>VXCM01001313.1:44459-209012 GCA_014773175.1 Lucifuga dentata
GGGGGTAATCTTATGCACATCTCTGAGCTCATAAACCCATCAGATGTGATAGTGTATTTAGTGACAGTCCAACAAACATAAACACACATCCACCTATTTAGCCCCCCACCCCCCACTATTTCATACATTGCATATTTTGCATGACAACATACATGCAATCTGCAGCTCTTATGACAATAATGAGTCACATTTGAATACACACACACACACACACACATGGCCGCGGGACTGATTTCATCATGAAAAATGTCTGACAGGGTCACAGAGCTTTAAGTGATAGTGGGTATAAACTAGAAACGCTGCCAGAGTTTGATGCAGTTTGTGTAAAAGCTGCAGTTAAAACTAGTTTTGGCTTCATGCTGCAAACTCTCCTCTCTTTATTCAAAACTTTAAGCTAAATATGACTGTGAATCTGTCAATAGGCACAAAAAAAAACCCCTTTCCAGAGAGTCTGATTTCACTTATTCTCTTTCCATAATCATATCTGCTCTTCCTCTGTCTATAACGATTATTGGCAAGCTGAAAATCCAGATTTTTTATTATATGATCATGGATTTACTGAGTAGTCGAGTTTATCTGCCATGGTTTCCTTATGTGCTCCTATACAAACACACAGTATAGACACACACATTCTCTCTATGACACACACACTCTCAAAGCTTTCTCTCTTGTGTTTGTGTTACACCTGTTCAGTTCTGTGTAATATTTTATTTATTTCTATGTTTCTTGTTTTCTGGAAGGCATGTGTGAAAGCCCTGTATAGACCCTATGAAAAAAACTGTACTTAATATAACTCTCTCAGTAACATGTCCTTAACTCAACAAGCCAAAGATTTAAGTTTTTGGTCATTTATAGAGAATTAAAATGAAATTATGTCATTGGTTGATATATTTGGGCGTGGCATCATTTAAGGTTTGGATTATTTAAGTGCAAGGAGATGTGGATTAGTTTAACATTCTTCTAACCAAGGAAACATATGACACATGGCTCCAGGTTCAACCAACACAAGCACAACATTTTCACTATGTATTAATAAACATTCATATTAAAACAGAGTAATATTCTACATTTGGTCACTTGAAATTAACTTTGAATACACACACACACACAGGCCTTCATCTAAACAAGACACAGGAAATGTCTCCAGTGTCTGAGTGACCAAAACATGACACCAAACCCTGAGAGCAAATGTCTGAAACACAGAGATCTGCCTGTCTGGATTAGACAGTGACAGGAGACAGAAGAGAGAAGCAGAGAACAAGACACACATGCGCGCGCACGCACACACACACACACACACACACACACACACACACACACACACCACAAGCCAAAATGACAATATCAAAGAATAACCCCTCTGCATCATGATAGCAATTATTAGATTAATATAATAATCTGATAAAATTAAACAGCTTGTATTGTTCTATATATGTAAGTTAAAGGCCTGGGCACTGGGATAAGAAGGAAGGGGGAGGAAGACGTTTGGGGTACAAAAAAGAAAAAATGTTTCAAAGAATGCTGATGTTAACTTTGCTGGTTCTAACTGTTCTGAACATCTTTCCAAAAAAAAATAATAATAATAATAATAATTAAACAGGTTCACTTTTGAATAGTCCGGCATTTATTCACTGTGTAGTGCTGTTGTTTAGATTAGATTAGATTAATAGACACAGACAGACAGACAGACAGACAGATAGACAGATAGACAGACCAGAAGTTTGTGGCCACCCCCAGATTTAAAAAAAATGTATAATCAGTACACTGTTTGTTTTACAATTTATTGCACAGGAAATGACAAAAATATATAAAATAAATGTAACTAATTAGTTTTCAAGAAGACTTTGTCAGCAACAGCACATTATGTAGCCACTATGGCTTAAGAAATTATTTTTAATGAAGGCATGCCCAATCTGTATTAGTGGACTGGCACTCCAGTTGCGTTCCAACTCCCTTTCTGATGTGTTTTAACATTCTATTCAATAACCTGCTGTCTGCCTTCTCCCACATCATTTTGGGATTAANTGATGTGTTTTAACATTCTATTCAATAACCTGCTGTCTGCCTTCTCCCACATCATTTTGGGATTAATTTGCTATGTAGTCACGTTAAATCTGGGGGTGGCCTCAAATTTCTGGCCTGTAGTGTACGTGTGCATGCTGTGTACAAAATCACGAATTTATACACTTTTAGTTCTGCCATCAAACACATACTTTATCCTGTACCTTTAACAACCTTTCTAAAGGAATAATTTGAGCATCTCATAAAAATTGTGATGCTGCGTAGTTTGTTAACTGAATGAAGTCAATTTACCTTTAAAGCATTCAAAGTGATTTCACTGTATAGTCCAGAATGAAATGGCTTCTACCTTCCCATCTCTCTGGCTGCTCTCTGATTTTTTTCTAAGAGAAATAAAGGATGTCATATTGCCTTAAAAATGTAAAGGGTGGCATAAAAATAAAACCAGCACAAAAAATTAATAACCTGTGAAAGGGAAATGACTTAATGTGACTCCTGGAAATGTACAGTATGTGCTGTATATGGTGATATAAGGTACTGGGTTTTACAGTAAATGCTGTAAAGGAAGAAGAAAATATGAGATGTGTATGAGGTGATGCAAGTGCAGACACAGCATTAGGGACCCGACCAGCATGTCTCATCACACATGTATGCACATATGCACACACGCACACACACACACACTCCTGACCGCCCTGCTGCATTCTCCCGACCTTAATAATTCATTGCCACAAAAATAAAACCACCATCATCTCACAAGCACAGAGACTCAAACACAATCAAAGCTTATTCTTGCTCTTTCTCAACTGGGCAAAATATATACTGTAGCTAATTTTCTATCAGAACATACATATATAAGTGGAAAAACCTGGCAAAACATTACTGAGTTTTATTCATGCAAATTGAAGAACAAAGAGAAAATGTAGATAAATTCTACAACCTTCTTCTTTGGTGGTTGTAGGGTTCAGAAAGTAAATTATTCAATGCCTCGTCACTGGGGTGGGTCTTTCAGATGCTAAAACAATTTGGTCTTGCTTAGTACACTACCCAAGTCGGCCTTGTCATAAAATCCAGCCATGTGCCATCCAAATTCATCCACAACAATGGTCAACCACATTTCCCACAGGATAATATACTGCCACAGACTTTTCTGTTTAAGGTTTGTGTTTGGCTTTTTGCTCCAGTGGTTTTTCTCTCTTTAATTGTAAAAAAAAAAAAAAAAAAAAAAAAAAAAAAAAAAGGTGTGAAACATATGATGCGTTTCTACATTTTTATTCAGTCTAACAATAAAAATTGTTAGACTTGCAGCAATTCTCCTGTCTGCCTCAAACTTTCCCTTCTCTCTGCTGCTTGTATTCTAAACACCAGTGACAGCAACATGTGCATGTTGATTGCAGGAGGGAGATGATGGTGGTGTAGCTGTCTCTGGCTTGAAATGTACCTCTCTCTCTCTCTCTCTCTCTCTCTCTCTCTCTCTCTCTCTCTCTAGCTCTCAGTGCAATAGCTATGCATTATTATGGAATGTTGACTCACTGATGCTGGACCCTCTTGAATGAGCAAACATCTGTCATTGTAAGTAAAGCAGATTTTAAATGTGTGAGAAACAACAGCAAAGAGTGACAACATAATGCCAATGAGACAAGGAGAAAAAACATAAAACTGTCCCGTGCATTTCTAGTCACCCAAATGCAAAAAAGCTGCACCCGGGGGCTATAGATGAGGGGAGTCATGGTAGTGTGAGGGTTTTGTGCAACACGCTATGCACAGTTAGCGTGTGGTTTCCCCTGGTGCACTCCTGGGCTTTGTGCAAGCATTTAATGAGCAAAACATAATCCATGTTCACTGTAGCACATATTAGCACACTCACCATTTACTACTGCATGCAGCTGCTACTGAGAGACACGGAAATGAGGATCTGAGACAGAAGCGGTGATGGAACAAACGATTACACCATAGGGGTATCAGCAAAGCAGTGAGGAGAAGACTGAAAAAACTCAGAACAGAATAAAAACAGATTAAATGCAAAGTGCAGCAAGATAAAGAGGCTGCAACAGAGAGAGAAAATAAGAGAGGACTACTAGATATGAGAGATTGTGACAGTAATGCATGCCAGTGAAGTGGCCACCTGGATTAAGTCATTTTCATTGCACTGCACCACAGTGTCTCTGCTGCAGAAGAGTTAAGCCTATAGTGTAAGAGTAAGCCTGAGAGAGAGACAGAGCTGATAGAGGAAATGGGTAAAGCAAATGGATTATAAAGAAGGAAGGAAGGAAGGAAGGAAGGAAGGAAGGAAGGATGACCTTCACATCAAATGTTCCCAAATTTTGACAAAAATTAATCAGTTCTGTTAACTTCAGGTATTGTTTTTCTGGGGTTCTACAGCAAAATGCAAAAGTTAAATGCAAAAAGGATACTCAAACAAATAGGAAAACTGGCCTTTAACCTCACAGAGAATGTAAGGTTTATGCTGTTTTAGTTTATACGTTGTAATAATGAAGGAATATACTCACCCATTGCTGTTACAAAGTCTCAGAAATTGCAATTTGCTGTGATTTTTAAACCCTGTTTGGGCTAATGGCCACTTTTCTATGGCTATAGGAAAACGAACCTCAGTTGAATTAAAAAAAAAAAAGGTCAATCAGTCAATCAATAAATTCAACATATTCTATGTATTCAGTGAAACAGTGCATAATGGAGTTGACCCAGTTCAACCCAGCAATCAGATCACGCAGGAACAAATTATTTCAGCAGCACAGATTCCAAATTGTCAAAGTCAGGATGAGCAGTTCCACGATTTACGCTTCAGCGTAAATCTCTTTTAAACTGAATCAAAATCCTTCCAGAAATTTCCGGCAATAAAGTTACTTCTCACAACTGCAAGCCAGCCCACACTTATTATCATCACAGGGCCTTACAAACTTCAGGCCATTAGGCACAGCGTGGGCCACAACATCCATTAAACCGTTTCATCACGCAGATTTAAACGCCGTCGCGTTTCCCTCATTAGCATCTCATCATCCTTCCTGTTTAATGAGTCGTGTGAAGGGAGACCACCGTGCCAATGGCTTAAAATTTGTTATGTGATTTGTTATAGGTTATGGCTACACAAAAGCAGAGTGATCTGTCAAATATCCCACACCAGCGTCCATTAAACCCACTCTGATCGTTAATTGAGGCGTGCTGGAAAATCACGTGACGCACCGAAACGCCATGGCTGAGCTGTTTTCTGTTTTTGAGGCCAAAAGTTCACCAAAACTGCAATTCACTCCCTGCGGTATTTTGAGAAATAAATGTTACATGCATGTAAAACAACTATTTAATTTAATTTTAAAGATAGGCTTCCCACGCCGATTTTTAGTAGATCCCAATGCCATTAAATGGACATCGCTGTGTGACCCTGATAAAGCCTGTACGGAAAATAGGCTACCGACCGTGCTGTCCCGTTCCGGTAGGGAAGAATTTGAAAGGATTACTCACTTGCCACGGTGACAACCAGGAGAGCCAACGCTGCTTTCACCGGGGCTGCCATCGCTTCTCCCCTCCAGTGCGACACACACACACACACGAAAACTTGCAGAAGAAGAGTGTTTCTCAGTTCTTCTTTCCTTTCTGCCTTCGATGTGAAGCGAAGAGGTAAAACAAAACGAAAACGAGAGCGTGGAAAGGGTGGGGATTCACCGTGGCAGATTCATTCCAACGCATTCCGTAGATGCTGATCGGTAGCAGAGGACTGAGTGTGTGAGTGGAAAGATGAGGAGCTTTGTGCAGAGCGCACCGAGCCTCCGCCGCTCCTGGAGCTGTGATTGCGCACGCAAAAACCGGCCGTCAGCGCACAATCCCTTCTCCTTCATAGATGTTTAAAGGTTTTCTTCGGGAATATGGCCTGGAACTTAATCGAAATACGCCAGTTATGTTGTCATCAAAGCGTCGATTCCGCAGATAAAAGATTTAAGCAGTCCGGTCTTAGTGCCGCCCTGTCTGCCCGGTGCGCTCCCTCCCGTCAGGTGATGGTTTCATGGTTTAACTTTTTCCCCTTTTAATCCACAGAAGCTGACTTCTGTTAAGTAAATACGAAGACATGTAACACCAACAGCCTTCATCTTTATCTTTCCAATCAAAGGATACTACTAAAAGTTTTGGTCACAGTAACTTCATTAACATTAACCTTTTGTGGTGGTCAGAAGGGAGCCAGTATAAAAGAACAAATGCGTTTTGGGTTAAGCTGTGGTTGAAACTAGTATAAAGAATTTTTTTTGAAGTTTTATAATCCATCAAGAGTTTTTAAAAAGTAAAGTCACTAAATTCAGACAGCAAAGACAGCCTGTCAGCACAGGCCTGTTATCAGCATGAAGCACATTGTGGTTTAGTACGTTGGATTGAGCCATTTCTTCACTGAGGCTGCAGCGGTTGGGTGAGAATGAGGGGATGGGGCATGATATTAAAATCCTTTAGGTCTTAGCACCTTGCCATTTATATATTTATAGAATCCAGTGACTGTGATATTTCAGTTGATCCCTGTGGGGAAATTGTGTTTTGTATTTCCCACCATGACCAAAGAGGTCAGAGGTCATGGTCAGCTGTGGGCCAGCACAGCAGAACTGTGGAAACTTGTGTCTTTATGATTGAGCAGGTTGGACTGACTCTGCTCAGTTGAAAAACATTACAGTAAAATAAAAACACCCATTCAAATATGGGACAGCATATGCGATGTATGTGGAAAAAGCCAAAACCATCAATCATTGTCTGGATTCATCATAAGATAAAACATGCATTTACATGATGTATTAATTATACCCCCAAACTATTAATTATTGTACATCTAACCCAGAAATGATACGCTGCATTGCTCTAACAGATCAGCATGTGAGCCATAACAGACATTACTTTCTACACACAGTGTGGTAACGTGTCTTCAGCTGGTGGGTCATTGGTCTGATCTGGTATTATAGAATGTTATTGGTGTGAACAGATCCAGAGGTCCTTTTGGAAATGTGTGGACAGATGAGGAAGAGACAAACAGGGAAGGGCAGGAGTAAGGCATGCCCTAGTAGGCTCCACAAAAAAGACTCAGCCGTGACTAGATATCACAGGCTCAATTTCCTGTATAACTGAAACGTTTCACAGTTCATTCATTATCGCACAGACACCACAAAATTAACCCCAAGTCACAGCTTCAAATGTACAAAAATCATATTAGCCCCAATCACTCCCGATTACATCATCACCTTAGCAAAATGTGAGCTTTCCACCTCCCAAAGTCCCAGCTTGTCTCTCCTGATGAGCATTATCTCTGCATCCTAAAAGCAATAGAGAGGAGCAGAGGGAGGCCAAATCTAATCAGAGCTACTTACTGATTGTGGGAATTGCTGGGACTTAGGCAAGGGCTCAGCAAGAAAACACACACCCAAACACACCCAAGGCAAAATCCATAAACACTTTTTTTCAGCTGCTCTGTTCTTATTAACATAACTGATGGCTGGAAGCAAACATGATTTCATTACAGCATTTGTGAGTACTCTGGATATTTGTAAGGAGATTTGTGAGGAAAAGCATGAATAAAATGCTTTATTTTTATCAAATATAAACATTCCGAGTAATTTATCAAACATTTGCAAAGTTTTTGAGAGGCATATGTGTTCTGTTTTCAGCTTTTTCACACAATTTCATAACTTATTGTCCAGGAAACACTTAGAGTTACACTGTGTTGATAACATTAGATTAT
Organism: Lucifuga dentata; assembly: GCA_014773175.1. NCBI lineage: Eukaryota > Metazoa > Chordata > Actinopteri > Ophidiiformes > Bythitidae > Lucifuga > Lucifuga dentata. The sequence continues at coordinate 52,201 of VXCM01001313.1, forward strand.
AACTACAATATTCTTCCCAAACCGGTCAAAGAGTCTCTGCTTATTTTCCATGGTCAGTCACAAAGTGATTATATACCGAATAATGAATTAATAAAATAATAAAACCATATTCCATAGGCTTGTTTTGCTCACTTTTTTCTTTCACTAAAAAAGTCAGTGCATGTGTGTTCTGTGTGCTCATATTATGGCTGAGTATGTTTGTGTCTACGTGCTAATAGTTAGGCTGAGCTGCAGGTGTGTCTTTACAGTTCATATTTCTAGGTTGCCATGTGCACTCATGTGAACATGAACACTCATAAATAATACAGTTTTCTGTATCGCAGGTCTTTTCCTGGAATCTTTTCCGCTTCCCTATGCAGTGAACCACAGCATGCAGTAGGTGGATCTGTCTCCATCACTGGATTGGTTACTCACTTGTGGCTAATTAAGTTAAATGAATGATGAATAGATTCAAATGGCCCACAGCATCATTTTCACCTTCTGCTTGGACTGTAAATCAGGTTGATGGGAAATGTGGCAACAGCTGGCAGCTGGTAAAATAACACCAGAGATGTTTTAGGATTGAGAGAGAGAGAGAGAGAGAGAGAGAGATCCTCAGATGAGTACAGCAGCAAAACATTTCTGACAGTGCTGACTTCCAAAGCTAAAGAATGAAAGTGAGCTGAGTGGTTTAGCCACCTTTACAAGTGACCTTTTTGCTAAAATCTAAATCTTCTTATGACTTTTGATTTTTTATTTTTTTTTTAAATGTTCAAAAAACAAGCAATTACAGGAGCTTGCAACTGTAACTAGAAGTTGTTGTCAGCACAACCTGATCATCTAATCTAATCTAATATTCATGTCTGATGCACAGTACTGGCCCTTAGAACCCCCAACCTTCTGTTAGCCAATGCATATATAAACAAATCTGCTCATATAGGTTGAACTTAGCTTGCATTACAGCGTAAACAACAGGATGTGAAGTAATTATCTGGGGCAGAATATACAGCGAGCCAAAGAACACATGAGCCCATCAAATAGGTCAGAGCTGGAGCATGAAAAGGTTGCTGCTGCAGTCCAAGTCATGGTTGAAAAGCAGCATGGCAGACTTATGGTGTTTTGAGTTTGGTGGGGGGTGTTACAATACAAGTAATGCAGTTGGCTGGGTGGTCCCTCCACTCTACAGTCCTGCCACCATTTTCACGTTCAATAAAATGTCCATATTATGATGTAACAGTTTGTGGGAGTGAAGCGGAAACTAGAAGCAACTGGATGATCAAGTCAATTTTTGTGGTCAGATACATTTAACAAAGCTTCCTCAGTGATCATTTACTTCACACTGAGAGACGGCGATCTACAGCCTGATGCCAAAAACACACTCATGTACTCATGTTCACACTAACACACACACACACAGCTCAACACCTTCATCTCAGAAAAGGATAAAACAGTATTTGCCAGATAGTTGTTGTTGTTGTTGTTGTTGTCAGTCTGTGGCCGACCCCATCCACAGCACATCTGACTCGCACTGCTCCATGGCCTGCAGCCACACCTTGTCCTCAGATGACATGTCCACAAACCACACATGCAGACAAATATACAGACAAATGAACAAACACACACATATTTACACAGGTGAGAATAAAAAATGTTTTCATGTAGGGTTTGCATTTTGACCATAAAGCATTATGCCCAGAGTTACCACTTTATTAGGTACACAATCTAGTAAAACCCAATGCAAAGGTACTGCACCAAACAATTCTTTTGTTCCAGTAGTCTAACTTTGCTTTGATTCCATTTAAATCTGTTATGTATTTTGAGATGATATTTCCTGCTAACAAACAGTGTTGATTGGATATTTTCTAAATTTTAAAAATGTCGGTTGTCCTGCCGGCATTAGACAACCGAAGTACCTACAAGAAGGAAATTGTGTGTGAATTAGTTCATTTAGAACTTATAGATGATAATCAGAGACTAGTTCACCCCAACACACCTTCCCTGTCTGTCATGAACCCCTCTGTGGTTGAACATTTGATGTGCATGTAATGTGTTTACTGCATCACACAATATAAGTTATCAATATATCAGTCTCATATTGTTTGGGCAAAACAACCAGGACCTCATAGATCTCAGTTAAGGCATGGCTTCAACTATAGAAAACGTTACTGTCAGGGTGTGTATGATCCATTTCGGCATATTTACCACTTTGCCCTGTTTGCCAATCCACCTCCAGACAGAAAGCAATCCTTGTCTGTCTTCTGTTTCATAAAGTCACCCTGGAATCATCCCTTAGGAAGAGCATCAAATTGTATTTCTATGGCCAGATCTGCCCCGAGCAGAACAAAAAGGAGGCACAGCTGGTATTAGATGTTATTTTCAGCCTTTCAAATAATATATCCGCATATACTGTATATATATGTCAACTGATGTCGCACCATGACAATAGAGGCTTTAAAATAATAAACAAATGGATAGCAAAGGCACAACAAAATATAAAAGAGAAGTTAAACAACGCTTGATGTGATTCTGATCATGATAAAATATGGTTTGGACAGCAATCACATGTATTGCATATATCATATACTGCGAGATAAATTAGATTTTTATTTCTATGTCTGTCTTTGTTGATTCATTTGTCTGTTTCTTTATAGAATTTAGAGAGGTGTGGTTCCTACACTCATCATGTGGGAACCAATCCAAGTTTTTGCAGAATGAAAGTTTACAGTCAGGTTTAGGGTTAAGGATGAATTAGGATTAGGATTAAGATTAGGACTGAGTTTGTCTTTGGCACAATTTTTTAGGTTACTGTGTGAATGGAGTGGGTTAATCATCCTCAGAAGTATAGTAGCTGTAATTTTGTGTGTGTGTGTTTGCATATACACTATCTGTTGCCAACCAATGGCCTTGTTTCAAAGTTTTGTCACAGTCAAACCAGTATAGCATCAGTGAAATGCTTTTTCTGGTAGGTTCCCAGACTGTGCTTCTGAAGTATAAAAAAATATAATAAGATAAAACAAAACAAACATAAGGATAAGGCAACAAAAGCAAAATTAAAGAATTAAAAGAATTAAAAATGTATAAGTAAGTTGTTGTACTGTGGCTATGCTCACTGACCAATCACATCACAGTCACTGTCATCAAAGGAGAAAAGTGGCACAGCATCAAACAACACACATATACACTCTGATAAAGCTTAAATGTTCTATTCAATAAAACAGGATGAATACAAAATCTGGACAACACAAAAACCTGCTGTTATGTGACTGAGAGATACTCAAAACTACAAATTTAAACTCACAACATACAGGAAGCATCTTTGACAAATTTCACTTTCAGTTTAATCCTGATATGCTGTGTCTTATCATACCTTACTCTGCTTATTCTGCAGGTGAGGCAACCAAGTGACTTCATCAAATTTGTGCTGTGCTACAAGCTCTCTCTCTCTCTCTCTCTCTCTCTCTCCCTTGACAGAGAGAGAGAGAGTTATCCGGCAGACTGGGAGGAGGATGTCTATAGAGGGTCCTGTTTCTTGTGTGCAGTGTGTGTACAGTGTGTATATATCACAGTGTGTGTATATATATATCATTAAAATTGCCATGTGATGCATTGTGCCTCCGAGCTCACTTCTCATCAGTGGCTAAATGTGTCGAATGGAAATTCTTCGCCTCCTACTCCCTCATCCCATTCCACCTGTTCACACACACACACACACACACACACACACACACACACGTTACATGTCCCACAAGTAAAGAGATGGCCTCTGACAGCTCAAAATATAACATGGCCAGCAGTAACCAAGGCACAGAAAGGGAAATCCACTTGAAATCTCTCTCCCTCTCTCTATTACTCACACATACCAACACGGTCATTTGGCTGAAGAAACAAAGTCTATGTGTGTGTGTGTGTGTGTGTGTGTGTGTGAGAGAGAGAGAGAGAGAGAGAGAGAGAGAGAGAGCATGTGTGCATAAATACAAGTGAAGCAGGCAGAGCATGGTGCCCTCACTTTCCTTTTATATAAAGGGAGGATGGATAATCCATGTACCTTGTCATCTTAGGACACTCCACAGTACACACGCATGCAGTATTGTATTTGCACATGAGAAGTGTGGGTCAGCCTGAAGGAGAGGGCAGAGACTCATCTCATCTCTGTCCCTTTGCTGAGTCAAAACACAAATGAGATTTCTTCTTGGACTTTTTTTAAAAATTAATTTATTACAATTGCTACTGTTGGTAAAGATTAGCCTGTAAATATGTACATGTCAAGTTAAAGGAGTATTTCCCTGGCAGTTCATTCTCACTTTAAGGTTTTAATAGCTCGTGTGGCACCATGAAGTATAGCCATTGTTCAAAATGAAAGATGATCCAAGTCAAAAATCAGCACAAAAGCTACATTCTGTTCAACTAATGTTGTAACCATCCACAATTAAATAGTGCCAATTATATATGTGCATGTAAAAGGAAATTTTAGGAGAAACACAATATTAAAACAAATGTATCACAACTTGGGCAAATGTTGGGGTAACTAGGAAGAGTAGTGACACCATCTAGTGGTACAGTGTTGCTATTGCATGTTAAAATAAAAAAAATAATAATAATAAAAATAAAAAAATTAGGGCCAGTCAAAGCACCAGTGTGCATTTTGTTTAATAATACCATCACTTCAAATCTAACACAGAGAAATCCAGCACAACCAAATGTGATTGGTTTCACTATAGCTCATAATTTGTTGTTAAAAACTTTACAAAACGGTAAGTTTTAAAAAAGTTCATATCAAGCCTTTTATTTGGTATACAGATATTCATATTTATACAGTATATATAGGATAGATATATGTATATATGTAACACGTGCCACTGCAAAGTCACTGACAAACTTGTTTGTTTCTTGTTTCTGCTAGAAGAGCAAAGCAAAAGAAAAATATATAATACACTTAACTTTAAAGTAGTGCTGTGATGTAATGAGTCATGAGCTAAACCAGGATGATGAGGTAATTGCTAGGCAGAAAAACAATCACTTATAATGAGCAAACAACAACAATAATAATAATAATAATAATAATAATGATGATTTATTAAAACAAATGAATCAACCAAGAAGCAGAGTGGCAGCATGGACCCTTAGTGTCAATTTAGAGAAAAGTGTTAAAGTTTAAAACATACATTCACACAGTATGCATACATACAAACAGTTCATAAACATACAAACAGGAAGTAAAGTCAGTCACACATGAGAGCAAAAACTCTCAATTTCATTACTTTTGTCTGATACATGAAAAGAAACTCAGCCATGCTCTAAGACACTCAAAAATCTGTTTCTCACATACACACCCAAACACATGTCCCACAGCCCAGCAAACAAAAGAACAATTGCACACTTTTAGTGCTTATGCATGAACACACACACACCTACGCCCACTGCAGAATGAAGGCTCAGCAAAGTCTGTGTTAGCGGGTGGCTCAAGCAGGCTGCTGTTCACCTCAAGCTACCAGCTAAGTATAGAAACATGAAAGTCAGAGCAAATATGGGAGAGAGAGCTTACAAAAAAATTCAGCAAGAAAGAATGAGCCAACAATGACAGAATAAAAAGTGCCGTATGAAATGGTTTGTGTTTGTGTATCAGCACAAGTGTCAAAAGGTCAGCAGTAGGCAGTGCTCAAAGTAAAAGGGAGTGTCTGGCTCCCCCTTGTGGTCACTCAGAGTCTCGCTGGATCTCTGAAGCATCAGCCCGACAGATGGGACACGTTCTGTTGGCCTGCAGACAGAGAAAAGAACAAGAGCAATTAGGTTTTGAACCTAATCAGAGGCTTACAAGTAGATTTAAAAAAAAAAAAAAAAAAAAAAGCACAATGCAAATAACGGACATTTGAGCAACAATTCAACAGTACATTCAGTCATAAATGCAGTTTTTTGATTATTACGTATATTCTTGACATGTTCTGCTTTCATATATATCAAAGCAGATATCAAAGCATATATATTCTTTCCTTACCCTCAGCCACTTATCGACACACTTCCCGTGGAACTCGTGACTGCAGGGCAGGACTCGCAAGAGCTGACGGGACTCAAAATCACTCATACACACCACACACCTGCAACATAACAAATGTTACAAAGTAAATTACAGCCACACTTGAAAACTGTTATTTCTTTTTCTTTTTTTTTTAGAATTCTTTTCTAATTGACACACTGGATCTATACTATTAGAAATATATAGTATGTGTAACAAAAAGTCTTAATTACCATTCCCAACACACAGCATTATCAGATCATGGCAGAGTTTTTTTTGTTTGTTTGTTTGTTTGTTTGTTTTGGGTTCTTTTTTTTTTACAATGTAAAAACGTTTTAAGTTTTTTTTAGCCATAAGTTCTACTCCAGTGAACCACAATGATAACAGTAATGACATCAAATCACCACTATTTTGATCATGCTAGAGAATAATTCACAGTATTAAGATGTGATGAGCTGGAGGTTGTGTAAGGGAGGGAGGTCCTCACAGTGTTTGTTCAGACTGATGGTTGTTAGGGTTGAACCGATAAGAAGGAAGCTGTTCGATGTCTCCCTTGGTCAGTCCTCGTAGCTTGGCCTCTCCGAGGCGCTCGGCAAGATTCAGGAGGGCCTGTGGGAGATGATACCAGCAACGTCACAAGGATCAGACGTGTGCAGTATACAGACAAAGGAATTTTAAAGACATGGATGAAGACAAACCTCATAATTTTCCACCTCGCCATCATCTACATCCAACTCTAGACTGATTGCAGGTCCTGTAGGCTGGACTGGCAGCATTGAACTACAGAAGGAGAAATTTAACATTGAAAGAGTTAAATACTGCAATACTGGACCCTCAATGCACCTATGTAATGCTGATACCACGAATAGTTCATCTTTGACCATTTAATGAGTGCTTATCAACTGATCGAGTCATATTTATTGTGCACCCACTGTGCCTGATTTTCCATCTTATCATCTTGTTATTAAAACTTAATGCTCTACTTACAGGAAGTAAGGCAGGAAGCTGGGGTGGTAAGGCGACGGTGGCAGTGGCTGTTGTGAGCGGTAACGTCGCCCTGGGATACGTCGAGGAATGAAGTTGGGATAGGACTAGGGGGAAATTTTCAACATATACATGTCAAATCAATCACATGGATTTTTAGATTTCACTTACAGTGGAAGGCAACAAATCACCAAAGTGTAATCCATCTTTAAAGTAAGAAATAATTTTCTACTTCAAAAAGAAATATTCATGACTTAAAGCTTCACTCCAGAAGGCATTAATACGTCTCCTTTTTGTTGATGATGAGGATTGCTGATTGGAATTCCGACTGGACTGCTCACCATTCCAAAGAAGTCCTGTGACAGGGGATCGTGGGAGAGAAAGTGGAGTGGCGTGGAGTGTGGGGTCAGAGCAGGGTGGGTAGCAGGAGGGTAGTGAAGCCCCGCACCCAGAGACAGATGCTCTCCAAGCAGCTCCACATCATTTTCTATCCGCTGTAACGGCTGCAGCGGGGCATCATGTAAAAGAGGAAAGGATGACAGAAGGAAAAAAACATGTCTGAGCGTGCACAAAACATTTTAGACATATTCTCATATTATTTTATAACACAGCATCCAGATCAAACACTAACTAAATACTAATAAATCCAAATACCAGATTTCAGTTAAATGTTCACAAAGAAGACATCTCTGCCATTTTCTCCTAGGCGAGGCGGAGGAAGATGTTTCAACTATGGCTGAAGCGATCTAATTGCAATACTCACTGATCGGGCCTGCTGTGTTGGGTAGGGTCCAAACTGCCCAGGCTGAGGCAGGTGAGGTGGGTGGTGTGAAAGATGTGCGGGGGGATGGGTGAGGTGGGGAGGGGGAAGTAAGAAGGCTGGGTCACTGGACAACAGCGAGGGGAAATGGTAGGGCATGGGTAGGTGCTGCACGGAACAGGTCTGAAGGACCTAAGAAAAAAGCAAAACAAGATTCTAGATTTCAGTGTGTGAGGCATGTTGGAAACCATTTATGCACCATATCTATGCAAATAGCTGATATAATGTGTGAGTGACAAAAGATCTGAGCAAAAACAAAAAAAAAAAAAAACATTAAAAACTACAACCAAAATTAATATCTCACACGTGCACACTCACCGGAGGAGGGACGCTGCAGACAGGATAGTGCTGCCCACTGAACACCACAGAGCACGCTGGGATCTGCTGTGGAGCGGAGCGAGGTGCTAATCCAGGTGGCGCCCCCGGTGGAGAAATAGGATATGATACTGGAGCTGAACCCTAAATTTGGAGAACCAAAATCCTCACAGTTATGCAACTAGACTGTGGTTTAAATCTCAGTAGCTACAAGACTTAGTCAACATCCTCTATCAAGCAAATTATCAAAACCACATGTTTATCTTGCTTAATTGGTGCTTAATCTTAATCAATACTTCAACGGGATTTCCTTCAGGAACTGCCATGCAACGGGAAGATTTTCATGATGATTATATGCAAGAGATCATTGGATTTCCAAACTCTAGTCATAAGAAGATGTAGAATTGACAAAGTTCTGGTTAGATGGTATTTTGAAGTACAATGCATTTCCATGTTGTGACTGGTAATAATTTGTGCATATGAACTTTGCACTTGATTGAATAATAATTAACACCCTCAATAAATTTCTTTTGCATTCAATGGAGGGATACAAAATGAAAATTTGCCTTATGCTAATTTGACAGAATTACAATGAAGTTTCAACTTCACTCTATTTCTACAAGTTATTTAATTGTATACAATAACACTGGCTTTTCATGCTCCAAAGAAGCTAGCTGCTGAATAAAGATTATAACGCTGAGAAATAAGAATGAATTCAGACTTGTGTTTGGCTGTCTGGGTGCAGATACCCAGATACTTTGATTATTACATTTTCAATCAAAAACAGCGTGTCATCATTTCTACTTTTCAAAGCACACTGGAATAATTTCAGCATGAAAAACAAAACAATCTTTGCCTGCGTCTTTCACAACTGTAAAAAATGCCACTGCTGTTCCATGGAGCTTTTCTGGCTCTGCAACACGCTCACCTGCTCGTGGAGGTCCAACACCATGCTGTTCTGTTGCTGGGATGGGTGGGGGTGTGGGTGTTGTGGGTGGGCTGCAGGGTGGAGAAGTCTGGGGGACAAATTGGGTGACTGGTGGAGGNAGGGCGGGTAGCCTGGCAGGGGAGCTGGGTGACGGTAGTTCTCGTCTTGGTGGCCTGCTGACGGGCCGTGGTGGGAATGTAAGTGGTGGTGGTGGTGATGATGAGAGTTGGGGTGGTGATGGTGATGGTGGTTGCCGTTAACGTTATAGTGGTGGTGGTTGCCGTGGGCATGGTGGTGATGGTGGCGGGTCAGGCGATCTCTCCGGCCGCGCTGGCGCCTCATTGGAGGACTGGTGCGGGAAAAAAGGAGAAGATCATACACATGGCAGAGGGAGATCTGACAAAACACACTTTGTTGCAGCTCTAGATGTCACATGACTACACTGACTTACCTGCGACGGTTACGAACAGGCGTGTGACATCTCTCTGGTATGTAGTGGGGGTGTGGCCTGCGACTGGGGGGCAGCTCCCATGGGCGAATGGGAGAAGAAGGTGTGGAGGGCGGAGCAGAGTTTAAATCTAACATGGATTGCTGGGAAAGGCGCTGCCTTTTTGGGCTCGGGCTGTCTTCCATCTGCATGCAGAGATGATGGAAAATGAGGGGAAAGCAGGAGGTCAGTGAAAAACAAATGATGATAAACAAACAGGAAGGGAGAACAAATTACAAACAGAAAACAGCAAAAAAAAAAAAAAAAAAAAATCCTAGTCAAACCAAAACAACAGGCAGTGGTTTCATACAGCTTTCATACTCACTTTGTCCCGATCCTCGCTGCACATATTATCTGGATGAAAGTGTAGTACTCCTCCTGCAGGCCACAGAGAGAGAGAGAGAGAGAGAGAGAGAGACAAACACAATCAGATAAGACAGGNGCCACAGAGAGAGAGAGAGAGAGAGAGAGAGAGACAAACACAATCAGATAAGACAGGGCTGAGAAAAACATCAACATCACAAGATACAGAGACATACGCCTGCTAAGCCAACAGAAACAAACTAGCAACAACACACAAGCAGCTGCTCTCCTTTGATTTTTGTTTTCCATTCCAAGATTACATCAGAGCCACAAAATCTGTCGTCTTAATGCAGCCTGGCCAATTTGTTCCAACTGTTCTACAATGTGAACTAAAAATCAACAATGATACAGAACTCAAACTAGATGAAGGCAAAGCTTCTACGGCGATTTAAAAACAGTATTTCTGTGTTTGAGACATCGGTGCTGCAATTCTCCTCCAAGCTCCTTTAAAACAGCCTCCTGGATGTCCTGCTTTAGACGGGCAGAGGAGACAGGAAGCATCTCCGAAAGATGTCACGCTGGACTCATCTTCTCAGGCTCTCACAGACAAATCATTCCCTCTGATCTGACATGAAAAGCATGCTGCTCTTGGTTCCGTGCACACACAGACACACACACTTCTCATCATCAAAGATGTACAACACTTCAGGGCATCTTGTCGGGTCTGCTGGCAAGGCCACACATTACGTTTGAGTCCAGATTGCGACCCGTGCTGCAGGTCATCAGCACACCATTGAAGCTTTTCTACAAGGCACCATGTGTTCTAAACAAGTGTAACAATGTAGCATCGTGATCGCAGTTACCAACTGTTTGCTGAAGGCCCGGGTACAAGTCTCTGTATTGGCGAATATCAAGTGTCCTTGAGCAAGGCACTGTGTGGCTCAATTTACTTTAGTGAAAAGATAATGTCTCTCCAACTATCAATGAAGATTTGCATAAAATTGAGGCTAAGTAATTTTTTTTAATGATACAAATGAGAAAAAGAACAAACTGAAATGCTGCAGCGAGGAGAAAAATGACATCTAAAGCGGTAATGCCATAAACATAATTCCATAAACACACAGCATGCTCCCAGCTGTTTATCTAACAGTCTGCATGCGGCACGAGTGCACAAACACTTCTCTGGCTTAGTAAGGATGTCCTTGAACTCAGCTCACTAGAGTTTCCTCCAAGCAGGCCTCCAAAACCTTTCATCACAAAAAGAAAAAGAAAAAACGCCGCTCTTCTCCCCTCCTCTCTTTCTGTCTCTCCCTCATCCAAACAGCCCCTTCTGCCTCCTCAGAACACATCTGAAAGTGCCCCCTCCACTTTCTTGTCCATATGAAGTTTGCCGATAGTGACAACTCAAAGACGCCCTGCGAGTGAGTGTAAAGAACAGAGGGCACAGGCAGCTGAATGACTGGCAAATATGCTGGCTACCATTTTTAATCTACTGTCCCTCGTCTTCACACTTAATAGGCTCACGGACCTGCGTGTTTTGTAGAGAACTTGGTTTACTAATGGTGCTTCCAAACGGTGCCATTGGAGAGGGGATCAGCGGGGATGGGGGAGGGGGGCAGACTGGACGGGTTCTGTTGGCAAGCCTTGTTTGCTCCGAGCTTGGCTGCTGGGGAAGCTTGACACCATTTCTTTCACGACCAAACAATCAATTCTGGGTTGTAAACTTTGAGTATCTGCTGTCACCATGAAGAAATTTGCTCCCATATTTTAACTAAACAATAAAGACCACGACCATTACAGAGATTTGTCAGAAAATACAGAGATAATCCTTTTTTGCACATTTACATTGTAGAAATATCACATTGTTTTAAATCTAATAAAGTCGGTACTAATTTGGTTTCAGAGATTTTACATCTGGATCCTTAAGTAAGCTTCTGATATGCAGTAAATCAACACCCGATCTTGGCTTGGCAGCACAGCCCAACATGTAATAACAATATTGATGCAGCTCTTTAGTAAGTGGCTGCTGTTAAGTTGTTAACGCCAACAGACTCTGGAATGGAACGCTCACTATTATGGCTAGATTAGATGATCACATCACTCTGCAGGTTTGTGCTTGAAACTGGAGTAAAGTGCAAAAAAAAAAAAAAAAANAAAAAAAAAAAAAAAAGAAAGACAGGTGATAGAGGATGAGAAATGGGAAATAAAAAAATGCAGTGTTAAGTCCACACACTGAAACTTTTATCTCTTAATGTCACACTAAAAGTGGCATTAAGAGACATACAATACTGACATAAAACAAGCACAGACAGATAAGAAATCTGTAACACACCTAAACACGAACACACACAGATAATGTATTGCATCACATCACACATAAACCCTAGGGGCTGAGGATGAGGCATGTGCAGCTGCTAAGAGGAAGGAGGTGGATCGCACTGCTGGCAGATCCACTGTTTAAGTCAGCCACACCCCTAAGAGGCACGTTTTCATGTGTTGTCCCCTGTGTGGGTTATTTTGGATATGGATGCTGCTGTTACAACATCAAAAGCCTGCATTCATCTATTCACTACACAGAAGTATTTTTGCCTCTGGGGGGGAACCCAGTTTTGAATAAAGGCAGGTTTCTCCAGCATCTTTTCAGTGGTAAGTGAGAGCCTGCTGAACTCTACAAATGCCAGAGACAAAGTATAAACTAACATGCCAACAATGTTGTGAGACCACAATTTGTTTTAAACCTTTCCAACAGTGAGTAGTTCTTCCATTTCTGTTATGCATTGTATTACAGGACAATAACGTCCACCTAGCAGCACACTTGAAATCAAGCAAATGTAGTATGCACACTACTGCACTACTACTGCACTACCTTGCATGTTTCAGCAGGAGGAACATAACCTGACCCACAGACTCCAGTTCCACATGTTTGAAAATATGAACAAGTCTGCAGTGCTAAATTCCTAATGAGGGTTGTGGCGATTACGTTGTAAAGTGAGATATGTGCATAAATAATACTCAAGTTAAGGGTCAGGAGCCTGGTTTGTCCTTTCTACCTGAATAAATGCCATCCAAACCTCTGAAGCAGAACCTCCACTACAACTACTGGCATAGCTTCATGCAACAGCCAGCTGTGAATAAACCAAGCTTTTTACATTCACGCCTTCAAGCCTGTTAAGCCACCAGTGCTCTGCCTCCATCCCTAGAGAGCTGTATCCTGTTTGAGTGTGTGATGATGCATAAAACAGAGCAGAAGGCCCTGTTCAATAAAGCCTGCTTACCGGCCCCGGGGTGTCTGTGAGCTCCGTGTGAGGAGTGGCGCTGCGCCCCTGAGGACAGGTAGCTCCCCTGGGTGTGTTGCTGCTGGTTCTCTGGGTAGCTACGACCCCCATGATGCGGCGCCCATCCAGGGTTGGTCACCCCTCCTCCGCTGGGGTTCATCATGCTCCCGTTACCGACTGCATTACCACTGCCGTTGCTTCCACTGCTACCGTTCATGCCGAAATGGAAGAAGCCAGACCGCGACCGCGACCGAGTCCTTGTGGGGTCCATGGCTGGGTAAGAAGAGGGCGGTGGTGGGTGGACGTGATGGAGGTAAGCTGAATGGACGTTAACAACCGACAGGAAGATCCCTGCTCTGCTCGTCTCTCTGCCCACCTATTTATCTCTGACGACAACCAGCCAGTGCGAGTNCCCTGCTCTGCTCGTCTCTCTGCCCACCTATTTATCTCTGACGACAACCAGCCAGTGCGAGTGTTTTCTCAGGCATTTAATACAGCTTTGGTTTGAACTGAATTGAATGAGGCGAGATAGCTGGAAGCAGATTCAGGGAAACTCATTCCTCAAACGTCGCACAAGTACCATCTGCACCGACTCCATCCACTCCTCTCTATATGTGCAGGTCAGCTAAACGGAAACAGCCAAATTATTTCAGTGTCATGATTGTAAATTGGCCTACCAAATGACTCTATATCAGCAATTGGGCTGATGCAATAGAAATTGATCAAAACACAATATTTTTTTGTAAACTGGCTTTTCACGTTGCAACAACTGAGCACGTCTCAGGATGTGTACTGTCTTTCAAACTTCAACTGACTTTGTGTAAAGTCTACCTGCACGCAAATTGTTTCATATACAAGTAACTGCAACCGTGTATCGCTGGTTATACCCCCCCTCCAAAAAAAAAAAAAAAAAAANAAAAAAAAAAAAAAAAAAGCCCTAGCTAAGTTGAATACTTAAACCCCTCAATGCATCAGAGCGCAGTCCAAGCAAGCTGGTTAGCTATGTAACGTTAGCAAACCAAAGGAAATCTGCTGCTCTGTTAGCTGGCTGTCAAACAAACTTGTTAGCACAGGCTCGTGGCTAACTGACAAGTAAAGTACAATAACTAACCTACTCTTGGTAGTAAAGTTACACCTGTTTACGTTCACTAACTATATCTGCTCGTTAAGATAACATCGACTTTCCAGCTAGCCCAAGGCTAACAGGAAGGAGGATCTAACAGGGAAAACAAATCCAACAGTGCCGACATTACGAGCTAGCTAACGTTGTACAACATCGATGTGACTAGAATTAAACCGAGAAAATATAGAAATGCAACCACCATCCAAATGAGCAAACAAATAGCTAGCTTATCCAATAAGTAAAATGGACAATAATTAGTCAGTTTAAATCCCCTCACATTCGTTGTCGAGTGTTTTCTCTGGTCAGCGGGGAGTGTAGTGGAGATCAATCAATGGGATTTTCACATCTCTAGTCTCTTCCAATCGATCACAGAGATCCATCCGCCGATTGTAGATGGTAAAATGCACGAGTCGACCTATACTTGTGTGTGCAAACCACACATATACTCAAATAGGGAAGCGGTAAAACGCAAATAAAATCCAGAATAGTGCGTTTTAATTGATTATAGGTGGTCAACATTGTTTTTTTTTTACGAGCAGCGACTTATCCGAGTTGACTTCTCTGGCCTGGCAAACCAAGGGCAGCTGCTAAGCTCATTAATAATTCAACAGCTTCAGAGCAGATATACTATAAGACGGTTTGAAGGCTCTGATCTTGGTACACCGTGTGGAAAATAGTGTTTCATGTAGTCTAGTAGCTTTCTCCCATGGATATACCTTTACTCCGTTTCTCTCGTATGCCTTAATTTATCAAATGTTTCCACACAAATGCTCTCACTTTTTGCACAGAAATGATTTAACTTCAATACTTAGAAAGAGGTATTTATTGTCTTTGCTATATAAATACTACTTTTTATGATAGTCAAATAAACATCAGTGGTTTGACCTTATTTGAAATATTTTCATTGGTGACAATTCTGCTAGTGAAAACCTGAATAAAAAGCTTATTTAAAAACTATTGTCCACATCCACAAAACATTTTGCATGTGAGCCCCAAAATAAGTGATGCAACAACATGTTTCAAATATGATGTCTATAAACTCGACATAAAACATTTCTGGTCCAGCAACAATACTAACAGATGTGCTCATTACAACAAAATACAAATATGAAACATTCACATTTAAATAAAGTACCCTGCTGTGTCCTTTTTTCCCTATTGCTCAAATTTAAATGTATTGAATCAAAATGCCATTTGGCACTTTTTGCTAACCAATTATATTTCTTCCTTATGATCACATGAATCAACCATTGGATCTGTCCCACTGAAAAAAAAATGTTTTAATTAAAAAAAAACATGCACACTTCATCTTCTTCTATAGCGCAGTCTTTGCTTAGGGGAAAGGAGGTTTTCATCTGTAACTTCCAGGTCATCGTGGGGATATAAATCTCCACGTTTCATTCCTCCTCTCTTCTTCCATCTCTCTGCCTCTCGGCTCTTCCTGCTCCTTCTGTCACCGGCCCCATCCTTCCCTCTCTTCTGTGGAGGCAGTGAACTCTGCCTGTGACCATGTAGGGGGAACCTGAAGGGGGCTGTGAGGCAGGCTTCATCATCAGAGCTGCCCTGGGATCTCCCCTGTAGTAGTCCACCTTCCCGTCTTGCCTGGGCCTCCCTCCTTAGCCTCTTAAACTCCCGTCTCTCTCTACGTCTCTCTGGCCATGTTTTCCTCCTGCCAGCCTGGCTGTGTGCCTCCTGGCCCCTTTTCTTCCTCCCCTGGGTTGGCTGACTCTCCTCACCACTCTCTCCTCTTGGTTCAGATAACTGCTGGTGTTCAGAGATGTGCATGAAGCTCAGAAGCTCTGAAAAGTATGAAAGTATACGTTTGAACAATACATTATAAGAGACTGATACTTAAAACAAGGTCAGAATGGGTTAGACTATTCAAATCTTGCGCAATAGGGACATACTAAGTAAGCAGTCAGCTTGCAATCCGGCTGTTCACATTGTAATGGGGCAGACCTCTCTGTCGTGCATATATAGATGAAGGATCACAATAACACCTGATTCTGTCATTCAAAAACATTTTCTAATTCATCCAGAGCTGTTCACTGCAAATACAGTAAGTAGCCTTTTTAGAGAGAAAAAAAAACCTCTGACATTTCTATCTATTTATATCTTGTCTCGTATCACAGTATCATTATATAAATATATCAACAGCTGTATTGATTACTTTCAACCACATTTATAGCCTAAACAAGAGAAAGGATAAGAGATCAAACACCAAAAGAAGCCAAATGAACTAAGCTGCACACACTGACACTGTGCAGTTAGAAGAATAAAGCCATTTTATTGGAAAGAAAATTCTGCCTTGTTAGTCTAGTAAAGTGCTTCATTAGACTTCACACAGAATCCAAGCTTGTAAAATACAGACTGCCAAGCTTCTTGGCAATGTATGGTCATTGTATTAATCAGTGAAAATAATGGTGTACTTGTGTAGCAATTACTGATTCTTAAATGCTACACAGGGCAACATCAGTGTAAGTTTTCCTGTGCTGTGACAGTGTGTTTATCAGTTGTTAAACATCTGTTCAACAGATATGAGCATCTGTTTCCACGGTAGATTAATCTGCCATCTAAGTTTTACTCCTTTTTTCTCAGTATCAAGAGCTCTCCTAAGAGAACCTTGATGTGCTATTTCAAGACAATTTGATATATAAAGACAAGTGATTATTATTTGTTTTTATATTATGTCTATATTTTGATTGTCTTGTAATATTTTTTAAGAAATCTGTCATGTATGAAATCTGTGTCCATATATATGAAGGGAATTCACAAAAACTAGCTGTCATGTTTATACAGTTAAGGGCAATCCAAATACATTACTATATATATATACATCACCATGTCTAGCACATTCTCTCTCTCTCTCTCTCTCTCTCTCTCTCTCTCTCTCTCTCTCTCTCTCTCTCTCTCCAGTATATAGTACATGTAAATTTTTGCTTTTTTGGTCATATATGACAGTGCATGTGTCACCTTTGGCTCTTCTCTGCATCCTGGTACAACGATGGTGAATGTCCTCCATGGTGTCATAGTGGCAGACGTAGGGTAGTGAGGAATATGTCCCACTGACCATCTTCCTCCTAGTGCACTCCTGACAATGACAGAGAGACAGAGAAAGAGATGAGCAGAGAGGGACAAAATTAGAGAGGAAAAACAAGAGTATGGCTGTAGGACAGTAGAGAGCAGCAGATATACTGGAAAGCAAGTGAGCAAGAGGATTACAGAGGGGCAAGTTCACACACAGATACAAAGACAAAGGGGAAGAGCATGGTGGGGAGAGGGGAAGGGAAAGGCAGAGAGATAGAGGGATGGCACAATGTAAAACACAGAGACAAAAGAGATGAATGACCAACTTAACATTATAAAGACTATGTTCTCCTATCATACAGCCTTGTGACTGAATGATAGAAGAGGGGGTTAAAGAGATAGAGTGATAGAAAAGAACTGTTTCCACTGGTTACTTACATAGCCGTAATGTCCTCTCTCAGAGCAGTTGTAACAATGGGCAGGACGCTGGACATATTTGGTATTGTGGTCTGTCTGAGGTCTGATGGGAACTTCTACATGGATCTGACAATGAAATTCAAACAAAAACAGTCTGAACATTATAAAGGAAAAAAGGTCTGATGGTCACCAAACATAATAGGTGATGCTTTCTCATCACTCACAACCAACAACATATTTATTGATTTTAATGGTGTAAGAGAAGAATACTGGATCTTCTTCACTTTCATTTTCATTAAAAGTTAACTGAAATTTTTAAAACAGAATCAGTTGAATTGGTCTTCCCTTCCTGCATTAAAACACTTTATGAACCCTGGTTATTTGAGAAGGTGAAAGGAGAAAGTCAAAGAAAACATCCACTCACTGTCAGATGGTACTGTCTCCATATATCTGGACAAGCCTGAGGAAAGTTACATAAACCAGAGAAGAAACTTACACTTCTACATTAAGAATGATGAGTAGCTGTTTGCTACGACCAAAAAAAAAAAAAACCACAAAAATGTTTACACAAGCCTGAGGCTTCAGAATCTGTCAACAGATAACTGAAAAATATACTTAAAGTTCTCAAACACAAGTCAAACACAAGCATCAAACGTGATGAGTATTTAATAGCATGGGGATTGTAAATAAAATAAAGATAATAAAGATCAACCATGGCTGTGGACACATTGTGAATGATACTGAAAATAAAAGTCCCTAGCTTTGGCATTTTAATAAGTATAAAAGAGTCGACAATCAATGACAAGGTATTTAAATGGTATTTCAACAACATGGAGACTGTTATGTCCCCTACCAAGTTGCAAACTATCTTCCCCAGGATATAAACTGTTTTTTTTTTTTTTTTTNTTTTTTTTTTTTTTTTAAGTTGTTTAATCATATTTAATCTCATACTTGTAAGATATTTTTAATCACTTCTCATCCACATAGAAAAAGTTCCAAAGTGGTCTTGAAGCCAAGATGGCCTGATTATAAGAGATAATAAGTGTTTTACAATCCTGAGCTAATAAGGAATTTCCTCCAGTTGGATCTGTGTTCTATTAAACTGCTGATCTATAATATACAACAAAAGATCTTCTCTGTTTTTGTTGTTGGTAATGGTTTTTGCTTTTGTTCTTACAATATTTGGATTCTTCATACTCTGTGTTTAATATACGCTGGTCTGTGGCTGCAAACATTGCAGCTGTCTCTTTGGATCACCTTCTTCTTCAATGTGAATTGATGTGATCTGTGCTCAGTGTGTTAAGTCTGATCATATTAGCTCTGAGCTGTGTTTGTAGACCGGCTTAAACCTAAAGCAAATGTTTAAGTTAACTAAAGAAAGGTGTTTCACAGTAAGTCCAGCTATTCAGAGCCCTCCTTTCTGGAATAAACCCCCTCCCNCCCCCGGTGGCCAATGGACAAACTCACATCAGAGAGGTGTCCTGTCATCCCACAACGCAGGCAGTGTTGGTTCCACACTGGAGGCTCTTGGCAGGGCCTGTGGCCATGTGAAGGCAGTCCACAGCTGGGACAGTGCCGGCCCGGACAGAACCTCTGGATGTGGCCCTGCATCCCACACAGCACACAGGTGAGAGACTTCTGTAGACACAGAGACAAAATTATGTTTAAAGAGGTGTTAAATCATTTCAAAATCATTTTCTTCCATGTAGCTCTGTGTTGGATTGGTTAAATTAAAAAAAAAAAAAAAAAAANAAAAATACCTGTGTGTGGATCACAGTGATGGATTAGTCTGGAAGGTAGGAAAACTATTCTAAAATTTACCGCTCCAGGAATATATTTTGGAAAATGTTTGGCAGTAATGTAACTTGTATGCAGGTTGTATTTATTGAGCTCAAAGACAAAATCACTGGTATGCTCCTTTAAAGCAATGAATGTTATTTGTTAGAGAAGAATGTCAGTCGTGCTCGCTTGTGTGTATTATACCTTGTGGATGTGGCAGCTTTTGGTTAGGTGTCCTGTCCTGTTGCAATTGTGACAGATCAGAGATCGATCAGGCGTGTAATAGCAGCTGAGCTGTGGCTGGTCAGCACCCCACTGGATGTGAAAATCCACAATTGGACAAAGACATGACAGATGGCCATATTTAAATTTGTTATATATGGTAAAACCTGAGAATATAGAATGAAAGTCTGAGAATATGAGAATATAGAATGAAACATGAATGCAAGCTGGTCAAATGCTGTTTTTCCCACCATACACATTTTAGAGCACCTTTCCAAGCCTACAGAAGGTGAATGTTTGATACTCTAAAAGTAGATCCAGGCTGCACTTTCACTAACAGAAACTGGATAATGAGAACAGCTGCATATTTACCTAACTAAACAAATAAATGATCATTTTAGTGGATCATTTTCCTGGCAGGTGAATGGCTATTAACAAACAGTTACCTTGTCTTTTGCTGATACAGCCCAGGTATCATCGACTAATTTTACAGTCTCATCTACGATGGGGAGAATAAACAAGAACAAAAATTAAGAGGACATACTGTAGATCCATTTCACTATGACAACTCATACTTCATGTCTCTCATGCAGAGATACTTTTTATGTCACACACAATTCCAAAAAGGTAATCAGTCTTATCATAGTGAAGCTGCATCAAAAGATCCACCAGGCATGTGAGCTCCAAACCTCAGCAGGCCCATCATGTGTATCCTCTTGATCTTTCATTCAAAATATTAACAAAAATATAACCTTTAATTAAAGTAAAATACTGTAATTGAAAGGAAAAAAATATTTTTATCATGAAACAAATATTTTTCTTGATGGCCTGGAAGAGGATATGTGTCTACATTGATCCATGCATGGTGAGGAGGATGGTTCAGTGGCCAAAGAATCTCCAAGGATCACAGCAGGAAAACTGCAGATGTTAACTGGGTTTTGAGATCAGAAAGTCTCCAAAACTACGATTGGACGCCACCAGGCCAATTGAGAAAAATATTTGTTTCATGATAAGAATTTCTTTATCCTTTTAATGATTTTATTTTAATTGAAGGTAATATTATTTTTAGTAATTTGAATGAAAGATTAAGAGGATAAACAAGAGTTGTTGTTTTTTTTTCACAGTCCATTTTACTTTTATTTACCTAAAATTTACCATTTTACCTTTTATTTGTGAAGGGTACTGTACAGGCTACACTACAGGCCACTGAACTAGCTGAAGCAGATAGCATGAAGGTGATTGTGTGAGAGAATGATCAAAAAACACATCATAGTTTTAACAGACAATGAACAAACGAATATTAGAAGCATTGACTCTTCTCATATATTCTACTCACAGAATATTTCGTGTTTCGTTTCGTTATTTCGTTATTTCTGTCAGGTAGATTTTTCAGGATCTCACAGTGCAGATTAACCACAAAGGAAAATATTTTCCTCTCTTGACTGTGGGACTGTTTCATTCTGAATTCTGACTGTAGCTTACAGTGTACCTTCACTTCCAGAGTCCTCCTCGGAGCTGCTGCTGCTCCAGTAGCCCAGGTTGAGCTGGATGCTTGAGTCTCCCTGTTGCTCCTCTCCTCCAAGGATCATCCACTCCTCGATGGGCTGGTCACTGTCACTGTCCTCCTGCTGCTCCTCTGGGTCGGAGCTGGAAGCCGGCATATCTTGTCCAGATAAGCCAGAAAAGGTCAGAAGAAGTGGAGGAGAGAGGTCCCTGCTGAACTGTGGAGTCTGTTTGCTAATGAGATATTTCTGACTAAATGCAATGTCTGGTTCACTTTCTGAATAGCTGGAACCCGCAACAAAAAAGTCCGCTTCTTCACCAACTTCATCATCATTCTGCTTGGAAGAGTCCATATCAAAACCTGACGAAAACCTACCTGCTGCACCACCTAATGACGACACGCTGGTATGACACAGCTTAATGTGCTTGGTTTAGCATAACCTTTTTAAATTTGTAGCGAATTGGGTTACTAATTTGTTATTTGTGGCAATTAGCAGTTGTTTGGGTATTGAAAACGTATAAAATATGACGTGGGTAAATAACCATTCGCTACATTCACATTTTGGCACGTGGATTAGGCTAATCTGTGCTCCGGTAGCATTAGCTAGCTCCTTGGCCGAGGCATGCGAAATTAGCCACAATAAACAAGAGGGAAAAAAGTCTGTTCGGAGAGTTTTGGGACTCGTACTGTTTACGATTAACTTTAATTGGCTCGGTTGCGACGACAACACAAAACACGACGCATGGATAAAATTTCACATCAACAGAGTAAACTGTTCAGACTCCCATGCTTGTTTACGTTTCAAGCACTTTACCCGGCGTTTACTTTCCCGGAGTTAAACATGTTGGACAACCAAAACTGAACCTACGTTTTTAAGGCCCATACAGTAGCTTAATAGGCTACTGGTTTATTTCCCAAAAGCCAGTGGAACAGGATCTGCACAATTTACACAATTTAAGTGTTATATTATATATTAGCTAGTTATAATAATGTAATGTTGGTGAGGCTTCCATTTGCAGCTCTATATATATCAGCACTGAAATAAAGCTGAAGCTGCTGTGGGATAACTGCACAACCAGTGAAAATTCATGAGGCATATCAGCATATTTACACACACGTATATGTATAATACAGTATAATATAATATATTATATATATGTATATATCTATATATATACACACATATATATACATACTGTATATACAAGAAGATCTGTCTGTCTATAGACAGACAGATCTTTATGGTACTTGGTTGAGAAGCATATCTATATATGACAAGGGTGCTTGACTTAAGTATAAGAAATATACATGTCTTATAAACTTGTCTTAACCCATAAGATTAACCATACACATTGATAATCAGTTGTTGTGATCAATCACATGATTGTTTGTCCTTGGAAAATATTTTCTTCTTCAGCAACAGCAGACAAATGGTAAGAGCTGTGCTGGTTCCCTTCAACAGATGGGTAAAAGGTTTAATGAAAATATCAACATATATATCCACATAATTTCCATTATGCTGTAATGCTCTGTGATTCCCAATGTATCCAAACTGCAAGCGAGAATGTTATTTATATCCTGCAGTGCTTTTTTTCATCAGTAAGTTTTGTTCAACTAATATATTAAACAGTGAGATGACCCTGAACACAAATACCTGGTAAATATAATATGGTAACATCATATTTTCTTGAATTTATGGCTTGATGAGGCTTGTGTGAATTCTCAGTTAAAACAAGTGATTCATTATTGGATTGTGAGATGCTAAGGGCTGCAAAGACTCTTCCAGTTGTATGCTTCAGATTCATCCAGATCAGGATGCCTTTACCAGAGCTTTGAATTTGGAACAGGCATTGTTGGCTTGTTATGACAGTCTAGAAATCTGGATTGCAGAGGATCCCACCCCTGAATTAAGACACATCTACAGACCAAGTGACTTTTCTGCACCACTCAGCACCAGAGACAGCTCTTCAACTGCTTGGAAGAAGAAAGAGTAGAAAGTAAAAGTAGAAAGGAGCTGTCCAAGTGCTGACGCCAAGGGACACCTGAGACCCATCATGAAATAGTGGGTCAGTTATGACGAGAGTCAAGCTCAGTTTACCAATACTCCAAAAAACCTAAACACATGCAGTAAATTTATAGTAGGTCTGACATGAATGTAGTTTACTGGAAAAACATATATGCCCATATACATAACACCACAATGTTGTCAATTATGACAGCCCTTCTCTCAACTTAATTTTTTTAATTGGAGCATGTCTAGTTCCACAAGATACATTTAGTAGCTTCCACCACCAACAAATTATTACCAATACAAATCATAGAATTTATTGCCCTGGTCACAAAGGGACAGTTACACTGATTTACCAGTTTATTAGCTACACCTGCACAATCCAGTGCAGTCTAATACAACAGCCATGCAATAAATCCTGTATTTGTAAAGTCACTTGAGTTTTTGTTGATGGTGTCAGAAAGGTGATGGAACACTGTGGTATTTTTTGAGAAAGCAGACAGAGGTATTGGTGTACCGGACTGCATTACACCTCAAAATTTATCATTATATGAATCTAAAGAAAAACATTTAAATGTAATTCAAATACGTAGACATTTTTTTTTTTTAAATTTCAGTCAGGCTATATTGGTTTCAATACCAAGGAAATGTAAAAAAAAACAAAAAAAACAAACAAAAAAAACCCCATCATTTTACAAATACTCATAATGGAGGTCTGACATATTAGAATAATAAAAGAAATTCAAACATGTCACAGTCATAACAAAATAGAAAAAGTCAATACAGTACATACAATGTATTAGGAGTTATAGTCAACGTGTTTGCTACACAATACACTTTACAAAATACTACTAGAAAAAACTCCCAATACCAAATGAATATCAGATAATATGCTGTATACAAAATATTTTAAAAATAAAAACAAAAAACAAACAATTATGATGTGTGTGCATTCATACAGGTGCAATTTGCATGCAAATCTGCCTCAAGAGTGACAAGTCTGTAATCAATTCCATGTGAATAGCTAGAAACTGGGAGACTCAGTATTACAAATGATTTGCAAAGGATGATGTCAATTACAAAATGCCTAAAAAGATAGCACAAAAGGTCTTTGAGAAAAGAATGCACTTTTACAGTTCATACTATCATATACTGGACTTAAATTAGGCTAAATAGTGAGTTGGTGTCACTTTCTCCAATACTAAAATATGATACCAAGTGCATTGTCCAGCATATCAAATATCAAACCAAAGAAAGTGGATCTTTCTGATTTTTTCCACATAAGATAATGTTAGCTCCCAATCTATGTACCCACATGAAAAGTGTTTGCTTAAAATAACTGAGCAAGTGGGTATTCTGTATAAGTGGAGTTTAGTACCAAGAAAGTTACCAGTAATGGAAAACATTAGCTCCTGTCTTGTCAGCGGAAACTTAAGACTCTGCTTTTCCAAAAACAAAGTTCTAACTGCCACTATCCTAGTGATTCTGAGTAAACGAGGCTTGAATAAGCGATCAATCATGTGTATTCTATGGGATGAGGGACCTTGGCACCTAATGGTTCCCCACAGGGAAACCTATTGTAAAAATTAATTCACTAATGGGTCAGACAGAAGACCGACAAATGCCATAACTAAATTCACAACTAGTAATTGGAACAATAATAACAACAATAGTATGAGTAGTACTCCTCAACAACGGGATTCATTTTGAGAACCCATTTATGCAGTGATATTTTCCTTTCTCCCCATATAGGGAGTAAAAATAGATAATTTGGCAGAAAAAACTTAACAGTCCACTTTGTGTCTCTGAATGTGTAAAGGTGCAGATATAGTAATTAGCTGTGATGCTAATCCATTTGCTCGTGGGAGTTCATGTGGAGACAGCAGTTACTATGGTTACTGCATGCTCTGTGTCTTTATTTAGTGTGTGTAACAGTTCAGGAGAGTGTGTGTATAGTATGTATACATTTTTTTTCACCTCAGGAACTTTGCACTCAGGCAGGTTAGTAGTGATGATCACGTGACTACGTTTGATCCTCGTGTTGACTGATCTGAGGCCTGTTCTGTCTGCCAACGCTGTGAATATAAACAGTTCTTCAAAATCTGATCTGTGATCTGGCTCTGCTACATCTGGACAGAGCCGTTCAGCTCCGGAGTGAGAGGAGGTCTGATGTGTTGCTTGGAGGTGGGATCCTATTGCCAAGGAGCAGGTCTTGCCGTTGTGTTTCACTCGGGGGTGGAGCTCTGGTTCTGCTGGTAGATGGAGGCTTTGTCCTTCAGCAGAGCCAGGCACAGGTGGCAGCTCCAGCTCCCTGGAAAACATACAAAGAGGCAGGATTTTGTTACTATAAATTACTCTATGTATAAAACCTCTATCCAATAAAAAGGAAGTGAATTTTTGTTTTCAAATATTATCTTGTAATAGAAATTTCTGCTCTTTTTCTGTGTTTTGTAAAAGCATTAATTCCAAAAATTGCAATGTTAATTTGTAAAATGTTGGGACAAGCTTGTTTTACAAAGATCATGTCATATTGTGGAAAGCTCTAACACCGCTTGACTGATAAAAGGAGAAAGCAACACATTATATCAACCATGTCGAACAGGTGACCCTCACACAGCAATGCTCTCTGGGGGGTACAACAGCATGCGTGTCACTTGAATATGTAATTTTTAAATTCAGTTTGGGATCTTCTGTGCCATCTTACCCTCGGGTGGCTCAGTCATGGGTGGAGTTAGACAGTACATGTGGTAGCCTCGGTCACAGTCATCACAGAATAGCAATTGGTCCTAAAAAGAAATTTAAAAATCACAGAAAACAGCATGAAGTGCAATCTAGTAATTAAAGAGAAAGAGAGAAAGTTCCCAACAAAAACCTTACGTTAGTTAATGGACACCAGGTGTAATAATGTATGCATTTGATTTCAAGAATGTTTTTCTATCAGTTATTTGTAACCTGCGACCAGAGAATAGCAACCTTTCCTGCATGTTAAACATTAATTCTTTACTTGTAGGCGCATTTGTCTGATGTAGTGGAGCAGATTTTTTTTTATTGATGTCGATGGGACAAAAAAAATGCTGTTTTTTATGATGACAACTTTTGTTCCAGTTGGGCAAAAGTTAATCTTCGTATCTTAACTAAAACAAGACCCCAGTACTGTGATGACAGACGAAGCTGTGTAAATGCACAATAAGGGATCTGAGGATTGTTTTATTTACTTACAATCTATCAGTTTTACAATGACTAAAACAGACATTTAACAGAAATTTTTTTAAATGGGTCAAACGAGAGACACTAAAAAATAAGGGCTCTGTTTTCTTTTCTTCACAGTTTCTGTCCCATATTCTGTCCTATATTCCTCTCTACAACAGAAGGAGTATTTCTGTTTCGTGATTGTATATTTTGCTCACTGGAGGTAAACTGGGCTAAACCATGTTTTTTTTTTTTTTTTTTTTAATTTCACATTTTCTTAAGCACTGAAAACATTAAGGGCCTCAATGCAACACAGACGGTAAAGATGCTCACATCATTCTCTGAGGTGCCACAAACATTACAGCACTTGCACTCAATGCACTGCCAGCGGTAGGTCTTAACTGCAGCCATCATCACCGGTGTGAATTGCAAGCAGGTCGGGTGGCCTGAAAGAAAGAAAGAACATCAAAGAAATACAGTCATATAGTTTAAACACATAATGGACACTCACAAAGGTTCAAAATAATGAGAAATGCTGTTTGTAATCATACACTTGATTAATCTGTAATGGAAAAATCTGTGATAGGTCCATACCTGAGCGTCCACAGTCTGAGCATGATACTAGCTCTTCTGATTGGCCAGTCTTCTGGTTTAAGGTGGAGTCTCCCAGACAGAAGTCACAGTAGTCGTTGGGCATGGCCAGCCCATTAGGACCCTTCTTATTTGCTAAGCAGGGCAGATGGATGACAAAAATCATTCAGTGTAAAATTGGAGCTGTCACTTCAGTTAAAAATGGAACTATGAAGGGAGAGCAGCTAAACACCACCAGCTGCTTTCAAACTGACACATCTGTCCAGCTGTAGTTAGTTTACAAATCCAAATTCAGTTCAGTTCAACAAATCCATTCATGCCCAGCCAGCCAAATGACACCCTCTAATCTCAGGTAACTGATTAAAGCTCTAATCTAAATCCTGATCCAAACTAAACAAAGTATTACAACAAGCAACTTGTTCTTTGAAATCACTAACACGGCCCCACGTGCACAAAAAACAACAAAAGCAATGTGATGGATATGTTGAAGGAAAAAAAAAAAAGAAGACCATATGCTGAAAATGTGGCAATGATCCCAACAGTGCAAGCAGTTTTCAGTCAGGAACAGACTGTTATTTCCCATCAAATTACTATGATGGCATACAAAATGATTTAGAAAATCAAAAATGAAAAAACGGAACAAAAAACGAGAGAGATACTTCCCTTGTACAAATGCACAAATGCCAGAACGCATGCAACCAAACCCGCCTGCCCCTTTCTCTCTCTCTCTCTCTCTCTTTCTCTTTCTTTCAGCACAAGAGCGTGACTCACTCTTAGTCTCCTCAGGCTGGCGAGGAGTGGGTGGTGCCTCGATCTCCTCGCGGTCCTCGCCCTCCTCCTCGGCCAGGTGAGAGTGTGTATAGTGGTAGCTCAGGCCTGGACGATTCTTGTAGCGCTTTCCACAGACTGACACACACACATGATTATAAGTGTTATAGCAGTGGTGGCCACTACCTTTATCTACTGCCAAAAAAGGCCCAAGGTGGGACCAGAAAACAGTGTTCACTACCCACAGCTGGCTTTGCTTTAATTTAGTTATTTTCTTAGGGGCAGTTAATGGCTTAGGCGCTACTTGTCAACTCATGGCGGAGGTGTGTGTGATCAATGGGCATCAGTTACTGAACACACATAAAGTGGCATCTCAGAAAAAAAATCCAGCACAGCAACATTTTCAGTTTCTTTGTTGTCAGATCAGTTCCAGATGGGGTCTTTCAAATATAATCTTGCTCGGCAGAAGGCTTTCCTTTCACACATCTTGCTTGTTTATCTCATTATAAAAAGGCCCTCTGTTGCTAACATGCAGGATATACGCCCTGTACTCACTGTCACAGGCATAAGGTTTGTCCCTTTCCTCCAGCGCTGCAGCAGCAGCCTCTGTTTTCTTCTTGCCATTCCTGTCGCTGCTACGACCCTGGGGAATCCATGGAGAAATAACAACAGTCAAGACAGAGAAAGCTGCTATACATTTATGTAAGCTGTTGCTGTCAGTCAACTTCAAAAAATAGAAAACTGCAGTTCATGTTGCTCTATTTGGGCCGGCTGTAAGCTCAATGGACAAATCATGATGTTAACATATTTTACTGAAAAATTGTGAACCTTTTTTAAACCACGACATGTGTTGAACCTAAAAAACTTAGCTGGAACAAACTTTTTCCAGCTCTAAAACTGACCACAGTAATACTGAATGATGCCCCACATTGATCTCCTGGGATCTTATGGGAAACAGATTTCTGGATTCTGCACTCACCTTGGATTTGCTCTTGCCTCGCCTCTTAGGTGTTTCATCCTCAAAATCCTCATCATCTAGGTCATCCAAGTAGTCATCATGGTCTAGGACTCGCTGCATTGAGAAGGTCTGATTAGATTTCCAGTAACAGAAACATGTTACTATATCTAATATGAATATCTTTCAAAAGGCATCCATGTTCAGATCAGTCTCAAGATATTACTTCTGCTCATTGAGAAAAAATGTAACGCAGTGTTAACAGAGGTGCTGTATATGGAACAGCTCATTGATCTGAATCTTGGACACAATTTTAAACAGATTTTAACAGAAGATTTGTAAGTTCAATTGATATAAAACAATAAACACCATCCAGCGCTGACCTTGCGGACTCGACCAGAGGAAGTGTGGGTAGAAGCTGAGGCAGCAGCAGGCTCCACTGTTGCTGGGTCATCCTCAGGGCCACGGAGGTCCGATACTCCGCCCCTCCTGTCGAGGGGCTCCCCCTTAAGGAGGGCCTCCAGGCTGCTGCCATCCACTGCCCCCAAGGCATCACGCTTCAGACCCAGCTCCAAATCTGCTGCACACACCAAGTCAAACATTAATGCATTCACACACATACACGTGAAGACTTGCAGTCAGAAAGTGATAAATACAAGAACATACACATGCCAAGTCAATTAACAGGATAGGGCAGGGCCTCCAGCTCACATCAGTTATGCTCTCAGTGGACATGTCACACTCTTATTAACAATTTGATGCATAACATGTTGTAGATCTCGGATAATTTCCCTTAATACAACATTATGTATAAAATAGCATTACATAATAAAATGCCTGAACTTTTTTTTTGCAATGGAAAACAAGCAATCAAAGGGGCTGGCTGTTGTACCTGTTTTTAGTAGGGGGAAGGCCAAGCGCGGGTCCTCGGGGGGATGGGCACGTCGTTTCTTCCTCCAGCGACGAGCTGGGTAGGTGTAGAGCTGCCCTGGAGCTACACCTGATTACATTCAGCACAATACAAACAGAAGAGCAAATAGGTAAAGCAAGTACTGATGTGATCAATGGTACTTGTCTGAATATAAATGGGCCTTTTTTATATGGTGCATCTTCTATAGAGATGGAATTTTACTGATTACAATGGTACAAATATACATAAGTGGGATTTCAACATTAATATATCATACTGTATGTATGCATGTAGAATTGTAATACTGATTACTCACTGAACCTGAACTTACCACATGGAAACATTTACCATTTTTAATTCAATCTGCAATATTTATCATCAAGAAATAATGCAGACCTGCACTCCGGTGTCTCTTCTCCATCCAGATGTAACAGTTGGACTGGGCCACACCAGTCTGAGAGTCCAGGAAAGGCATCAAGATGCTGCGCTCGGCACACAGCCGAGCATTGTAACTATGGCACTGCTCCATAGCATCTCTGTAATACTGCTCTCCCAGCCTGAAATGTGGAGGTTGGACAACTGACAGTCAAATAACACAGATCAGAAATATACTGTTAATAATCATTTCTCTGTGTGTGTGTGTGTGTGTGTGTTCAAAGCAGCACAAATATCTAAGTCCAAAGAACTACTTGTGTTCTAAATCTACACAACTGAAATTAAACACACACAAAAAAAACTGTTTTTGTAAATACTGTATAAGGAGTGCAGGCTGTCTCACCAAATAAATGATGACAATTACCATTATTATTATTGTTATTATTACTGTTGTTCTTGTTGTTACGTTGTAAAACACACAATGATAATACTACCTCTCTTGGCTTTCACCCCTTTGTAGGCACACAGAACAATTTCATCTACAGATGAATGGTTGTTATTGGAGTAGTGTCTAATAATTATTATATTCCGCAAATAATCAAACCACTGATAGGACACGTGGAATCAAATCATTTATAGGATACGTAGAATCCAGTCTGATTTCTGTTTGATCGCTACGTTAACACCAACAGTAGCCACGGAAATAACCAGAACAAAAGGCTGGTCCGCAAACGTCTCAACAATGCGCCCGCCAAGCTCACAGTTAAAATGAAATTCTCCGCTTTATCTGACTACCAACACTACGGTAATATTGTGAATTACACCACTTAAACACACCCCTCCTTGGCTGAGTTTCTAACAATCGGTGACCACAATATACACAATACGGGTTAGCTATATAGCTTAATTTATATTGCAGCATGTCTAGCAAGCTAACCATAGCTCGGTTGGATAACGTTATTCTCTAGGGACACATTACATTCAAGGTTGTGAATTCCGTACTTACATTTTATTCAAATCACATCAACATGATAATTAATCGTTTCTACAGTCACCGATGTATGGGCGAGTATTGTACTCTTACAATAAATAATGGTAAACTTACACTTTAACAACACTGTCGACGGCCGCCGCCATGTTTTCTTGATGCAGTTGTGTGAAGTGCCACTGCGGCTGAGCAAAGACGGTTGTGTCCGAATTACTGCCACCTACAGGCGAAACTGTGAAGTACACCTTATTGTAGTTTTTCCTCAGCGTAGCCATCGGTGGTTCTCACTAAATCAAGTATATTTATCCAGTCAAGTACGGAACGTCTAATGCGCCAAATTAATAAAAACGACATTATGAACTAATTAGAGGTATCAACTGTTGATCAAGAAAACACGCAAATCAGGTGTGGGTACAGCAGAGAAATAGAAAATATTAGCCCTTAAAGAACATATCTTGACAGTA
Source organism: Lucifuga dentata (assembly GCA_014773175.1). NCBI lineage: Eukaryota > Metazoa > Chordata > Actinopteri > Ophidiiformes > Bythitidae > Lucifuga > Lucifuga dentata. The sequence goes on from VXCM01001313.1 coordinate 83,622, forward strand.
GACCTTAGAGAGTATTTTCATATGGAACGTGCAACTCTGACCAAATACGTCTGTGACATGACTGATCCCTTCATCAAAAAAGAGTCATCTGCAGTAAACTGATGTGTTTCGTCTTTGGAGACTGATATTCATTTTACACACAACACCATCTGAATAACACATTCGGTCTGTGTTTGACTGTTCATACCAGACTTTTGGTAGTGGATAATAATTCACACAAGCTTTGGGTCTACACTAGGAGTTTCATGCTGCTAAATAACAATTTTCTTGTTTAGAAGTAAGCATTATTATATTGTGAATGACAATGACAATGACAATTGCACTAAAAACATCTGCTTGAGTATTTTGTTTGCTATGATAATAATTCTTGATTAAATAGAATTCAAGCAGTTACACAGTACTGCATTTTAAAAATCTTTCCATTCCCTTATCCTCCGCTTATCCGGGTCTGGGTCGCGGTGGCAGCAGACGCAGACCATAAAAAAAGAAAAGAAAAAAAAATTAAAAATCTATCATAGACTATTTTGTTTTCCTCTTGGGGTCTGTTCTTAGACAACTAAAATGAAATGTCATTCAGCTTGAATCAACATACATCCTCACCAGTGAGGAAGCAGACCGTCTGGTCGTCAGTGCACAATGAGTTTCAACTTGGCAGGACTGGTGGCGATGGTTCTCTTCTACCTTCTAGTGCTGGGGACCGGCATCTGGGCCTCCATGAAGTCCAAGCGGGTGGAGAGCAGCAGCACGGGAAACTGGACCGAGATAACCCTGCTGGGCAACCGAGGAATCAACTTGGTGGTGGGAATCTTCACTATGACAGGTGCGTGTAGAGAGTCCGCCAGGGGAGGACAGACATGCTGAACTTATTCAGGGCTTGGCAGGATTTAAACTGACCAAATTAAGTAATTAAGTAAACAATCACTTAATCCAAAATCAGATACATTTTATGCACTTACAACAAATTTGGCTATTGATTAGCTGTTTACAATTTAGCGTTTTGAAGGGAAATTTAAATGTATTTATTAATTTAATATAAGTAAATATATATCTCTCATATATATATATATATATATATATATAGAGACATGTGTGTGTGTGTGTTTGATCTGCCTGCAAAGCTCAACAGCACTGAGATGTTTCCTTGATCTAAAGAAGTTTATGTTAAAAAAAAACAAAAAACAAGTTTATTGTCAATAATTAAAAAACACAGGTTACACTGGCCGATGAGGCACTGGTGTTAAATCGAAGTTTGGTGTGGTTGTAGTGCGTGAAACATCTTTTTGTTCTTAAACTGTAGCACTCATATCACCAGGGTACACTTCACGTACCACCTGTAGCACACAAACCATAGCTGAGAACTATTGATGTAGCTCACTCAAAGGAGATAATGACTTCTGCATCAACATCAGTGTGTGTGTGTGTGTGTGTGTGTGTCTGTCTGTCTGTCTGTGCATATGCATTGTGCTCCTTATAGCTACATTTGTTGGAGGAGGTTTTATCGTTGGGCTGGCAGAGGTGGTGTACACTCCAACCCTGGGGCTGATCTGGGGTGTTATGCCAGCAACAACAAGTCTATCATTCATTTTAGGTGAGAATTTTTCATGCATACTGTGATCAAGGTCTGAATAATTGTCCATTTTGAGAATGTATTAAAAGTTTAATGGTTACCATGGTGTGAGGGAGATGCTTATCTTGTACAGAGGATTTACAAAAGACATACAGTATAAAACACTATAGAAAAATTATTTAAGAACAGATGACAGATTGCTGCTTCTATTGCATAGACAAAACAAACAGGTCATAAGTTGAGACACATCAGTTTCAGAATCCTCTCCTTCAGATGACGTAGTAGCTTCAAATGTTTCTGTTATTATATTTTCTGTTTTCTCAGACTTTAGAAGTACAACTGAAACAAATGAAAATACAAGAAAACATTGGAGGTATGAGAGGGAGATGAAGTTTGTTCAATGTGTAACATTATAAAAGTAATTCCTGATCTGAAAGGTAAATAATCAAATAATGAAAATTACTCATCCACCTTCTGCAATAATTCACAAGTTTTTCTAGGTAAAAATCATTCTCCAGATTACTTGTTTGAAAAATGCTTGATCCTGTAAAACTGAAAATCTCAAATCAAGATCTGCTTGGAAAGAAATCGTTCCACTGTCACTGCATGCAAATGTATGTTGTCTTTAACTGTAGAAAACTTTAACTCATTTTAGTGGTTCACATTACACCTATCAAATGCATTTGTTTGCCTGTGTGTACCACATACATACACACACACACACACACTTTATATGGTACACCTTCCTTGAGCATAAGGCAGGACATAAAACAATCATTAGATCAATTAAGTTATCATTCAATTAATATATCTGTCCATAAATGGTCTTTTCAGTGATCAGTGTTCAACTGTGGCAGAAAGATGCAGATCTGAGGTCATTCTGGATCTCTGACATCTCAGACATTGACCTCAATCAATGTCTGCAAAAAACCATACTATTGGCTACAAAGGACGTTCAGTCTAACAGCAAGGAAGAGGAGCAGGAGTGATTAATACATCCTATAAAGTAACAAGATAGCTAAAAGAATTCAAGCTATTCAGAGAAAGTGGTCATCTGTGAGTCACTAGCCATTTATTACAAGGGTGTTGCACTGTATTCAGCAGTATTTATGTGACCCCTCCTTAATTTTCGTGGGTGGAAGAAAATAGGAAAAAATATTAAGTTTCTTCCCCTTAACATTAGATAGTTGTTTGTGTTGTTGTGTTTTATGACACAAATCTATGTCCCTTTCTGTGGCTCAATCATTCAGGTGGACTTTTCTTTGCCAAGACAATGCGAGACAAAAAATATGTGACAATGATGGACCCATTCCAAATCAAGTATGGAAAGGCAGTAAGTGGTGTCTTATCTGTGGCATCGCTGATATCTGATGTCATCTGGGTGACAGGAACTCTTATTGGCTTAGGTAAGTGGCACTGATGTCTGTGTTGTACCTGAGTTGTACCTGAGTTGTACCTGTTTACCTGAGTTCAGGAACTCAGGTTAGGACAAAGGGGTCATCTTCCAACATGACAATGATCCTAAACACAACACAACCGCAGGAAGAGATTCAGGAGAAGTTAGTAAATGTCTCATGGTTCAACCAGAGTACAGACCTGAATCCATTTGAACATCCCTGCAGAAACCTGAAAATAATGGCACAACTGTTCTCCCCATCCAGTCTCAGAGTCTAAGAGATGAAGAATGGGAGCAGATCCCCAAATCCAGGTGTGCCAAGCTTGTATCATCATACATGAGAAGACCTGAGACTGTAGTAGCTGTCAAAGATGCTAAAAGACAAAAAAACAAAAAAACAAAAAAAAAAACACTGAGTAAAGTTTTTACATAAGGAATACTCATGCAAATGTGATATTTTTGAATTTTAATTTCTTAATACACTTGCAAAAAATATAAAAACCTGAATGACCAGATATTCTGAAATAGTGTGTGTTGTGTGTGTATATGGATGTATATCTATAACAATGTTACATTTGTAGGTGCAACCATGAGTGTGGTCCTGGATTTGCCCTATGCTCTTTGCATTTGGATCTCCGCCACAGTAGCCATTATCTACACATTGCTGGGAGGCCTCTACTCTGTCGCTTACACAGACATCATACAGCTAACTCTTATATTTACCAGTCTGGTGANGCCTCTACTCTGTCGCTTACACAGACATCATACAGCTAACTCTTATATTTACCAGTCTGGTGAGTCACTATCTCAGCAAGGAAATATTTCTTTAATTTAAAGAACCATAATGGTAGTTTTGCATGTGTGAGCCTAATATACTGTGTACATGTGCATGCACGTTACATTAGTGTCAACCATTTTCCAAAACATGCTACAGGAGCAGTAAATATTAGAATTGTGTTTCCTACTTTCCAAACTGCCATTGGTTTCAGTTCATTCTAGTACAATATTGAAATCAAATTGTACAGACTTGAAACACGCTTGAGCTACGTAACGTATGGTCCTTTAAACTCAAATGATATAAAACATCTCACAGCCTTTTAAACCCTAATATGATACTGCTTTCAATTGCGCTGATGTCAAGACAAATGTTCCCACACTAGATAATGCCAGTTATTATATCATTTTTAAAAAGACTCTGGAGCTTCCGTGGTGTCATGGTAAGCTTCTAACAGTTTGTTCATTTCACCAGTTTGGCACTAAAGTGTGAAAGTTCAACACATTTCACACTACACTTACATGTACAGTATTTTAGTTAGTATGTCCTCCTTTTTTCTGTAGTGGCTGTGTGTCCCGTTCATCCTGACAAACCCCTCTACCAAGGCCGCTTTCAACTACACCTTCCAAACCCCCTGGACTGGTAGACTGGATGCAGAGAGAGCATGGAGATGGACTGATAATTTCCTATTGCTGGTGAGAAGTACATTATTTATTTTCAAATCAGTTTATACTGTAGCTCATGATTACCAAAAGAACAGTTAGTCTGTTGGGCGAGGTTTCCCTTTCCACACGTACAGTATACACACATACCCGCTCATTCATACCCCTTCTTACAAAATCACAAGAAAGCTAATCACATCTACTGCTTTTTTTTTAACTCATAAAGTGAATATAAGACTTGTGGTAAGAATAATTTCCTTTTTTCTTTCTTCCTAAGAGTTTGGATAACCTCGGCTATCAGGACTTTCACCAGAGGACATTGTCAGCCTCCTCATCAGCCACAGCCAGAATCACATGCTTCATTGCAGCTGCCTTCGTCATCATACTTGGAATCCCTTCTGTGCTGATTGGAGCAGTTGCAGCATTAACAGGTACTGTAGGTCAGCAGAAAATAGAATACAATACAATAAAATACACATTTTTGTTGACCTATTTTCTTCTGCATCTTAGACAGTAAAATGTGTCCACACACTCCTTATACTAAGCCCTGGACTTTAAAAATTGTTGGTTTCCCAAATAAAATTTTCATTTTAGACTGGAACATGATCTCATATGGCTCCCCGTCCCCATACGAAAGTGGAGAGGCCAGTCTGGTTCTGCCCATCGTTTTGCAGCACCTCACCCCAAACTACATCTCCATCATNAGGCCAGTCTGGTTCTGCCCATCGTTTTGCAGCACCTCACCCCAAACTACATCTCCATCATTGGAATTGCAGCTATAGCTGCTGCTGTCATGTCATCAACGGACTCAGCTCTGTTGTCAGCCGCTTCCATCTTCTCATCCAACATCTATAAGAACATCTTAAGGACAAAGGTAAGAATTGGAACGAAGGCAAGCAATCCTTAGACAAAACAACCTTAGGACAGTTAGGGTTAGAGATTTTTTTTTTTTTTTTAANGGCTATGGCTCCTTCATGGGCTTTGTAGTTGGGGTGTTGTTGCGAGTGTTGAGTGGGGAGCCGTTGCTGGGGTTACCGATTGTCCTCCACTTCCCAGGTTGCACTCTTGAAGATGGTGTGTATGTCCAGCATGCTCCCATTAGAACTATCTGCATGCTGTCTACCATCTTCACCACACTGTTGTTCTCCTATCTGACTTCACTGCTCTTCAGCAAAGGATTGATTCCGGAGAGGTGCGACGTGCTCAAAGTGAAAACTAACCAGTTACCACAGGATTTACAACTAGCAGGCACAGGCACCACCAAAACGCATGAGGAGGATGTTGAATCTGACATTCAGAATGAGACTGAAATAATGTTGCAAACAAATCAGCAGGCTTGACAAAATAGTTTTTTGTTATTTGCCTGCCTGTGTTATTTGATTTCCATTACATACCTTTTTTTGCCTGTAGTTGCCTGTCAAACTTGTTACTGACTGTAAACATCCCTTAAAATCAAAAAAAGATTGTTTTACATTTTTAACATGTTTTACAAAGCTGAAAGCTTTTGGATGTCTCCATATATAATATCCAACAAACTGAAGGTGGCAGGCTCAGTATCAGGGTAAGGGGTCAACAAACAGGGCTGGCAGGAGTACTCTCCAAGCAGGTAACCATCAAACTCTTCTATTATAATATGGAGATACAGTTAACATTTTCAGTTACAATGGGAGAAAATAAAATATTAATAAAATATAAAAAAAACTCACCATGGGCAAATCTAGTGCTCAGTGTACACATGAAATATTTGCGAGTCATACACAGACCCAGGCCACTTTGCTTCCACGTTACTGATGATGTGGGGGCTGCATGACATACGACCTTCACAGTGCAGAACAGTAATTAGTTGCAGTAGCTATATTATGAAGTACCTTTTCATTCTGAAGGCAAAAGGCTAATATTTACCTGCATGTTAATGCTGTGGACAGACTTCCTATTCACATAATCTTCATTTACTGAAGGAGATATGATAGGAAGAGCATTATGAAATAAAAGTGCTAAGATTTCATAATATGGAATTATTTCAAAATTTATTGGTACTTTTGCATAGAGTTATTTATTTCATATAGTTATTTATTTAATTTTGGCACATTTAGCGTTCCATACATACCCACTTCACAAACTTGACTGCAGCTTTAATGTAATCAATAGAAGGTTTTTCTGTTTGTTTTAACTCACGTTCTTGCCAAAAGATAAGAGACACCCTGAATCTGGTCGTCAGTGCACAATGAGCTTCAATGTTGCAGGACTGGTGGCGATGGTTCTCTTCTACCTGCTGGTGCTGGGGACTGGCATCTGAGCCTCCATGAAGTCCAAGCAGCTGGAGAGCAGCAGTACGGGAGAGTGGACTGAGATGACCCTGTTGGGGAACTGAGGAATCAACTTGGTGGTGGGAATCTTCACCATGACACATGAGTGTGTACAGAACAAAGAGACCATGCACCGGAGGAGAGATGCTGAACTTATTCAAGGCTCAGTGAGATCTAAACATTCATTTAATCCTAAATTTAGCAGACACAATAGGGCATTTGGTTACTGATTAGTAGTACACAATTTAAAATATGAGGGGAAACATGTTGTGGAAATTAATTTGAGCACATCCAGTCTAATTATTTGTCTTTGGAGACGCTTCAGATGAGTAAACAGGTAATTGAAACAGTCTGCCAATATTTGTACTGAGTAAAATTTATTTTATGTTAGATGTTTGCCAGCCATTTGTTTTATGTTAGATGTTTGCCAGCCATTATTTTTACGGCATTGAGCTACAGTAGTCACTAATGTATCATCTTTTCTCCACTCCCCATTAACAGTACTGTATGAACTCTAGTTAACGACAGCTATTCTTCTTATATGCAACTGTTGTTATAGTTGTGAGAATAAATTTTAGCAATAAGTATACTTTTACTGCTAAGGTGCTGTTTAATCATCATTGGGTCCAAGTTAACTTTCAGAAATCCATATGTAACCCATAAATACGTCATACACAGGCTGTCTTATTTTACATCACCCAGGAGAGGCTGAAAATACTCAAAAATGTCGAAAAAGAACCAATCAAAAATGATAAAAGACTGGTACTTTCACTACAAAGAGTTAATTTTATTTTAAGTTGCTCAAGTATACAGCAAAAATGATCAAAAGCAGCAATATCAAGAGTTCAGAAAAAGATCAAAAATACAAGAAACCATTTCAAAGTCACTGAAAACACTTCAAAATCATTTCAATAAAATCACACATTAAAATCATCTTACCCCATAAAAAGGGAAAAAAACACTCTTAAATTCCAATCTCAACTTTCAAAAACTCTTCTTCTCAAACCCGACCTTTGACCCCAAAAGTCCTTTAAGAAAAGAGCAAAAACACCGCAATCTCCCTCCGGAGATCTGCGGGGTTACTTTTCTTCATCCATCCCGAGTCTTCTTTTCTTGATGCTTTTTGTCCCCCGATGGATGAACCGTTGGACAGGGTCCCCCTGTGCCTCTGAAGAATCTCATACCTAAAACTGCTGAACTTTAACTTTTATACTACTCATGACATCATTTTCACAAACCAATCACATTAATTCTGCTTCTATAGTGTCAGAGTTATTAAACCAATTACAGATGTAACTATCATTCTTGCTTACCATTGGACAGATATTATCTCATCCTCAAACTGTTCAACGTTATTGCTTATCAGTGGAAAACACCCCTAACGTCCCCAAGCCTGAGTTGGGCAACGTAGGTACTTTTCTTCAGTCTGTTTCCTGTTACTGAAACTTTCAGCTACATGATCAGCAAAAATTGCTTAACAGTCAGCACCACACCCAATACTGGACATTCAGTTGCAAACTGTATCAAAAACTTACATAGGTCATGATTATTTGATTCAACACGTCACAAATGCATCAAAAATCACTTAAATCATGATTATTTGATTTAACAAATCTTTTGGGTAGTACATCGTAAAATACTTTGATTTTATCTTTCATCAAAACATTCTTACCCCATTTCACATTCTGTTCGCATACATTGTATACAGGCGTGTAGCACATCTTTCTTCACTCCCCAGTGAAACCTGTAAGCTTAAAACCTTCATTACTTTCACGGAAATAAGGTAACAACATTTTTATTGTTTATTAACACATGTTAATACATTTTATCTCATTAGCATTAGTTACTTTACTTTTAACACTCTCTTACGACCATGGACTTCTGCTATATTAATCAACAATAAATCAGCGTTTTATTATAATCTTTCTTTTAGGTACTATAATTATTCTTTTCTTATTGCATTCTTCGGCCTTTCCTCCCCATACTCTCTTTCCTCCTTTCTTCCAGTCTGACAATCCTGATGATTCATACTCCCTTTGAACAGGTAGTAATTCAGGTGATGATCTTCCTTCTTCTCCTGGTTGCGATCCACCTCCCTCTTGAACAGGTAGCAGCACAGGTGGCGATCTTTCCTCTATAACCTCTCGGACAGGTAGCAGAACAGGCACTGGCTCTTCCCCTTCTTCCAATCGATCATTCACACTGGGATTCTCCTCTCCTCCCAGCCGATCAAACATGCTTGCAGGTGAAGAACTCTCTGACCATTTAAACAGGTCAGACACAGGTGATGAACTTTCTGATCATTTAAATGGGTCAGGCACAGATGATAAATCAAACCCAGGTGGTGAATTTTCTCCAGACACCCGTTCAAGTTCATTCACAGCTCTCTCAACTTCAGAAGGTTCTTCCCATGTTTTCTCCACCCTCTGCACCTCCTCAACCAGCTGTTCGACACTTGTCTCCGCCATTTCAAAATCTCCTGCTATAATTTCATCTATCAACACATTTAAAGATGGCTCATTATCAGGATCAAACAGACTTTCCTGGATCTCCTCATTCTTCATTTTCCCCTCGTTGTGTCTAGGCCTCTCTTCTGGCCTTGGCACCTTTTCCTTCCTGTTTTCCTCAGTTTTGCTGCCTGTTTTCAGTGGCTTGATGACAGGCCCTTTCAGCACTATGTCTTTCTTGACCCCTGACTTCAGGCCTCATGCTCCTTCTCCTTCCTGAGTGTGGATATGCCTCTCGTCGGTGCTTTTGACTCCATCTTTCCTCTTTCCTCTCAAATCGCTCCTTTTTGACAGTCTATTTGTTGGGCTCCTGGGCACAGTGTTGGTTAATTAGTACGTTACATGTTTTGGCCTTTCAGAAAACGTTCGTTGCCTGTTTTCTTCCCATGTGTATGGATGTTGAGTTGAATTATCCTCCTTCTGTTCCTGAGTTAGAGAGCAGTGGCAGCTAAGCTTGAATTCAGCCTTATTTGTACTACAACAATGCTGTATGTAAATGACAAATAGCTGTTCAGTAAACTGCTGAGTTGGATTTATTTTGTTGTGACATTATTGCCTTTGCCTCCATGGAAATTCACAACAGTTCTCTAACTTTGTATTGAGGTATCAGTATGTAATACCTTGTATGCCTTAAATGCGTTGTGTTGTTTGTCTTGTTTATCCTCTGGGGCCTGTTTCGGAAAACGGGTTTGGTGTAAACTCTGAGTTTGCTGACTTAGAGTTGAGGAAAACTTTGGGTTTTCGTTTTTAGAAAGCGAGTTCACCTCAACTCTGGGTCAGTTACTATGGCAACTGACTCTGTGAAGCTAACCTGTTTGCTGGCAGGTTAGTCTCAACTAACCCTAAGTTTCTCCTTCTCAAGAAATGTCAGAGATGCATTCAGAAATGTTTCTCTTGCACTGAAAGTTTTAGCATAGCCTACATGTTTGAAATGGCGTGCGCTTTTCTTGAAGAGTTAGTTGATATTGAAGCAGAATTCTACATCGGGGAAAGGATGATGCTTATCTGTTCGAGCATTCCATTTTTCTTTTGAGTCGATCATTTATTTGAATAATATTCTCAGTCCTCATATCGCTCACATGACACATCGTGGTCATGCTCTCAGTTTGGAACAGGCTCATTGTGTTGCGTTGTTACGTTGGTTTTGTTGTTGTTGTTGTTTATTTGTTTGTTTGTTTTTTGCCAACAGCAGTTTTCTGTACAACAATGGTGATGCTGAGCATATTTCCAAGGCAACTGTTTGTGGGGTTGTCAGAAACATTCGTCTTGCACTAAAATCTTTAGTGTACATGTTTGTGGTGTTCCCAAGACCCACAAGACTCATCAAAGAAGAATTCCACAGAATTGCAGGTAACAGTCTAAACAATAAATGATTTAGTATTCAATTAAGCCATTGAGACTTGAAGCACTAAGCAGTTAATATTCTTCTTTAGGGTTTTCAGATGTGAGTGGCTGCATAGATGGCACTCATACCCACGTATTCCTATTATATTTCCTTCATTAAATGAAGATTATGTGAATAGAAAGTCTGTCTGCAGCAATAACGTTAAGGGTGTCGCGATATACCGTAATTGGCGATAACTGTGGTATTAAAAAATTAAATATTGATATTGTGTAAATAATCCAGTGGCACCTAAATCATTTCCATTTTGCTCTCGCTTTGTCTCCCTGTGTGTACGTGACGCCAAAAGTTAGCTGGCCAGTGTGGGAGTTTTTTGGATTCCATAAAAAAGACAGGGTGTTGGTAGACACTCCAGTCTGCAGGAAATGCTGATCAACAGCAACCATCAATCTGTTCACCCACCTTCACCTCCATCATCCTGCAGAATTTCTACTTACTCTGGTAAACAGAATAAGTAGCAGTTAGCTTGCTAGCCCTGAAACAGGAAATGTTATATTAAGGTCTTAGTTGTGTTGTTAAAGCAAAGTTATCATAGCGTTGGACTTGACATGGTTTTCTCTCTCCTGGTTATTTGTTAGGCAGAAGGATTTATTTGTATATAAAATGTTTCTATTGTTCCAGATGTAACATCTATGGGGACTAAAATTGTGCTTATAAATCACTGACCAGGAAAGAAACATTTGCTTATGGAAATTAGACAGTTTTAGGGGAATTTTGTCAATGTTATAATTACAAACAAATATCAAATGTAGGCCTCCCAGATTTGAAAAAATATAATTTGGAATAAAATTCCAAATTGAAGTTGGACATCTTAAAAATTGCTTTATCCAGTTTATTTTGAAGTTATTATTAAGGGTGGAAAAATCTAAAACGTTAAGACCACTGTAATCATATTAAAACAGACTTTTTAACATAGCGAGTTCCATTTTTCCTATATAAAATTATACAGTATTTTATCAATAGCCTTGGAGGTCTGTTAATTTACACCAAGAGATGAAGCTGCATAAGTCATGGTATGCCTTCTGCCTTAGTTAACAAGATTCTTCCTCTCAAAGATAAATCTCTCTCTGCAGTCACATATTAAACTTTTTTTTAAAAATTTACTATAAAGGGATTAAAGTTCAGAGAACATCTAGTGTCTTTGTCTTGCTTGATAGTAATTCCAAGATATGTGACTGAGTCGAATGGAGTATATGGAGGGTACATCACAGTTTTTGAGGGAAAGCAGTTCACACATACTAATGTTTACACAGTGTCCAGAGGCATCTGAGAAAACTCTAATTATATTAATGGCCACTGAAACCTGGGAAGCATCTTTTAGGAATAACGTAATATCAGCCAACTGACTGATGATAATTTTATGACCACCTATTGATGTGCCCCTCAGGGGACTGAGCTTTATAAAATCTGAAAGCAATTGTGCACAGAGCAAAAAGAGGTATGGGGAGATTGGGCACCCTTGTCTAATGCTATGATGTAAGGAGAATCTGGGAGAGGTGCCACTGCACAATTTAATTGAACAGTTGAGATTCTTATACTAATGGCTGTGCAGAAATAAGGGCCAAAACCAAATTTTTCAAGGGCATGAAATATAAAATTGTGTTCCGCTGTGTCAAAGGCCTTGTAAAAACCCAAGAACAAGATGATGCTGTCATCAGTACAGAGGTCTACATAGTCAATGAGATCTAGTACAAGCCTGATATTATGAGATATGTGCCTATGATTCATAAAACCAGATTGGGTTTCATCAATAATATTGTCTAGCAAAGCTTAACTCTCTTAGCAAAGATCATAGTAAGGACTTTATAGTCATTGTTAAGAAGGCAAATTGGGTGCCAATTATCAATACAAAGATGATCTTTTCTCAGTTTTGGAATCAATGTTAACAGTCCTTGAGTTAACGTGGGGGGAAGAGTCGTATTTCTTATACTTTCTAAGAATACATCAAGGAGGAAGGGTGCAAGTTGTTCTGCAAAAGTAATATAAAATTCAGAGGTAAGTCCATCCACCCCAGGAGATTTATTGAGTTTCAGGTGCCAAATAGCAAAAAAAAAAAAAAAANAAAAAAAAAAAAAAAGAATCATTTAAAAGGTATTGGTTGACTTCCGGTTGAGCAATGGAGGAGTAAGACGTGTTTGTAGTAGCTCCAGTAACTTTACTTTTTTTGATACACTAAATGCCCAAAAATCCGCTCTAAATCCCTCTGGGTTAGTATATTAGGACACAAACAAGTGGAAAATAACAACCAAAGGAAAGAAACGACGATGAAAAAAGTAAAAACCAAAAAGAATGATCAACAAGAACTAGGCCTCGACCAAGCATCGGGCTCGAGAGACGTGGTAGAGCCCGATGATGTGACTGAGGAGGTGGACCCACCAAACCGTGCAGTGTTGGCTGCCATTACTGCTTTACGCAATGAAGTCACCCAGATTAAAGATGACATCTGCGCCACTATTGATACCCGTATACAGACCGTATACACCGTACTCAGAGATGAACTGGCTACAATCAAACAAGAAATACAGACGTCCATTACAGCCCTTGAGGCAATTATGGCCTCACACGAGAATACTATCAAAGAAATGGAAAAGTCTGCCACACACCACTCAGACGATGTCACTGCACTTCAACGCCAAGTCACACGCCTGAATTCTGAAATAGAGAAGTTAACCAAAAAATGTGAGGACTTAGAAGGACGCTCAAGGAGACACAACATTAGAATTATCGGAATCCCTGAGGGAGTGGAGGGACCCAGTCCAAGGGACTTCATCGTCGGGCTGTTGCATGACGTGCTGGGCCTGGATGAGAAGCCCCTAATTGACAGAGCACACCAGACCCTCCGAAAGCGACCCGAGCCTCATAAACCACCCAGGCCTTTTGTTCTGAGGTCACACTACATGTGCTTGAGGACATCCTACGTAAAGCTACAGCGGTGAAACAGCTCCACTATGACGGCAAGAGGATCCAAATCTTCCCTGACTACCTGCCCGCTGTGGCTAAGCGAAGGGCGCTATTCAACCGCACCAGGGAACTGCTACGAGACCAGCCCGGCATCAGATACGGCCTGCTTTATCCAGCAAGACTCCTGGTGACCCACAACGGCACGCAGACCTCGTTCACAGACCCAAACAAAGCCCAGGAATACACCGAACGTCTCTCCGCGTCAGATTTGGCTACAGCGAGACTGGAGGACAAATTACCACAGATTGATGTAAGGAAATTCATGGAACTTGTATAAGTTGTTAATTGTGTTGATGCTGGCACAGCTTGCTCCTGCGGCTAACACTAGCACAACACTCTGCAGACACACAACTCATGTCTTGTTATTATGACGGTAAGACTACCTCCTTCTATATGACTAATAGTTCGACAGTTTTGTTTTCTAAAGCATAATGATCGCACTGTTACTGTTGTCAGGTATTTCATTCGGAGCCTGTATTTGTTGATTTATTAGCTTTAATCTATGGAATGGCTAATTGTTACTGAATGAGACTCTATAATCTATTACTTACTTACTACCTCCTCTCATTCAGCTAAGTTAACTCCCAAAGTTAAGTTTATTGATAATGTAGTTCTCTGGTTGGTACAACACAACTGAGTTCATCTTTTGATTTTCCTACTAAAATAATTGTTCCTTGCTTAATATCACATAGATAATGTTAATCTCTACTCTGTAAAAGACTATTGATGCACGACATAATATTCTTGCAAAACGCCTCCACGGACGCCAGTCCCTATTTAGGTTTTTTTTGTTTTTTAACACCTCTCACTACAATACGCTGATTACTGATATATTTTGTCTAACTAAAAATTTATTAAAAAAAATATAATAAGATTAGATCTATATTTGAGATTGACCTTTGTTTAGAATAAACAAAGTTTAACTGTGTTTACTAGTTTAAATGTGGGGATGGTGCGTATGCATCCGCGATATATCATACTACCTAGAGTACACAGTTATTTCATTAAGGGCATATATACCATTTTATTTTACTGTATGGATTGTTGTTTATATATATATATATATATATATACTTACCAATTTCACTTAAACTTTGAGTCACCGAGCTATGGGACCAATTTAAGCTAGAAGCAAACAGGCCATCAGAAGCTACGGGGAAGTGATTTAGTTTGATTTAGTGTTAGTTTCTTTTTCACCTGCTTCCTTAAGAAGGCTCGCACCGCATTTACTTAGAGTCGGCCAGAGCAGTTCACTTTTTTCCTTTTTGTTAATATGGAAACTGGGTTGACCTTGGGAAGAAGGGTTAGACGGGGATGGGAGAACAGGGGGGATGCAACAGTGGTAGGGTGAGATGGACAGGGAGACCATTCACTCAGATGCTACACACAGATAGATGTGATGCTACAGATACTATACTGGCCAAAAATTGTTGATGCAACATAGTGCTAATAACACTACTATTGGGGTGAGGGGTCTCACATTTTGTAGTTGGAATGTTTGCGGAGTAAATAACCCAGTCAAAAGAGGGAAGGTTCTGGCTCATTTAAAGTCACTGGCTTCAGACATTATGTTCCTACAAGAGACCCACTTAAAAAATAGCTCACATGGCAGGTTAAGAACAAAGTGGATAGGGGAGATATATCCCTTAACCTTTTCAACTAAAGCAAGAAGTGCAGCCATTTTATTAAGGAAAGGTGCGCCCTTTGTACAGAAAAAAACAATTGCTGATAAAGAAGGTCGTTATATTATAGTAATTGGAGAAATCCACAACATCTCCCTCACCTTAGTAAATTTATATGCACCCAATACAGATAATCCTAGATTTTTTCAAAAAGTTTTATCATTGATACCGGATATTTCCCAGACAAGTTTGATTATTGGTGGAGACTTTAATACTGTCTTGGATACACATCTTAATAGATCCTCTACGGGGAGACTCTCAAGAAACGCTTCAAGTGAGTTTCTGAACACATTCATCAATAATGCAAATATTCTGGACATATGGAGAACAATGAATCCTTCAGGAAGAGACTATTCATTCTGTTCATTCATTCATCTGTTCACCTGTTCATAATTCCTAGAGTAGAATAGTTTATTTTCTAGTTGACACCAAGCTCATACCCTTTACAGTGAATGTTAAATGTCACAGTATTGTGATCTCAGACCACAGCCCCCTCACCTTCTTTCTACACTTAGACTGTATAGATAAACCGCACACCTCTTGGAAGTTAAATCCTCAGCTATTTACTGAAAACAAATTTTGTGAATACCTAAAAGCCCAGATCTCCCTATATTTTGAAATTAATGACATTCCTGGGACTTCTCCCTCCATCCTCTGGGAAGCATTCAAAGCCTTTTTAAGAGGCTGTAAAATTTCATTTGAAGCATCAAGAAGAAAAGAAAACAAGATCAAATTAGAGGAACCAGAAAACCAAATTAAGTTACTAGACAAAGAAAATGCACAATCCCCCTCTACTGTTCTGTATGGAAAAATAGCAACATTGAAATATGAATATAACAAAATCATATCAGCGAAAATTAGTAAAGCATTCCTTTATACCAGGCAAAAATACTTTGAATTCGGTGACAAGCCACACAAACACCTGGCTAGGCAACTCAGAAAAATGGAAAGCGATCGGACAATACACAAGATAAGAGCTCATGATAATACAATACTTACAAAGCCTAAGGACATAAATGGCAGATTTCTTGAATTTTATACTAGCTTGTACACCTCAAAGAATACTGCAGATCCTGCAACAATTAACACATTTTTAGACAACTATGACCTTCCCAGATTGAGCGAGGAAGACTGTAATACCCTGAACTCTGACCTCACTATTGCTGAGGTTTAGAGCACCATTGCCTTGCTAAAAAGTAATAAAACACCTAGTCCAGATGGACTTCCAGGGGAGCTATACAAAAAATTTAGTGAAATCCTTTCTCCTTACTTATTAAGACTATATGAATACGCCCAGACAAATGGCAGTCTACCACCCACTTTAACCGAGGCTGTAATTACAGTAATTCACAAAAAAGGGAAGGACCCAGAGGAGATAAGTGCCTACTGTCCTATCTCGCTCCTTAATGCTGATGGGAAATTGTTTGCCAAGATACTGGCCAATAGGCTGAGTCCTCTACTGAAGAAGATAGTCCATACAGACCAGACAGGTTTCATACCGAATAGGAACTCTACCTTCAACCTCAGATGACTTTTTAATATTATGTATACAAAAAGGGGAGTACCTACCGACCTTGTTATACTCTCGCTTTACACTGAAAAGGCGTTTGACCAGATTGAGTGGCATTACTTATTTGAAGTCCTCGATAGATTCAATCTTGGTGACAAATTCCTATCACTGATTAAACTCATCTACAAAAATCCCACAGCCCAGATCCTTACAAATTGGACGATATCCTCCCCTTTTAGCTTACATAGAGGGACAAGATAGGGGTGCCCGCTGTCCCCTCTAATTTTTGCTCTGGCTATTGAACCCCTAGCCCAAAGTATTAGATTAGACCCTCAGACGCACACCACTAATGGAACAACTAACAAGATATTGTTGTATGCAGATGACATCCTTCTATACATAACACAACCACAGACTACTATTTCAGCACTTCTAGACAAAATAAATCTCTTCGGAACCTTTTCAGGTTACCAAATCAATTGGACCAAAAGCATCCTAATGCCAGTCCAAGCGAATAACTTGGCATATCTAGATAATTTTCCATTCAAAATCTCTCCAGTACAATTCACACATTTAGGGATTGAAATTACAAAACAACACTCCTCTCTTTTTCAGGCAAACTTTCTCCCTCTAATAGAAAGGCTTCAAACCAGGTTATCATCTTGGGATACTCTGCCAATTTCTTTAATTGGAAGAATTAATGCAATAAAGACGATCTTTCTCCCACAGATTTTATACTTATTTCAGAATATCCCTATCTTTCTCAAAAAATCTTTTTTCAAACACTTAGACTCTCTAATAGTTCCTTTTCTGTGGGGACACAAAGCCCACAGAATAGGCAAAAACCATCTCTGCAGGCCAAAGCTCAAGGGAGGATTGGCCCTTCCAAATTTTATGCTGTATTATTGGGCCTNCTGCAGGCCAAAGCTCAAGGGAGGATTGGCCCTTCCAAATTTTATGCTGTATTATTGGGCCTCTGCGATTAAAACCTTTATGTTCTGGCTAGATACCTCAGCATCATCCCCTAACTGGCTAAAGATGGAGTAGGAAGACTGCTATCCATACTCTATAGGTGCAATCCTACTAGCTCCCACCAAGACTAATAAATTGTTATATAATAATAACCCCATTACACATAACTTGATATGTATATGGAAGCAGATTAAGTCTAATTTCAATCTTAAACCTATATCCCTAGCATTACCTATTGCCAAGAACCCCGCCTTTGTTCACTCTAACCTGGATGGAGTTTTTTTCGACTTGGAGTGGAATAGGTATCCACTGTATTGGACACTTACATATAGAAGTTGTCTTTGCTTCCTTTATACAACTACAGAGGAAATATGGACTGGGGAATAACAACTTCTTCCGCTATCTCCAAGTCAGGGATTACATACAAAAACACTTAAAAGATTATGAGACTAAAACACAATCACCAATAGATAAGTGCCTGAAACTGTCACCAAATGAAATTAAATTGACATCCCACATTTACAATACTTTACTATCTATAAGCTCCCCTTCCTCAGAAAATTACAAATCCAAGTGGGAGGAGGAACTTGGTGCACCAATTACAGAAAACCTATGGAAAAAGAGCCTCGAGTATATACATACCTGCTCAAATAACACTAGACATTGTCTCATCCAGTTCAAAATCATACATAGGCTCCACTACTCCAAGGAGAAATTACATAACATATATCCAGAGGTGTTGCCTATGTGCGATAAATGCCATACCTCGGTGGCAACCCTCCTCCATAGTCTTGTTTTATGCCCCAAGGTCCACTCTTTNAATGCCATACCTCGGTGGCAACCCTCCTCCATAGTCTTGTTTTATGCCCCAAGGTCCACTCTTTCTGGATCAATATTTGTGACATCATGTCTGAGGTTGTGAATACTCCGGTTGAGCCAGAGCCTTTGCTCATCATACTTGGCATATCTGAGACAGTCAGAAGACTAAACACAGCACAGCAGCGCTTTCTCTCATACTGCCTTATAACTGCAAAGAAACTAATTCTCAGGGTGTGGAAGAGCACTGCTGTCCCTATTCCTAAATTATGGCTAGAAGACCTAACTAATACACTCCATTTGGAGAGAATAAGATATGCCCTGGAAGATAGGCTTCTGCAATTCATTAAGACCTGGAAACCCCTTATATCATACCTCTCAACTGTAAATCCAGTACACCAGTCCATATCTTAGCACACACTATACTATAATTAAATAATTGAAGAGTGATAGGTTGCCATGGGGGGATTTTTTTTTTTTTATCTTATTTCTTTCCCTTATTTTATTATTACTATCATTATTATTATTATCACTATTATGATTATTATTGTTGTTGTTATGTATTATTGTTTTCCTTTTCCTGTAGGTAGTTATTTGTTTTTTATATTTTACCTGTTTACTGCTTTCTTTTAAAAATGCAAATGAGTATTGATCGTATAACTGAATTATATGTGAAATACAACTGCTCAATAAAGATATTTGAAAAAAAGGTACTGGTTCGTCACAAATGTCTTTTTGCTTTTTTCAACCGGTTTTGTTTTAGCAAGGGACTTGAAAAACTGATTAGCAGAATCTTCATTGTAATGTGACTCATATAATTTGCTATAAAAGTTGGAACAGTATTTTGCTTTTTTTGAGGGGTCATCAGTGATAACTCCATCAATATTCAGTTCTTTGATGATACTGGTTTTATTACGGGATCTTTCTAGATGAAAGAAATAAGCAGAGTTCTGCTACCCTTTCTTCAGCAATTTTCTTCTGGACCTGCTTTCCTCTTAAAGATCTTGTCAAATTTATTTTGTTCACTAATTAAATCTTGTTTTTGAGTCTCTGACAAGTTGTCTGGAGAAATCTGAGTAAGTGCTATAATTCTCTTGATAGTGTTTTCTTCTTCAGCTCTCCTACCCCTAGACAGGAAACTCCCATACTGTCTTAAGTACTACCTCAAATTTAAGTAGCTCCCAGTTTCTGCAAAAGCATTTTTCATCCAAAGCTTTAGCTTGAAAACATTTTATCAGTCTCCCATTCTTAATCACCAAATTGTGTTTTAGTGTAGAGTTGTTAAGTTTCCAGTATGAACCCCTATATATATGATGAGCATCAGCCTTGAAAATGAGTTGTATAGATATTGCCTTATGGTCTGTTAGCGGAGTCATAGATATATTAACATTGATATTAATAATGTCTAACCAATCTGATAACAACCAAAAATCTATGCGTGACATACTGGTACAAGCTTTGTTGCTCCATGTATAAAATATGGCATCGGGATGCTTTTTTTCTCCAAACATCCACTAAATTTTTGCATAAAGCTTATCAGACCAGATGGTGACATTTTGTTTGACTGTGGAGGCCAATGATCCATCTAAGGCTATACTGAAGTCTCCTCTAAATAGAATAAGTAAATTTGGATATTTAGATAACCAATACAAGAGGCGAGCTTCTAAGACATCAAACAAAGATTCATTTTCTAACATTGTGTTATAACTATAAATTGTTAAGTAGAACCACAGTATTGTTAATGTTCAAAATTAATAATATATAGTGGCCCCATGGGTCACGTTCTGAGTGTAAAATATTCCCACTGAAGGTGTTCATTAATGTTGCAACTCCTGCTGCTCTTTCTGAACCATCAAATATCATTGCCCCACTGAGTTTTCAACAAGATGTGTCATTGATAAATGAGTGTGACTCCTGAAAAAATAAAAGTTTGATTTCTGGTGTTTTGCAAGTAAAAATAAGGCTTTACGTTTAATATTCTGTCTCAAACCTCTGGAATTTAAAGAATTCCAGAGGTATAAAGATATAGTAACAATTAACCAACAAATTACCAATTTCTATCCCTTGACAAAAGAACAGTCAAAATAGCAGGTAAATTTCCAGTACTTGCGCTTATACCTGAGTTCATTTACAAGTGCTGATCATGTCGCTTCTCAGGTGTCCATCAGTGATGGCTGTAATGCTCCAGGAGATAAGGCTGAATGTACCTGTAGTGCAGATCCAAGCCAGGCATCCCTCGTGACCATCCTGAAGTGTCCATAAGAGGAGTTGGCTCTGCGTCTTTGTGAGACATGGGTGGACAGATTTCCTTTCCATCTATTATTACTCGAAGTTGAACCCCTGCGAAGTGCACCTTTTTTTCCTTCTTTCTGTGCAGCATCTGTCAGTGGCCACAGTTTCTTTCATATTTGTTTGTCAGCGATGGTTAGATCCTCTGTGAATCTTAAGTTGTTCTCTCAGAGGTAGTTCCAATTCTTTGCCTTTTTCCATACAAGGTCATGTGTTGATCTGTTGACAAAGCGGATGACGATCGTTCTCGACTTCCTCTGATTTATATTGTAACGTCCCAAACGGTGAATGATGTCAATGGCCTCTTTGATCTTTACATGGTTATCCTGATAACAGCACAGCAAATATCAGTAACTTTGGCATGAATATTCTTTGTTTTATCTTCGGAGATGCCATGAAGCCCAAGATTCCACCTTCTTTGGTATCTTTCTGCTCATTCATTTGTAATTCCAATTCCAAGCCTTTGTAGATTATCTTTGCTTGTAGCTTTAAGTGCTCTCATGTAAGTTTTTAAGGTTTCAATCTCTGCAAATACAAAGTCACCTGCAGTTTACCATGTTCTCCAGGTTATCAGCCCACTCGGGTGCAGATGTGTTGAAAAAGGTTCCGTCATGTTCCACCATATTTGCTGACTGAGGCTCCGCCTACTAGTAGGTGTAGTAGGCCCCTACTAGCCCATTCCTATGGGCCTGTTTTGCGCCTATTTACGTCGATTCAGTGGTTGATTTTTTTCCGACCGGGTGTGCAGGATCAGACTCTGGCAGAGGTGAGAGTTCTGGGCTGTCAATCATGCTCACAGATGGTACTAACGGCTGCAGAGGAGGTCTGACCATTACCCACTTTAGCGTTCATCTTTGATGAATTATGTAAGACTCCTGTTGCAGTCTTGACAGGGAGAGTTTTTCCTTTGTCCTTGCACTTTAATCCTTGCTCAGTTCAAAACATACTGGAGAGTGAAGAGTAACAGTTCAAGTGTGTGTTCGCTGATTTTGATGCCAACACACTAGAGGAACTCCTTAACCAGGCTTCCATACCCTCCACAGGGGAGGCAGAGATGGAGGACTCGGGTGGATCGGAGACCATCTCTCTGGTGGAGGTCACTGAGGTAGTTAAAAAGCTCTGCAGTGGCAAATCACCAGGAGTGGATGAGATCCAACCCAAGATGCTGAAGTCTCTGGATGTTGTGGGGCTGTCATGACTGGCACGCCTGTGCAACATTGCATGGAGGTCTGGGTCAGTACCCTTGGAGTGGCAGACCGGGGTGGTGGTCCCCATTTTTAAAAAGGGGGACCGGAGGGTGTGTTCCAACTATCGAGGGATCACACTTCTCAGCCTTCCCAGGAAAGCCTATGCAGGGGTGCTGGAAAGGAAAATTAGATCGATAGTCGAATCTCAGATCCAGGAGGAGCAATGCAGGTTCTGTCCTGGTCGTGGAACTGTGGACCAGCTTTTCACCCTCGCACGGATACTAGAGGGGGCTTGGGAGTATGCCCAACCAGTCTACATGTGTTTTGTGGACCTGGAAAAGGCCTACAACCATGTCCCCCGAGGTGTCCTGTGGGGGGTGCTGTGGGAGTATGGGGTACAGAGTTCATTGACACGGGCTATCCGGTCCCTGTACAACCAAAGCCAGAGCTGTGTCCGCATCCTCGGCNGAGTTCATTGACACGGGCTATCCGGTCCCTGTACAACCAAAGCCAGAGCTGTGTCCGCATCCTCGGCACGATATCAGACCTGTTTTCGGTGGGCGTTGGACTCCACCAGGGCTGCCCCTTGTCAATCCTGTTTGTGATTTTCATGGACAGGATTTCAAGGCGCAGTCAGGGATTGGAGGGTGTCCAGTTTGGTGACCTCAGAATTGCATCTCTGCTTTTTGCAGATGATGTGGTTCTGCTGGCTTAATCAGACAGTGACCTTCGATGCGCACTGAGCAGGTTTGAAGCCAAATGTGCAGCGACCGGGATGAGAATCAGCTCCTCCAAGTCTGAGACCATGGTGCTCTGTAGGAAAAAGGTGGACTGTTATCTCCAGGTTAGAGGGGAGTCACTACCCCAGACGGAGGAGTTTAAGTATCTCGGGGTCTTGTTCATGAGTGAGGGTAGGATGGAGCACGAGATTGATAGACGGATTGGTGCAGTGTCCGAGGTCCTACGGACGCTGTACCGGAGACCGTCGTGGTGAAGAGGGAGCTGAGCCAGAAGGTGAGGCTCTCAATTTACCAATCAATCTACATTCCTATCCTCACCTATGGTCATGAGCTCTGGGTAATGACCGAAAGGACAAGATCGTGGATACAAGTGGTGGAAATGAAGTTCCTCCGTAGGGTGTCTGGGCTCACTCTCAGGGACAGGGTGAGAAGCTCGGACATCCGGGAGGGACTCAGAGTAGAGCCGCTGCTACTCTGCATCGAAAGGAGTCAGTTGAGGTGGTTTGGGCACCTAATAAGGATGCCCCCTGATCACTCCCTAAGGAGGTCTTCCAGGCACGTCCAACTGGGAAGAGGCCCCGGGGAAGACCCAAGACACACTGGAAGGATTACATCTCCCAGCTGACCTGGGAATGCCTTGGAATCCCCCAGAAGGAGTTAGAAGGCCTGGCCGAGGACAGGGAAGTGTGGGCCAGTCTGCTTAGTCTGCTGCCACCGTGACCTGGACCCGGATGAGCGGAGGATAATGGATGGATGGATGGATGGATGGACACACTAGCTAGCAAGTTAGCTGACTGCTAACCAGTAATAACTGCAAGTACGTTTAGCATTGGCGAAAGATATTTACGCTTAGAAAGAAAAGCAGAATAAACTTAGGAAATGTTGTCATATAAGCACCATAACCTTGACTGAAAAGGCAGTGAAAAGTTATGGGATGAAAATTGGAAATTTTAGCTCAGCAACAGCATCGAATGTCTTTTCTTGCTGTCATCTTGTCATGGCTTTTTTTTTTTTTTTTTTTTNTTTTTTTTTTTTTTTTTTTCCCACAAAAATTTAAGTGATGTTTAAGTTGTGATGTTAAAGTTACCTGACGCCTGGCTCAGCTGGCTGCCTCGTTGCTGATAATCAGAGTACAATTTGGACAGGACACCGGGACTTATTTGGGCCACACGTGTGAGATTGTGTTTCAGGGGTAAAATATTAATGGAGATCACATTTTAAGCTTATTTAATATTCTTCATCTGGTCATCTGAATGGTAGCGATGGGCAGATGAAGCACGAGACTTCTCCCTCAATTGTATCAGGAAAAGAGTTGATGCTGCAGAATTGAATAGCTGCCACCAAATTAAGTTTTGAGCTTTTTTTTTTCAAGAAAGTAGCTGCTTAGATTTCAAATCTATATTTGACTGATTAAAATAATGCTGAATTAAAACATTTTTCGTTGGAGCTCCACCAGCAGCTCTGTGCCAGGAACAGGCAGCCCTGTGCAGAACAGGCAGTGAGCTGGGTAGGAAGGAAGGCCCGCCCGCCCACAGCCAGGTGACTGACAGCTTAGCCCACAAAAATAAATCCAAAAATATATCGGGAAATATATAGAAAAATATATATGAAAAAGAATAAGGAAATAAATCCAAAAATAAAAAAAAATAAATGAAACTTCATAAAATTAAATAAATAGAAAATTAAAAAATATAAGGAAATTAATACTGAAATTTAAATGGGAAAAATTAATAAATATTATATATATACAGAAATAAATGTGAAAATAAATAAAAATGCTCAGAATTATTCCTTTTTTTTTTGTAAAATTTGTCTTTATATTTCCACATTTATTTATTATTTTATTTATTCCTATTTATATTTCCACATGTATCCCTTTTTATATTTCCACATTTATTTATTTATTTATTATTTTTATTTATTTTTAATTCTGGCACAATGGGTATTCCATAAGTTTTAGCCTTGTAGGTTGATACAGATACGTAAGCTGGGGTTACAAAAATTGTTTTTGTTGCTATAACTAACTACAGGGATATTTTTTATTTAAAAAATTATACATTTCTGCTGAAACACTGCACAAAAGTTTTATAGACAGCTATTTTGGTGTCACCGCCTTTGATAGTGTCTAGGGAGCCCCCCGAGTGATGCGTCTCTGTGTGAAGAACTCAGACGTGCAGCAAAGAGCGCCACAGGAACGTGGGTGACATCGGATCAAAACTCACCGTTTAAAAACTGACTGATCAGCTAAGTGAGTTAATCTATAGAAGTTATTTATCACTAACACATGTGAAGCAAATACAGTTTAAAACGTCGCCCAGATCTCATACCAAATTTATCACTAGAATGAAGCATGTCGGTTTTATAAATAGCTACTGTTACATCTAGCCAAATGCTGCGTCCGAGCAACCTCGGCAGTCCAACTTCCTACTTGGAAAAATGCGTTGTAACGGCATTTGAAGTCGGAGCTCCGACTGGGAAACTCGGATCAAACTTATCTGCTCCGACTTCACTAGTAGTATTACGTCCTAAACATGGCAGCACCCGTGGAAGCAAGCTTTGTGAATGGAACTGATCAGCTAACAGGTGAATAAAGTATTTTTTTCTCGCGTGACATTGAAATAAAAAGGTCAGAATATCACCAAGTTAGCTATCTATTGTTTAATAACTGTTTGCCATTACGTACGTGTGAATAATTTCAGAATATTACTTCTCTGCAGTTTAATACCCACTGTGATTAATATAATTGTAAAACAACACAACCAAACGGTCCTGTAATATAGCTTTACTTTAGTTAGCATTTATTACTAAGGTTATTTAATCTTACTGTATTTATTGGCGTTCAGCCATGCTTTTTGTTTTAGTTTTGGCTGGAAGGGTTTGAGGGAAAAATCTGGCTTCCGAGGTACCTCGAATGCAGCATAAATAAAGCTAATGCTGCGTTCGACAGACCTCGGAACTCAGGCTTTTCCAAGTTCTTACTTGAAAAAATGCGTTGGAACGGCACTTGAAATCAGAGTTCCGGCTGTGAAACTTGGACCAAAATTATCTACCCCGATTTACCGAATATGACGTCACTCAACATGGCAGCGTCCGTGGAAGTGAGTTTTGTGAATGGAAATGATGAGCTAAAAGGCGAATAAAGTATGTTTTCTTGCATGAAATTGAAAGAAAAAGGTCAGAATATATTGCCAAGTTAACCATCTATTTTGTATAATAACTGTTTGTCATTGATACGTAAGTGTAAATAATTTCATAATATTACTTCTCTGCACAACATTTAATACCCACCATGATTAATATAATTGTAAAACAACACAACCAAACAGTCCTGTAGTCTAACTTTACTTTAGTTAGCATNTTTTTTTTTTTTTTTTTTTTTTTTTTTTGATTACATTTGGCTGGAAATATCTGATTTCCGAGGTCTGTCGAACGCAACATATCGCCTTTTTCAAGATATCTTAAAATGCGTTTATGAATGAGGGAACGTGGTTGTGCCGTGATATTTGCACATGCGGTAAATCATGCGCTGTTTATGAATCTGGGCCAGAGTTTGTTAAACCCGCTTTAACAAATCTTCGCTTTTTCTGTACATTATTTGTGTACATGTTGACATTGTTAAATAAAGTTCTTGAGTGGGGAAAAAGAACACATTTCACAATGTAGTAAATTAAGTAACTTCACCCTGGTAGATGATTATTGTTTTGATGAGACGACAGAGATTTTAACAAACATTAAGTAGGCTATTTCCTCCATCTTGCACATCTAAGTAACAAGGTCGTTTGAGGTCGTTGCAAATATTGGTAGGGACAATTCAATAGCGGGTCAGTATTGGTAGGGAAACTTGCCTACCTATACTGACCAAAATCAACCAATCACATGTTTCAACTTTGAGTTTGTCTGCCTTTGCTGGTTTTGGTTTGGTCTGACTACTGGGACAACCAATCAGTGTAAGGCCTCACCCACTGGTCCTGATTGACAGACCGAGTTCTTATGAGCTGAACGATTAACCCTCAATTGCATGGTGTTACCATATGGCAACAATCACTTTATCTCAATTTTACTAAAAGGCAGTAATATAAATCCATGTTTTACTGTGGTAAAATTAATTTGTTGCCATATGGCAACTATATGCGAATATGGAAGTGATCTGTGTGCATTCAACCTATTGGACTGTAATTGACTGACATAGCACCAGGGTACTTTGGGACTATGTTTACAACTTTTGGTTTCATTAAAAGGGAAAAAAACATTATTTTTATTTATATTTTGTAATTTCAGACATTTTGTAACTGTAATGTATTATCTGGANAAACATTATTTTTATTTATATTTTGTAATTTCAGACATTTTGTAACTGTAATGTATTATCTGGATTTTAAATTACACCCTGGAAATCATAGTTTTAACAGAAGGAATTGCGATGTCCCACCCAAATTATATGTTGGTCCACTTTTGTGTACATTTCTAGTCAATAAATCCATACAGTNGATGTCCCACCCAAATTATATGTTGGTCCACTTTTGTGTACATTTCTAGTCAATAAATCCATACAGTTTTAACAACAGTATTTTCTTCTTAGAAGATAATGCATTGGTTGCAAATTCATTGTGATATATAGTCCAGATAGCATGGCAATAAGAATTGTACCTAGCATTTTGTGCTATTTTTGACAGTATAGCCAGCAAGCCAGTTTCTGATATTGCCTAAATGAAATGAATGATATATTGAATAAGAATTATTAAATGAAGTTACATAGGAAATAAATTTGTTTTTGATCAAGAAAATTATACAGTCTGCCGTATTAATTATTACATTATTACAGGTATATGTAACTAGCTTATTACAATGTTATTACTACCATACTTTCCAAATAACAATTGAAATCATATTAATTTAACTGTGTAAACATTGGTTTATACATTTCATTAAGTATAAGTAGAATTTGTTTAGTCTTGTTTTAAATAAAAGGTTGTTTGTAGAGAAAAATTGGATTTTATGGTACTTTCCACAATTGCGCATTGTTGCCATATGGCAACAATTCACCAACTACCCCCTTTTACAAAAATAAAAAAAAAAGCAAATATTTCCATTATTTAAGCAATTTCAAGTAATAAAAATACATTAAAACATTTTCATCATGTTTAAGTAACAATTCATGCAATAGCGGGTTAATTATGAAATAAACAGAGCATTCAGAAAAACAGTGTTATGAAATAAAAAGGAGACTTAAAAAATGAAAAAATAATATAAATAATATGAAATATTTATTATTTATATGAAACAATAGAAATAATATGAAATATGAAAAGAGACTTAGAAATGGGAAATAAAAGTGTTATTAAGATTTCATAATGTGTTATTATGAATTAAGATTTCATAATATGGAATTATTACATAATTTATTGATACTTTTGCACTGAGCTATTTATTTAATAATGTCGTTTTTATTTAATGTTGACGCATTGTTCCATACCCAGTTTACAAACTTGTAGACTGTACCTTTAATTGAATTAACTGAATCTTGTTCTGCTTGTTCACTTTCTTGCCAAACCATAAGAGCAGCCTGAATCTGGTCGTCAGTGCACAATGGGCTTCAACATCTCAGGACTGGTGGCGATGGTTCTCTTCTACCTGCTGGTGCTGGGGACCGGCATCTGGGCCTCCATCAAGTCCAAGCGGGTGGAGAGGAGCAGCACAGGAGACCGGACCGAGATAACCCTGCTGGGCAACCGAGGAATCAACTTGGTGGTGGGAATCTTCACCATGACAGGTAGGAGTGATTTAATCATCGATTAGTTGGTGACGTCATCTATGACAGTAGATGTGAAGTGAAGTGAAGCCATTGAAGAGTGATGGCAACACCTTCACGACCAAAAACCTCCAAAGTATGGGAGCATTTCACACTTAACTTGGCCAAAAAGGTTGTGAACTGTGTTACGACCCAGCCTAGGGAACTGGGCGCAACATGCGTTCTAGGTCTCCCCAACCACGCCTGCTCCCAAGAAAGGCCAAAACAAGAGTGTATTTCTGTAAAATAAATAACAATATTTATTTACAACTATATACAAACAGACAGCATACAGAAATACATAACACACACACAACAGAAAAGCTAGCATAAAGATCCAGGTTAACTGAACACAAAGTAGCCACCGCTATGAACCGAATGGGAAAATGACAAACTGACAGCTAGCAGGTTATCCAGGTTAACAGAAACACAAGTAGCCTGGCACGAAACACAAAGTCCGAATGGACATAACACAAAGGATCCTCACAAGGATCACCAAGTGCCAGCGCTACAAACCGAATGGATATGATGGACAAAATTACACAAAAAAAAAAAAAANAAAAAAAAAAAAACAGAAACACAAAACACAGAGTGGCGTTGGTTGGGAGCGGACGAGGCAGGGAAACCCCGAGGGCCTGTCAGCTGGGACTTTTTGAATCCCAGCTTGATTTTCATCAGCCAATCCACGTAGGACCGTCCTCCCAGCGCGGGCTCCATCAACCAATCCATGCACAACACGCTTCTCCAAACTATCCAATGAGGGACGCTACCTGCACGCACACACAGACACACATACACGTACACAGATGCACAGGTACAGCCCATAATAGGACAGTGGCAGAAAAACAGAACAATAGAAAAACACAAACACAAGAACACACAAATATAACCAAAATACGACCACAGGGTCGTAACAACTGCAACATTTGCAAAGCTGAGCTTTCCTGGCATGGGAGTACATTAGTTATGCTGGTATGGCAAGCCGTTTTAACATTTAAAAGGTGTCATCGACTCTCCGTAATTATGTTTTAGATATCTACAAATGCATTTTGACTAGTCAGAATTATATTGTGCCTAGTCAGAATGATAATTTGAGATATCTGCAATTACAATCTGACTAATAAGAATAGTAATTCAAGATATCTACAATTACATTTCACCTAGTCAAAACTCCTTTTTGGATATCTCAAATGATGTCACCAATGTCATGGCACCGTTTTAACATTTATTAGATATCCATAATTCAATTTTGACTAGGCAAAATTGGAATTTAAGATATCCGTAATTACATTCTGCCTAGTAAGAATGCTCCATTCACTTGTATGGAGAATCTATTTGAGATATCCACAATTCAGTTTCGCCTATCCGAAATGTGAATTCCAGATATCCACAATTCAATTGTGACTAGTCATAATTCCAATTAAAGATATCTTTAATTCCTTGCAATTTAAGATATCTTGAATGTCTTTTCGAATATCCATAATTAAAATAGTACTAGTCAAAATGTAATTGTAGATATCTGAAACTGGAATTATGACTAGTCAAAATACAATTGTAGATATCTTGAATGTGAATTAGTACTAGTCACAATTGCTTTTAAGATATCTATAAAGGAATTCCGGATATCCAGAAAGGAGTTTTGACTAGGCGAATTTTACTTTTGAGATATCTTAAATTGTCATTCTGACTAGTCAGAATGTGATAACAGATATCTTGAATTGTCATTTTGGATAGTCAGAATACAATTTAAGATATCCACAATGACGTCACATGACTCCTCCTCCTCTTTCAACCCGGAACTGGAGTTGGCAGTGTTTTTAGCCATATGTTTAGCTAAGCTAGAATTCCAGATATCTCCAATCAAATTACAAGTAGTCAAAATTCTAATTCAAGATATCTTCATTGCAGTTCTGACTAGTCACAATTCCTATCAAAGATATCTTTAATTCCTTACGATTTAAGATATCTTAAATGTCTCTTTGGATATCAACAAATTAAGATATTACTAGTCAAAATGTAATTGTAGATATCTGAAACTGGAATTATGACTAGTCAAAATACAATTGTAGATATCTTGAATGTGAATTAGTACTAGTCACAATTGCTTTTAAGATATCTATAAAGGAATTCCGGATATCCAGAAAGGAGTTTTGACTAGGCGAATTTTACTTTTGAGATATCTTAAATTGTCATTCTGACTAGTCAGAATGTGATAACAGATATCTTGAATTGTCATTTTGGATAGTCAGAATACAATTTAAGATATCCACAATGACGTCACATGACTCCTCCTCCTCTTTCAACCNGATAGTCAGAATACAATTTAAGATATCCACAATGACGTCACATGACTCCTCCTCCTCTTTCAACCCGGAACTGGAGTTGGCAGTGTTTTTAGCCATATGTTTAGCTAAGCTAGAATTCCAGATATCTCCAATCAAATTACAAGTAGTCAAAATTCTAATTCAAGATATCTTCATTGCAGTTCTGACTAGTCACAATTCCTATCAAAGATATCTTTAATTCCTTACGATTTAAGATATCTTAAATGTCTCTTTGGATATCAACAAATTAAGATATTACTAGTCAAAATGTAATTGTAGATATCTGAAACTGAAATTATGCCTAGTTGAAATACAATTGCAGATATCTTGAATATTAATTATTACTCATTGCAGTTGCTACGGATATCCAGAAAGGAGTTTTGAGTAGGCAAATTTTCCTTTTGAGATATCTTAAATTGTCATTCTGACTAGTCAGAATGTGATTACAGATATCTTGAATCGTTACTCTGGATAGTCACAATACAATTTAAGATATCTACAATGACGTCACGTCCTCCTCCTCCTCGTCCTCCTCGTCCTCCTCCTCCTCCTCCTCCTCCTCCTCCTCCTCCTCCTTCAGACCGGAACAGGAGTTGGTATTGTTTTTAGCCATATGTTTTTAGCTAAGTTAACAGTCCACTGGAGTTTTTGTGAAGTTCATCATGTTGTAATGAACTGGAAAGTTTTGTGACTGTTCCAAACTGTTTGATACAGCTTGTTTTAAGTAGCGTTATAGTTCTGTGTGTGAGAGGTCCAATGTCCAAGTTTTCAGGTGCTGTATATGTGTGTGTGTGTGTGTGTGTGTGTGAGAGAGAGAGTGTGTGTGTGTATGTGTGTGTGAGAGAGAGAGAGAGAGAGAGAGAGATTGATTTTTCGCAACACTTTATTTACACAAGCAGAAAAAACAGAAAACACTATTTTTTTTACAACACTATCAATTTCATAAAATAAGATTTAAAAAAACAGAGAAAATCTTCAATATTTAAAATTCATAACAGCATCTTTCCAAAGAAAAGTTCATCTTCTACAACAGAACATAAAACATTTTTATAACACCATTGTGAATTTGTTTAAATCTTCCAATGCTCTGTAGTAGTTGAAATCAATTTTCAGACGTGCTCTTATCATTTTTGAAAATAAGCAAACAGCTTCACAATCTCCACTTTGTTCTATTTTATTCCTCCTGCTCAGATACAGCGCAATCTTTGCTTTGCCCAGTAAGAAGTTAAGCAGCTGGCATTTCTCCCTGTTGTTCTGTGAATATCTGTAGCCCAGAATGAATATCTGCTTGGTAACCCAAACAAGCTGAAGAGAAACTTCAGCATGTCAAAAAAAAAAAAAAAAAAAAAAAAAAAAGATCCTAATCTACAACATTCTGAGAAACAGTGGAAGATAGTTTCACACTGTGAGCGGAACGGACAATTAGAACTAAGATTTGGGTTTATAACAGAAACAAAAGCATTGACGGCTACAATTCCATGTAGGACCCTCCACTGTAAAGCTGCTGCTCTCTTTGCTAAAGGAGGCTTGTAAACGGCTCTCCATTCAGGTTTGACTCCCTCATCCAGGCTAAAGTGAGCTCTCCAAGGAGTGTCGGTTTTACCCTTTAATTTCTGCTTAACGTTTTCACCACTGCATTGTAAATTGTTGTTTTTTTTTTACATTTATCATGAAAATAGATCACCTTACAATTTCCTCCCTGCAGGAAAGTTCCTTTACAGTCTTTGAAATCTGGGAGAATATTCAGCAAAGGAAAGTTATTTTTGTCTGGAACAAGAGAACCCTCTACAGTATTTCTGCAAAAGATCAAGGTCATCCTCAGTCAAAGCTTCTTTCCATCTGTCCAATAGCACACCGATGATATGGACAGATTTGACTTTCACATGAGAAGTCAGAGAAGCTGCATTGTCCAGGTTTTTACATGTCTGAAGGACGACATTGCCCAGAGTCACAACTCCACTTTCAACAAAGTTCTTATAAAGTGAAGGTCCCATTGGACAGACAGCAGATAGGACCTTAGAGGCTCCCATAGGACCGGCTCCCTTAGCAGCCAGAAGAGCGATTTATATTCTTCTGCTCTCTCACTTTTCAACATGCACCACACTTTCAGAAGTTCTTGATAGAATGCAGGTAACCCAGAAACATTGAACTTTCTAAGGTCTGTCAAAAAACAAAGATCTTCCCAGTCCGAGTCCACCCAGCTGACTCAGTAAGGTGCATGCCAGCGGTCTCCACACCAAATCATCTGGTCCATATAAAAGTCTTTGCAAGAACTGAAGACAGAAGGAGACTCCTCTGCTGCTCAGGTGAATCAGACCCTGCCCCTCTTCATCTCTGGCCAGGTACAGGACACTCTGAGGGACCCAGTTGCAGCTTGTTCCAGAAGAAGTCCACCAGCAGGGCCTGGATCTTTGACAGAAGATCAGGTGGAGGATCTAAACATGACAGTTGATGCCATAAAGTGGAGGACACCAAGTTATTAATAATCAGAACTCTCCCTCTATATGACATCTTTGATAAAATCCACTTCCATTTAGACAGACGACCTTTAACCTTTGTTAGAACATTCTCCCAGTTTCCAGAAACAGCAGACTCGTCACCTAAAAACACTCCTAAATACTTTATCTCCCCTGTTTTCCACATCAACCCCCTTGGCATAGTTAAATTAAAATTATTCTTCAAAACATCTCCAATAAAACGAGAGAGAGAGGAGTACTTGAGCAGCAGATAGAAACAGAGCTAAAATAAGACTCATTTTGACTATTACGGTGTTGACTACGACCCACAGTATTCTCCTTTGTTGTTTAATAAATTGTTAAACTACAGATATCTCTCTGAGCCTCATTGACCGTCACTACACTGTGTATCATGTGCAGTTCTCCTAAGATTTCTTGAGCAAATATCTCTGGAGCGAAGTTTGCGCTCAGCACATATTCTTTAATTATGAGCTCTTTCAAGTTAATGGCATTTTCTTAATATTTTCTCGATAACAGCTACTGTCATTGCCACAATTCAAATTGACCGGATAATAAAATAGTTTTAAAAAACTTTTTTTTTTTTTTCAAATTAACCAGAATGCATTATGACTTTTGCACCAGAGTTGCCTCATGATCAAAATTTGACGAGTCAGAATTTTATTCCAAATATCTGAAATTGTCATTTTGGATAGTCAAAACTGAATCATAGATATCTCAAATGGTCATTCAGGATGTGACGTGTCAAATGACGATAATCGACGTCATTCAAGATATCCAAAAAGGAATTACAACTAGTCAAAATACAATTGCAGATATCTTGAATTACTATTCTTACTAGTGAGATTGTAAATGCAGATATGTCAAATTGTCATGGATGAATCATGAATAAATTTTATCTATGGATTTGGTGGTGTTATATGTTTTTATGATTTAGGGTGTGTATTATTGTTTATGTGGCTTGTTATAAATTATGGGAGCATCAATCTCAAGACAAATTTCCATGCATTTGTGGACAAAAAAAAAAGTTCATTTTCAAAACGGAAATTCCAACAATCTGATATGACTAAGGATACACTGACAGCAATTTAGGACAGGGAAATTTGGCTGCAAATTCTATTAATTTCCATGACCAGCAGATCCATGAAATACCTTTACATAAATGTTGCTTCAAGTTCAGATTTGCTGTAGGACCCCAGCTTTAGCTGACAGAGTTTATATAGGGGTTAGGGTTAGGAGCTTTTATAGGGGCTGGAGCGTCACCATACCTGAGCTGTCTGAGACCAGCTTTGTTTGCTGAAACCAGCCTTTGTTTAGCGAGACAGCCTTTGTTTAGTGTGACTTTTTAAAATATTTTTAATATGTAGATTTTGTATATGTTTAACAATGACTGTAGCTGTTCTGACAGAAAAAGGGAAATGCACACTCTTGTATGATATCAAATGTTCTGTATTTTTAGATTCATGCATGGTGAGGGATAAAACACTGCAGGGATTGCTTAGCCTGGTCAGCAAAAATAAAGAAAACCTTTGATTCCAGTAACCTGCATGACCCTGACTGAAGGGGAAACTGTTTCAGTACATTTTAATTGGTATATTATCTATAATAATTGTAGTGTTTTCTTTCTTAATTTAGAGTTTTTGGTTTATTTGTTTGTCCCTTATCTAAGGCCCAGACTTGACTAGAAGCCAACCACTGCTTTTTTTTTTTTTCTTCCCTATATTGATTTTCAGATAGCATTGTGAGTTATACCGTATGTTATGTACCATTTTTCTGGTTCTCTGTGATGTTCTTACTGTGTCAGTGGGAGCTGAATGGTAGGAGTGTTACTTTGAATGCATGCTTATTGTGTGACTTGTGTCACTATAGTTGCTGTGTCTTTGGTTAAATTGTTTTTAATATAATTTGAGTAGTGTGCAGTGCACTGCACTTTCACTCCTTCGTGTATTTGCAGATGGTCTATGGAGTATCTGCATACTAGCCCCTCCTGACAGTTCATTTTGGCTTTGCAGTATTCATTATTTTTCATTTAGTGCTCATTGTTTTTGTTTTTTTTGTATGTTTCCAGTCAGCATTCAGGCATTTGGTAAAAGAAAGGATACTACTAAGGATACTACTACATTTAGTTTTAAGTCATATAATAATTTTAAAAAAATTTATTTTTTTTTTTATTCAGCAGCCTCTGCCTCCAGTTTATTTTGAGTCATTTGGGTTATGCCATTTTATATTACCTGGTCACATCTACCTTCTAGGATTGTCTATCATTGTGATCATGGGAGGGCTACATTTACTGTCCCACTTGCTAGAGTGACAAAAGCCTCAGAATGACTTAGAAATCTTCATATAACAAAATATAATTGCTGTTTTAAAATAAACAGGATGATGATGATGATGATGATGATAATGTTAATATTCTGGGCCCATGCAAAACTTCAGTAAATCAGATAGTCAAAGGATATAGTGAGTTTTGCTTTAAATTGAATGTACATGCATGTCTGTGTGTTTGTGTGTCTATGCTTGTGTGTGTCTATCTGTGTGTACATATGCGTTGTGCCTCTTATCTTACAGCTACATTTGTTGGAGGAGGTTTCATCGTTGGTTTGACAGAGGCAGTGTACACTCCAACGCTGGGGCTGATATGGGCTGTCATGCCAGTGACGGGAGCCCTGTCTTTCATTATTGGTAAGAATTTTTCATGCGTGATGTGTTCAAGGTCTGTATTTATTTTGTGATAAACAAATTTAACAGTCTTATCAAGGATATATATTAGAAAATGCAGTTTTGTACAAATGCCTGATCATAAGATACAGCAGAAAGTGAACATCTGAGATGCCTCCTGTAGATCAAATAATGGTACTAAATTCTTCTAGAAATACTACTGCTTCATCTACCTTACTTACATTCACCAATATTTTATGAAGAGAAACTGGGCCAACACTATAAGATCCTAATAGCAGATCCTGCAAAACTGAATATTTTTGCAGAATTTCATTTATCCTTAAAGACCCTCNCTCCCACCCACCCCCACGAGTGTGCACAAACACACACACACAGTCTCTAAAAAATTCTGTGCATATCAGTGCAAATTACAAATTACCTTCATTACACAACATTGACATACACTATATCACTTAAAGCGCATAAACCAAATATTAATGTAGTGACGGACATCTTCAATGTTCGTTGTAGCTTTATGTTATTATTTCATGGGTCTGTCCATAAATCACACTTTTTTGAACAAATTTAGATTGTGGATGTGTGAGCAAGATGCGAACATTGCAAGTGTCTGTTATTTTATATTAGTGAACATTGTAACACGGCTGTACTTACTGCCTGGTGGTGAACCTACAAATTATGTTCATATCTGCATAAAATGCTTTCTAAAATATGTTTCTTGCAAAACATAACTGCATCCTGTATTCATTGTTTGAGGTCAGAGTGCTGATGGTTTATACTCAGCAAAGGACTTTGACATGATACACCACTATTCAGCTGCGGCAACAAGATGCAGACCTGATGTCAAATCATTCTGGATCTCTGCAAAGAAATAAAAAGCTTATTCCCCTTGACACCAGATAGTTATTTTGTGATGTTGTTTTTTTTTAGCAGATAAATAAATATATGTCCCTTTCTGTGGTTTAATTATTAAGGTGGACTTTTCTTCGCCAAGAAAATGCGAGACAAAAAATATGTGACAATGATGGACCCATTCCAGATCAAGTATGGAAAAGGTTTAAGTGGAGTCTTATCACTGGCACCACTGATATCTGACATCATCTGGGTGACGGGAACTCTTATTGGCTTAGGTAAGCAACACTGATGCCATTTTCTTTGCAGAAGTCACATTTCTGCAATAATACAATTTGCATTATTTAATTATCTAAATATAATAATGACTAATAATAATAATAGTTGTAGTCATAATAATTGCTACATGACTTGCAGTAAATTATATTTTTTTCCTTTGAAGTCACAATGAAGACTGATAGAGGACAAAAATATCTGACCCCTTGACTGGCATGACAAGGTTTTGTAGTGATTGTGTGGTTTAACAATGAAATGAATTTCTAATATCTGAGTGTGGTGTAAATAACAAAAAAAACTGATGGCAAAAAAACTGGTGGATCTTCAGCAACAATTTAGCAAACAGAGTGGTTTGGGAGAGATGCAGTGCAGAGGTCAAAAAAACACTTAAAAGGCTTTGAGTAACAGGATTATGTGGTCTGATAAAACCAATGAAGCCAAGTGGTAGATCCGTAGAATGTTTTCAGATGGCAAAGTTTCATCTTCCAACACAACAATGATAAGAACAAAACCAAGGCAAATGAGAAGTAGATGCAGGACAAGTTTCTGAATGTCTCTGAGTGTCTCAGCCAGAGTCCAGGCTACACATTCCTGGAGAGAACTTGAGAGGTTCTGCAGAAAAGAATGGGAACAGACCCCCAAATCTTGGTGTGCCAAGCTTGTAAAATCATGCCTAAGAATACTGCCAGGTGTGCTTCAAAACAAGAGTCAATCATTAATCAAAATCATTACAAAAGGAATACTGTACTTATAAATGTTGCTGGCAGTGAATGCACCTGCATGAGTTAATATTCTGAAAGAGTGTGTGTTATGCATGGATGTGTATATATAAGAATATGTTACATTTGTAGGTGCAACCATGAGTGTGATCCTGGATTTGCCCTATACTCTTTGCATTTGGATCTCCGCCACAGTAGCCATTATCTACACGTTGCTTGGAGGCCTCTACTCTGTCGCTTACACAGACATCATACAGCTAACTCTTATATTTACCAGTCTGGTGANGCCTCTACTCTGTCGCTTACACAGACATCATACAGCTAACTCTTATATTTACCAGTCTGGTGAGTCCCTCACAGCAAGGGAATATTTCTTTAACTTAAAGAGCCACAATGGTGGTGACGGATTTAAACTGGAACTTTTTTTTGTTTTTTGTTTTTTAGATACAATATAATGGGTGTTTTGGTCAATAACTGATCATGTTGATGATGTAGAAGTCTCAGGAAATTATATATCAAATGTGACCCATATGGCATTATAGGATTAAATAAAAATTCTAAATTGTGTAAAACATCTTAAAACATGTTAAACCTTGTTCTGACTGCACTGAGTTCAAGGTGTATTTTCCCACACTAGATAATAATCATTTTATAAGAGCTTCTAGGACAACATGTCAAACTTCTTAATAGCTCCTCATTGCACTAGCATGCCAGTAATGTATGGATTCAAAATGTATATACGATATAGAGTCTACAAATGTAAAAAAAAAAAAATGTCTGTTATCTCGTCTTTTTTTTTNTTTTTTTTTTTTTTTTCGGTAGTGGTTGTGTATCCCGTTCACCCTGACAAACCCCTCCTCAGCTGACATCACTAAGACCGCTTTCAACTTCACCTTCCAGAACCCCTGGATTGGTAGACTGGATGGAGACATAGTATGGAGATGGACTGATAATTTCCTATTGTTGGTAAGAAGCGGTGCATTTTTTTTTTTTTTTTTTTTTTTTTTTTTAGTTTTCATGTCATGCAGTGGCTAATGATTTCTGACATAAACATTCATTCACACCTCTCCCTACAAACTCACAAGAAATCTAATAACTGAGAGACCACTGATCCCCATGACTACATCTTTACACCAATTAGCTCCAGTACCATGCACTAAATGATGATGACACTTCATTTTGTTCTATAAATCTATAATAGTCATTTTCCATACTGGCTGGTAACATTTTGAGATGTTAACATAACATCATGCAAAACCCAGTTTACCCATCCTAAAGTACTCCTTGTAACCCAGGTTTGCAAAAACATCACAACATAGATTTTTCATCCACTTTTGGATTTTCAAAGGTGAACGAGGAAGTCACTTTTTTTCAGTCCCATCCATTTTGTTTCTTTTCTTTTGTAAAGTGATAAGCTGCTGGCAATCCACTGTACAAAATGGTTTCTTTTTTTTCTGAAGAGTTTGGGTAATCTCGGCTATCAGGACTTTCACCAGAGGACACTGTCAGCCTCCTCATCAGCCACAGCCAGAATCACATGCTTCATTGCAGCTGCTGTAATCTTCATACTTGGAATCCCTTCTGTGCTGATTGGAGCAGTTGCAGCATCAACAGGTACTGTAGGTCAGCAGAGAATAGAATAGAATAGAATAGAATAGAATATTTTTGTTGACCTATTTTCTTCTGCATCTTAGATAGTAAAATGTGTCCACACACTCCTTATACTAAGCCCTGGACTTTAAAAAATATTGGTTTCCCAAATAAAACTTTTCATTTTAGACTGGAACATGACCTCATATGGCTCCCCATCCCCATACGAACGTGGAGAGGCCAGTCTGGTTCTGCCCATCGTTTTGCAGCACCTCACCCCAAACTACATCTCCATCATNAGGCCAGTCTGGTTCTGCCCATCGTTTTGCAGCACCTCACCCCAAACTACATCTCCATCATTGGAACTGCAGCTATAGCTGCTGCTGTCATGTCATCAACAGACTCGGCTCTGTTGTCAGCCGCTTCCATCTTCTCATCCAATATCTATAAGAACATCTTAAGGACAAAGGTAAGAATTGGATCAAAGGCAGGGAGCTGACATCAAGTCAGTTCTTAGACAAAACAACCTTAGGACAGTTAGGGTTAGAGATTTTTTTTTTTTTTTAATGAAAAGAAAGCACAGCTTGTTTCAGTTTCTTTTCTTTTGTTTTCCATTCCTGCAGGCATCAGATATCGAGGTCCAGTGGGTGATCCGTCTTACTGTGGTGTTGGTGGGCTTGGCTGGCACAGCACTCACCTCCCTAAATAACAGCATCATGGTGTTCTGGATCCTGGGCTCAGACATAACCTACACCATCATGTTCCCTCAGCTCATCTGTGTCCTTTTCTTTAACATCTCCAATGGCTATGGCTCCTTCATGGGCTTTGTAGTTGGGATGCTGTTGCGAGTGTTGAGTGGGGAGCCGTCGCTGGGGTTACCGATTGTCCTCCACTTCCCAGGTTGCACTCTTGAAGACGGTGTGTATGTCCAGCATGCTCCCATTAGAACTATCTGCATGCTGTCTACCATCTTCACCACACTGTTGTTCTCCTATCTGACTTCACTGCTCTTCAACAAAGGATTGATTCCGGAGAGGTGCAACGTGCTCAAAGTGAAAACTAACCAGTTATCACAGGATTTACAACTAGTAGGCACAGGCACCACCAATACACAGGAGGAGGATAGGAAATCTGACATTCAGAATGAGACTGAAATAATGTTGCAAACAAATCAGCAGGCTTGACAAAATAATGGTTTATAGGATCAAATAATACAACATCCACAATACTGCACATGCATTTGCAAGGGTAGTATAAAAGTAAATTCTTAAGTTTTAAAAATGTCAAGACTGATTTCGTTGATTAAATTCTTGTGGGATCTGATTTGCTAACTTAATAATGGCTAACACAATCTTGCACTTGTGAAGAATGGATAAAATAGATGAATGAACCTCCCACCATGGACCATTGTATCTTTATATGGTTATGTGCTGTGGTTGAAAGTCATAACCTTAAGTTATCCTGAGTTTTTTGTTTCCTTGTCAAGTTTATCTGAGTTGTTTCCTTGTCAAATTTTTCTGAGTTCTTTGTTTCCTTGTCACATTTTTTTATAACACATTAAGATTATTAAAAATCAATCACTTCCTTTTCACTCATAAGGTAGTTTTCGAAAATGACAGAATAAAGAGACAAAATATTTTTGTAATTCAACTTTTGTGTATATGCTGTTGGTTCCTAATTCGACCATGTGGTGGCGCTATGAGCCGTAAAGTAAAAGATTGACACTGAATAAGGAAACGAAGAAGCGCTGCCTGCACAGCATGTTTGTCAAGCGTTAGAAGAAGTGAAGGTGTGTAAATTGTGTTTCCACTTCCCTTTAAGGTGAGATGATTCATAAGAATTCTCCATCACATTTTATTGTAAAGCTGTGAAGAACCTTAAATTGCTAGGACATCCTGAAATAAACACAATGAGGGTTAGTGTATGCGGTGAAGTTAGCTTGATACATCTGCTAGCTAGCTGTAGCTACAGTGACTTAACGTTCCTGTTGAGAAATCAATTCGTCAGTTTTAATTGAACGTAAGTTAGTTTAATGCTTAATTACCTATTACCTAAAACGTTTCCTTGTCAAGTTTATATCGGACTCTTCACTTTTGTGAAGCATTAGTAGCTAACGTGCTTTTACAAATATAAACAGTAAACAAACATTAACCAAACGCAATCAACCAAATCTAACGGCAGTGAAATGACTATTCAGTATCATCCCTTCAGTAGTTATGAAAGAATTGAGTGATTATCATTTAATCTGTATAACTTTGTCGATTAATCATTTACTGTACAAAGTGTCAGAAAACGTTCAGAATAGTTCATTACAAGATTTCAGAGGCCAGTGTGAGATCTTTAAAGGTTGGTTGATTTACTGTGATATGAACCAACACTTACATTTAAAAAGCTCAAACCAGCAAACACTTGGGATTTTTATTTATTCATTCATTCATTCATTTTGAATTAGCTGTTACATTTTAAAAAATATTTACAATTAATGTTCTGGTGATCAAACAGTGGCAAGATATTTTACAGTTGGAAAAATAAGCTTTATTTTCGCTGATGGCAGTAACAGTAAATGTAACAGTACATTGTGTACATCAAACATCTCAGAAATTACCATTTCTTTTCTTTGTTTTAAAATTCACATTGAATTTTCAAAAAGAAGGGTCAAATGTACAGTACAGCTTGAAGGGATTTCCAAATGTGTCTAAGAAAAACTAAGTAGAATTGCTCTTCGTGAAATAACTCTTCATTTCTGAACTCACAGCCATCCACTTCCACTGCAGAAATGGAAGCTGCAGGAGGAGAAGAGCAGAGTGTGGAAACGTTGGGAGCCTCAGCATTAGAACCAAGCTGTTCTGGCCTGACTAAGCCCAAACTGACCTCCGCCAAACTGGATGCCCAGCTGCAAGAGGCAGCCCAAATGAAAACAGAGGGCAATGCTTTTTACCGGGAAAAGAACATCCGATCCGCCATCGGCCGTTATCACCGTGCTCTGCTGGTCCTTCGAGGCCTGGATTCTAATGTCACATCATCAGTAAAAGGGTTTGGACTTGACATGCCTGCTCTCACACCTGCACAGGAGACATTACTAAGAAACACTCAAGTGGACTGCTACAACAATTTAGCTGGTAGATAATAATTACAACCATGCAAAAACTGTTTATTTCCTGCAATAATTCCAGTGGAAAGCATACTAGAATATCTACTCAAGTATAAGAAACAAGACTAGAAAGTCTGTTAAAATAGGAGATAAATAGAAGCAGAACTCACGATGTGTTCAAATCTAAAAGTTGCTTTAAGGATGCTCCAAAGTGATCACCACCTTGTTGAGTTTTTCTTACAAGCTGTCCTCCCTCTCTTCCTCTCTGCATTTCCCATCTTTCGCTCTGTGTCTCAGCCTGTTTGTTGCAAAGACAGAGTGTTGATTATGCTCGTGTCCGGGAGTACAGCCTGCGGGTGCTGCAGCAGCGGCCGGGTGATGTTAAAGCGCTGTACAGGGTAGGAGTGGCCAATCTGGAGCTGGGAGATGCACAGACTGCTAAGCAGTACCTCACTCAGGCCTGCAGGGAGCAGCCTAATGGTAACAACACTTTACAGATGACAAACAACCACATTTAGACTGTATAAAATCTCCCTCAGCTAAAAATATTTGACTGGCATTTCATGAGTCAGGCTATTTTCTTTTTGTTCATTTCTCAATATTATGTAAGTTTGGAATGGTTTTTCTCCATTTTATTGATTTTCACTAATGGACATTTGGCTCTAACACAGAATAATTGTTGGATAGGACATATTTAGTAAAAATTTAGCAGATCCTTTCCTTACCTCCTCTATATGTGAAAACCTGTTGGATAAATGAAAAAAAATAATTTCCAAAACTTGTTATTTTGCTTTTGCAGATGCCAACGTGAGGAAACACCTGCAGAGGGCTGAGGAGAAGCTAAATCAGGAGTTGCAAAAGGAGAAGGCCATGTACCGCAGCATGTTCTCCTCCAGCTCAAAGAAGAGCTCTGAGGAGGGGATTGACCAAACCAACAGAGTTGGTGAAGTGGTTTAGCCTAGTAGCGAAACCCACCAAGTAAAGCCTCAACCTGTTAGAGACTTGGTTCAACGTCAACTGATTACAAATCATCTGGGAGAGTGTTGTGTCTTACTAATACTAACATCACACTATCCCCTTTAGATGTGTATGAGTTGAACATAGGCTGCATGCAAGTGAGGGAAAGATTGTACATTGCAGTTATTACAGAAACCTCTAGTGCAGTCAACAGGAGAGCAAAGATAATGCTGCTGAAAATAGGAAGAAGACACTAGAAAATGTAGTTTCCTAGCAACAGGGAAACGATGCTTTTTTTTTTTTTTTTAAACTTAAAGCAGCACATGTTGACATATTTCACAAAAATGTTTCTGAAAGCTAGAGTCTGTCTGTGCAGGACTCAAAATTCTGACTCTGCCTTTATGAATGTGATTGTGTCTCATGGAGCCACTGGATTAATTATATAGTTTTTAATTACATTATTTATAATCAATAATTTGATGGATTTGGAAAACAGTTTACAAAATGACTAAATGTGCATTTAAACGATGCTATTAAAATACTGG
Source organism: Lucifuga dentata (assembly GCA_014773175.1). Taxonomy (NCBI): domain Eukaryota; kingdom Metazoa; phylum Chordata; class Actinopteri; order Ophidiiformes; family Bythitidae; genus Lucifuga; species Lucifuga dentata. The sequence goes on from VXCM01001313.1 coordinate 127,686, forward strand.
TAAAAAGATATGTCTCAATTACTAATTACACTTTATTCTTCTGTCTTTAAATGGTAAATTGTAAATGTTAAAAAAAAAAAAAATCAAAAAGTAAAGGAGATCCAACCTATGGAACAGATACTGCTGTTCTGATTGGCCAACCAATGTTGTGATTACCTCTTGTCAGCTGGCCAATAGGACACATTTGTAAAAGAAATAACAAAAGCCATTTGAAAATGAATTAATTTAACCATCATTAATAGACATAACAATGAAAGGAAATTTTAATTATGTAATGATCATTTTAATGTCTATCAGTATTTTAATATCCTGGTTCAATGCAAATTTAAGTAATCGCTTTATAGATTGCTTTCTAGATGCATATCTTAATTGAAAGCTTAACATTAAAAAGGCATATAATTATTAGGGATGTAAGTTTCAGGTGCTGAAGTTTAGCTAAACAGAGCGATTCAATCAGAGACATTCTATTTACATGCATGCTATACTCCGATTATTTGTCTATTACTATTCAGGCAATAATGTGAATAATACCTTTAAATGATGGAATTAATAGGATTTTGCAGTTCACAGAATACATGTAATAGTAATCGTTGTATGAGGGAGAGTCCACCTGGTCACACAAAGCAGGTTCAGTAAAGTAAAAACAAAATAAAATCATCGAAATTATAATCGAATCCAATTTGGTGAAAATTAAAGACCTCCTGATACATCCATTCATTTCCTAAATAATCGTAATCCTTGACTGAATGATGATTTACACCTCTACTGTTAAATATTAAATATTTGTGTTTTCTTTCTGTACAGTTAAGCAGCTGGTATTTTTGACAATTCATACTGGCTGGCTTGTTCTCCCTGCTTAATAATAACAATACTAATAATAAAAGTTAATGTTCTGATATACTACATTGGAGTATTAAATATTGTTTGTATTCTAATAATAGTGTGTAATTAAGTTCCCATGGTCATATTTCTAAAGTTTTTTGAGTGAGGTTAAGAGTTTTGAATTTAGATGATAATCGAATCGAATAATAATAATAGAAATGAAAGACTTCCAATGCATCAAACAGTGCCTTAATCCAATCGAATCGCCATGGATATGATGATTTACACCCCTAATAATTATCAATAGTGGTACTTAAGGCTCCATAGTGTCTGGTCACTGTTGTGAATGTTGATTTCTTGTATTTATTTTCCAGTAAAATAAATATTTTTTAAATTATGATTAAACTCAATGTCAGTATCAGTCCTTTAGTTGTAAAAGTTGAATAGAGTGTATACTGCAGCAGGCTTTAGTTAGACATTTTGTTTATTAATTATAAGCCATGAGAAGTCACATTTAGTCTCCAAATAACTCAATATTTTAATCATTCAATTTACATTTCAAAATCCTGAGCGCAGTATCAGGTTAAAGAGTATTTGCTTGATTTTGGTCAATATCTGGCCAATATGATTGTACTTCAAAGCAATATTGCTCATAAACAAAGAGGATATCACATTATCACAATAGCTATAATCACTCAACAGTCACGGAGCAGCATGCAGAGAGGGGTACACATACACATTCATACTCATGGTTTACAAGCATTCAACCAATACTTTTCTACTAAAGCTGCTTATAGTCATTATTATAAGGTGATATTCAATATATGGGCTATTTATATGCTTAAAAGCATATATTTTTTAAAAAAAATTAGGTTATTCATATGCCAGGTTGGGTTGTTGTCCACAGAAGACTATTCCTGTCAAGGTAGCAAAGCCTTCAAAACTGGTACTAGACCATGGGACATCAAAATTCAACTGAAACCCTTCTGTGAAAGTTCTACAAGGTTTTCAGTTCTTTACAGCTCCTCAAAGGAATACTTCACCCCAAAACTGTCCCCACTTTGCACCCTACACAGCTCTGCTTGTTGCTGTAGGGTGACTTGACACACTCTAGAATAACACTGTCGGTGTGGAAACACTTCGGGACTTGATGCAGTCGTTGCTGCAGGACATTTCAGGAGAAATCTTACATGACTTTTTAGGCTGTAAAAAGTGGCTATACAATTCTGCATTTAAAAATTTACAAAAACATTACAAGAATGAATGAACTGGTCTAAGAACAAAAATAGCTGCAAGTTTTACAGACTCTATGTAGCTATGGCCTGAGAAAAATTTCCATCATATGAGTGCTTGATGATGGGATGAACAGATAATCTCAGATTGGTGATTGTTGAACTAATGCATCTTTAACTGTAGTTTAGATTTATAAATCTCTACGTTTGAAAATATAGTACCAACTGGCCATCACTGCTATTTTTCATACAGCATATGAAAGGTGTCTACTTTATGTGCCTTTACAGTACATATCTCACTTCTTGGATGATTTCCGTTTGAGACTTAGAGACCTCATGGATCCAAACACTCTCCTCCCCAAGTCCCTCAGTGAATGGGAGCGCTGGAGATGCATTTGCTGAGGAGGAGATGGAGAGAAGGAAGGTGAGGAGAGAGGAGAGAGAGAGCGACAGCTGCCTTCCAGGCTCTGAGAACAAGAGAGGTTGAAGAGACTGGCAGTAGAAGACAGGCGTTTGTCTTCCTCCTTTGGTCTTAGTAGTCTTACCCCTTCATCTCTGCAGATGCCCAGCCCACCTTGCCCCACATCCAGAGAGGAGACCCATTGTGCACGCTTGGTGGGCTCCTCGTTCTGGATTCGAGGCACCAGCAAGCCTTGGGATTCACTGCGGAAGAGAGCCCTCCTAGAAAGCCTGAGGCTGGAGCTGCGTTTCTCTCCATCATCCTTCCCCTTCTTCTTTGAGAAGCTAGGGGAGCTCTCTACTTTTGGCCTCTTGTCTTTAACGCTGGATGTGGCCTTCACCCGTTGCTGTTCCTTCCGCCAGCTTCCACTGCTGTTCCTCCTCCATCCATAGCCGTACTCGGCTCGATCCATTTCCTCCTTTTCACTCTCTGAGTCCTTGCCCCAGAATCGTCCCTCCAAGCCCCTCCAGAGTTTGTTAGAGGGCTTCCTAGTTGTGTGGGCCGCTGTTCGCTGCTTCTCTTCTACTCCCCAAACAGAGCTATAGTCCTCACTCCTAGCATAGCTGCTTACGGTTGCTGCCCTGATCAACTTGTGGGATACATGTTTCCCTCTGTAGAGCCCCTCCCTCTCTGCCCTCTTCCAACCACCACCATTTATACCTCCTCCCCCACTCTGGCGAAGTGATCCTCCCCTTGGCTGGATGATGCCATGATCAAGCGGAGAGCCCCTGGTATTGGCACGGGGCAGGGAGCACTGAAAGGGTGCATTTCTACGGAAAACAGAAAGAGGGGTGGCACCTAGGGGGGAGGGCTGGAGAGGGCGTGGAGGGGAGCGGCCCCTGGGGTGGGGACGGGAGGCAGGAGAGGAGGCTGTTGAGGAAGGAAGGTCAGATGGGGAAGGGATTTGCTGGTAGTGGCAGTGTGTGGAATAGTGGGGCAAGGGAATATGAACAGACTGATAAGGATGTATGGGGCTGCTAGACTGCGAAAGAGGGGAGTGTGAACGAGGAGGGGTGAGACTGGACTGTGACTGTGGAGAATGGGTGACACTGAGAGACAGCTGTATTGGTCTCTGCGGAGTCAGATCAATCAGTCTTGCATTATCGTGTGACTGCTCGTTGTGAGTTGCCAAATGGCTTCTACTTGAAGCTCTCGCCTCGTCTGCAGTGTCAGCTTGGAAACAATCGATATCCAGTTCCACACCTTGTTCCATCAGTCCGACCACAACAGCCCTGGACAGGCCAGAGAGGCGAGAGATTTCCCCCACCATGGCTGAGTTTTCACATAGCTTGGGGCTGGACTTGGACTCTTGGATCAAGCTGCTATGCTGAGACCCAGGAGCTGATCCAGAATTTGGACCAAACACTGAAATTCCAGTCTCAGATAGAGCACCACTGCTCCAATCCAGTGAGCGACAGAAGGCACGTGGCCCAGATACAGAGCTGGTTCCAGACCCTGAAGTCATCTCCAGGGAGCTGCGGTGGCTCAGGGTGGAGGGACAGGTGGAAATGCGAGGCCGAGCTCTAAGCGCTGGGGTGGGTGTAGAGGAGGCGAGTGACATAGCAGAAGCTGTGGACTCTGTTGCGAAGTCAGTCTTCAAAGCTCCACAACTGCCAATTTTGACAGCTGTGGAGCTTTGAGCTTGGCTATGATTTAAACCAGCAGCCAGATTCAAGTTGAGGTTGAGATGTAGATTTATATTCAAGTCCTCTCCGCTTGCCGAAGGAAGGTTACCCAGGTTGATGGAGTTCCTGGTGGCTTTTTTACCAGTAGTACTGAGGCTGACTCTGGCTGAGTTCCCCAGTAGTGACTTACAGGGTGTGACACTGCCCCCTGCCAAGACGGAGGGTGTACTGTGGCTTTCAAAAGCAGAAAGGGACTGGGTGGAACCACGACCTTTGGCAGGGGTGCAAAGGCCCCTTAGCATGACTGGACCAGGGTTGAAAGCTGAAATGAGCTCAGAGTTGTAGGAGGTCATCCGAGTGTGGTATTGGCGAACCAGCCGGGAGATGTACTGCTCCAGCTGAGTGAAGGAGGCTGGGGGAGGAGGCTGCTGAGGCTGGAGAGACAGCATTGGGGCAGTGGCGGATCCCGGGGACTCTTCAGGTTGGGGTTCTTCAGGGCTTGAAGAGGCTGATTGCTCCTGGCTCTGACAGGTGAAGAGGGGGCTTTGGAGGGCTACGGCATGCAGTGGGCTGGGGTAGGAATATACCTCTTTGGTCCGACGGGATACCAGGTCTGAACAGTAGCGAGGATCCAGCTGGGGTCTTGGATGGAGGGAGGTGGCAGAGGAAGAGGAGGTGGGATCGAGGAGTGAGAGGAGAGAAGAGGGTAGGGGGTCACCGAGGCCTGAGCAGAGTTCAGACAGAAAGCTCAGACCAGTCATTTCAAAGTCACTCAGGACTGTAAAAGACAAAAAGAGTTTTTGTATTTAATGAGCATTTAAGGAAAAAAAAAAAGCTTGTATTTTATGTATTCAATGTGTAAAAAAAAAAAAAAAAAAAAAAAAAGGGGATGATTATGTCTAAAACATTGCACTGAGCATTCATTTGAGCTTTCATTAGATCTGACAGATATTTATTTTACATTCAGAATAAGCACATCTAAAGGTCTTCAAATCTGGAAACTCTAATGAACCATGATGTTCTGAGGTCCCAATTATTTTGTTATTGCAAACTCAACTTTGCACAGAGGTGGGCACTGGTCCGTTATTCTGTTACTAACGAAGTTACTTTTTTGAGTAATGGACCTCTTATTTTTTTATTACTGTAATGGATGAGCAATGGAAGTTAATTTTTTGGTCCACTACTCCACCACTTTTGCTCCATTACTCTGTTAGTCCACAACTTTTTGTCCCTCCATGGAGCGCCTCTTCTCCATGGGAAAGGACATCCTCAGGGCCAAGAGAGCCACCCTCTCTGATGCCAGCTTGGAGCATCTCATTTTCCTCAAAGTAAATAACGTTAGAAAGATTATATTTAGTGCACTTGCTTTTTTAACATTTCTTTGTACTCAAATTACGACTGTGTGTGATTGTGCAAGTCACATGTAATTCAATGGATACATTTATGTTTTAATATAAATACAGGCATATAATTAATATAATAATATGCCTGTAATTAATTTCTAATTAATAATTACAAGGCAACCACCAGCATTCCGAGGACACGGAGGAAGTCAAGAAGTGAACCTTGTCTCTGATAAGTTCCATTTTTAACCTTTTTAAGCGCGTTTTCTTTCTTCCCTTTGTATAATTAAAAAAATGTGTTTTTTGACTTTATTTAGTAAAAGTAACGGAGTAATGATAACTTCTGTTATTTTTTGTGACGGATAATGGTCTAACGGATAATGAAGTTACTTTTCTGAGTAACGGAGTAACAGGTAACGAAGTCCTTTTCTGAGTAACGATGCCCACCTAAGGCTTTGCCACATTTCTTAGTTGTAGTGTTGTGATGTATAAGTGGAAGTTTATTCTACTGTAAGTTGTTTTGAATGACAGCATCAACCTAAAATGTAGAATATTAACAACATCTGCATCAGCTCACCTGAAACTGGTCCACCTTCTGGCTGCTCAGCACCGTCTTGGCTGTTTTGCAGTGCAGGCTGCTGCTGCACCGTGCCCTCCGGCCACAAGGTGTCGCTGTTATCACCAGACAACGGGCTATGCTCCCAAAGCTTGAGGGGTCTGACAGGTGGTGCCACAACACCCTGAGCAGCGTCACTGGATACAGAGCAGCAGGAGTCTGACAGAGAGCTCCCGCTAACCGAGTAGAAACCTTGACAGAAGGAGAAACAAATTTAGCGCGTCTGTCTGTGCACGTCACATACTTTCATACAAATGAATACAGCGTTGCTACTTTCTATTGCTGTTTGCTGGTGCACAGTAATATCGACTCACTGTTTCTAACAAGTGATATCTGGGTAGCACAATCCAAAGATACAAGAATCTAAAAACATCATGAAAATCAGATTAAAAATGGAATTTTTTCAACTTTAGCCTGTGAAAACAGACACTGAAAATTCTGAAATGCCTCCAAGTATTTACATTTTTGGTTGAATTATTCAATATGCCACTCCAAGAAAGTAAAGGGAACATAGAAACTAAGGTGTGAATGACAAACTGAAGAACTTAGATGGGGAGCACAGGAACCAGAGTAACAATGAGAGTGGATAAGAATGTGGCAAGAGTTTGACACTGACAAAGATTAGAGTGCACAGTCACAGGGTGAGAGTAAACAAGGGTGAAAAGAGAATGGTTAATGTTTAATGGGACTTCTCTCACCAAGGCGAGCTCTAGTTAGAAGGTGAGAAACTGTTATGACATGGAACACGTCTACTATTTGACTACTGTGTGTGTAGAAGGACACAACACTACCTGAGCTTGGTCTAGAGTCACTATCCAGGTGGACTGCACCACTTGGGTCTGGAGTTGGGGGAGACAGCAAATCAGTGGGGGCATCCCAGGACAGGGTAGACCAACGTGCGTTACCACCCTTACAAGTTGTGGAATGGATTGTCCCGTCCCCGTGGGTACCACAGTCCACTGGGCCGCTCTGACTGGGTACTACCATGACATCTGAGGGGGAGGGAGCCTGAAAAAGACAAAATATGGGATGTGTTATGGCAGGGCAGCATAATCATGAGCTAAAGCTAGCCTGGGTTCCACTAGCATCTGTAAATCTATGGGTTTTTTCATTGAAAATTTCTTCAATCTTTCTGAAAAGTTGAAACATGTTCCTCAGCTTTTCTGTCCACATTTTACCATAAATTGGTGTTTACTCATTTTACTGTCAGCAACATCTGAACACCTCATCATTTTAATGCTTAGAAGGTTGAAGTTAAGTCACTGGACTGGAAAAAAATAGAGAAACATTGATGTGTTAGAAACAGATAATAGATTTTGTTGTTCCTTTTGCTTGGCTAAATTGTGGCAGCTGTATTACAGCCTTTAGGGCAAGGAAACCACATTTAAGAACACAATATTACGGTAATCACATTCCAAAGCAATATCTAGTCTCTAGTCTCATGATATTGATCGCAAGACTTGCTTGTTAAAGTGACATGATCAGACTAGTGAAGCTCCTTTATTGTATTACCCACCTCTTACCTACTGTGACCCTCTGGAGCCCACAGTCATTTTTGCATTTCACTGAATTTTCCAATATAACTACACTGCAAAAAAAAAAAAAAAAAAAAACAGTTACTAAAAAGGACTACAAATTTTGGATTGTGAAAAATTTTACATTTCTGACAAGACTGTGAACATTAAAAAAAGAGGCCTTGAAAAAAGCATGACACTGTTTTGAGACATTGCTTCTCTTTTACAGAAAATTGTGAGGGACTCAATCGAAATGGATTAAAGAATTGATGTTGTGAAAGGATCATCTAGAATCACATTTTTTGAACCAAGAAATAGGGGGAATTTTGTTTTCTTGCAATTTTTACATTTTTCTAGAATTGAAAATTTTCTTTTAAAAACTTTCCAGAATGAGGTGTGGAAGAATTTTTATTTATTTATTTTTTTTTATAATCAAGTGCCTTCAAGTTTATCTCATTCTAGAATCTGTAGGCATAATTTTAAGACCATACCAGTAGTGAGAGCAGATCACCAAGGCCATTAGTACTGGAGGTTAATCTATCTCCTAAATATCAATGGAAATAGGAGCATATGATAACAAAATATCACTATGATGTGCTACAGCGAAGCCTGTCAAAGCTCAGTGCAAGGCCACCACTTCCAATACACAGCTGCTTTAGCCTTAATATGTCTTTGACTGGATACATACAATGGGACCAGTGTGAAAAGACATGTAGGGGTGTGCATCTGTGATGTCATTCACTACATGCACATACACTCCAGTGATGTCACCTCTCTTACTGGAACTATCAAGAATAAGGCCCCATACAAGCGCAAGAATAACAATAACTACGTCAAGTTTTCTTCTCCAATAGCAAAGTGCCTCCATTTCCTCGATTAGCAGGGGCTTGGTGGAGTGCCACAACACCCCCTCCCCTTCAAATATCCACGAAACCCCACACCCACCATCCAGGACAGCAGCCAAGAGCCCCTACATTAGACTGATCGAGCCCAGACAAGAGAAACACTGTGAGTGGCGCTGATCAATACCCTTGTTACTGAGGAAACAATACAGATAGTGACTCATTGTGGGGGTAAAAGAAGAGGAGGGGGATGTGGATGGGGGATTTGGAGGATAATGGGAAAAGACAGATGACGTAACAAAGAGCAGCAGGAGCGGCAGAAGGGAAGGGGGATGGCTAGAGCAGCACAGGGAGAAGGAAGGAAGGGGTCGAAAGAGTTTCAGACTTTGACCTGTTTAAGTCTCATCTCCTCTCTGCCCTTCTCTTCTTCTCAGATCTGTGAGATTAGGAGCTTTGGCTAATTCCTGTCCCTTAAAAAAAAAAAAAAAAAAAACCATCACGCAGCTAAAGTGAGTCGAGGCTGAGTGGGTGACCAAAACGAAAGCGAGGGACAAAAAAAGAGACAGAGACTGAGAAATAAGACCGAGAAGGGAAGAGTGAGTCACTGAGTGAGTGAAGGTGATAAGGGGAGGGTGGGGAGGGATAGTGAAGAGGGCCGGTTGCCGGGTGAGAGAGAAGGGCATCTNATAAGGGGAGGGTGGGGAGGGATAGTGAAGAGGGCCGGTTGCCGGGTGAGAGAGAAGGGCATCTTGAAGGAATCCACCCCCACCACTCCACAAATAAGCCCCCCAAACACACTTCTATAATATCCTTCTCGGCAGCCGCTCCATGCTCACCATAGCTACAGCTGCTCACTCTCCAACTCTCTCTCTTCTCCTCCCACACACAACCAGAACAGCACAACAGGCATTGCAAAATATTTAACCCATCCTGAGCCTGAACACACACATTCTTCCTCTGGTGGTGTTTGTTTGCATGGACATTCTGTCGTCTGTTCTGTCACAAGTGCCCACGCATAGTTATCTGTTCTCATTACCACAAAGCTGGACAACTGCATATGCTTTTGCACTTGAGTCCATCCATATTAAAAAAAAAAAAAAAAAAAAAAAAAACTAAGCAAAAACCCTCGAAAAAGTAAATATCTGTAAAAATGTCCTCACTTTTGTGGAGTTTCTAACTCTGTCATCAGACAAACTAGGTTATCATTCAAAAGCATAATGCATTGCACATTGCAAGATATAATGTTACAGAGAGAGGAGTCCATGATCAAATCGTGGAGGCAGACAGACAAGTGTGTGGGGGTCTGCTCCAAGCTCTGTAACACGATATCTCTTCATGTGAGGGGAAACCATGTACTCCTCTGAAACATTATATAGAAAATGTATAGGGTGATTGGATAATATTGCTATAGTGACTGCAAGCATTACACATCATTTCTGCATTTTGTCATCAGGCAAGTTGCACTAGTCAGAGATACAATACTTGCTTGATCTACATTGCATCATTCATGCATTATTAAATTGATTTTGGGATTTTAAGACATCCCACACTGTGCATCTGCAACTTGACAAAGATATGATGCCTTCCACTAATCGTCAGACATAAAGGAACTGTGAGAATATCAACACGACAGACATTTTCAGTGAACTCAGAAGGATCCTGAGGCAAAATCCAGAGACAAAAGCCGTCTCATTCCACAAGTCAGGGTACTGGCTTTCTGTGTAAGATGATGCTTTCCAATACTAAACCCAATTTTAAGACAGGCTGCCTTCAGGAACAGGGCATGCACTGCACTGTGGCAGATCAGGTAGACACACACACATGCATGCACACACACACAGTTGATTAACACAACCTCTGCAACACATCCCCTACTTTTCCTACTCCTGTCCTGTCCTTCCAAGTTGAAGAAATTACTTTTGAACACTGAAAATGAATGGCGAAGCTATCAAAAATCAGCATTTTGCTAACTTTTGGCCTTGACATCCATTTTTAAGGCACAAAAAGCTACTGAGAAGTGGATAAAACTGGCTTCTGGCACTTTCTAGATTTGAGATGTGCAAAAACAAAGTACATGTACATATTAAACTGAATTATAATAGATAAATGTATTTTTATGCTAAAGCTGGCATGTAACTGACACAGGCATTACATTATTCCAAACTCAGAAATGATTGCTGTGACAATAGCCTGACTTGATTAATTTTTGATTATATTTTTACATCATATGATAACATTCCATAACCATAATCCCAATCTGCCAAATATTGATTTCCACAGAGATAACTTCTGCTGTTTTTGTGCTGTCACAAAGTGAAAAAAAATGAACCACATTTCATTCTAAAACAGAAAACAAGACCCTTATGAAATGAATCATGTTTCAAAGTGAATATATTGAATCATATCATCCTTGGCTTAAAAATAGTTCAATTTCAATAACAGAACAACCTTTGATTTCAAAGGCAGTAATAAACTTTAAGATTTCATGATTTTGCTCAAATGAACATATTATTAGGAATGAAATATTCATGCTTTTCACCTTTATGACAATGAAAACAGGTCTTTATTCTTCGGGGTTTGTGCTGATTGCAGTTGTGATCACTTATGCAACAACCAGAAGAACTATTTTTCTCCCTTTATGTAAATGTTGGTGTGTTGGCGGAGCCAGCTTGGGCAGAGGGCAGGGCGCCTGCCAGCTCTGCTCCACTAGCAACTCCCTTCAGAGGTGAGAATGAGTAATGCTGCTCGCCCTCACCGCAGGATTTCTCAGCACCACAGGAGGATCTACAGAGGAAATGTTGGTAGGTGGGTGGTATAATGAAAGAGAGAGAGAGGCAGCACATTATGAGCTGAACTTCCATGCAGATGCCCTTACTCAGATGAAAGTGCAATCCCTCTCTCTCACAGTATCATTAAAACAGATTTCACTGTTTCAAGATTTTTCCTCGTTCCTACAGCAGATTATGTAAGAAGTAGTTCATAATTTTCTCAACAAAATCACCAGGTTATCTCAATTCTGGCCTCATTCTCATTACATTCTGCATGTACAACTCACTCACCGTTATCATACACTTTTACAGTGCAATAATACTTTGTGACAATGCTGAAGCCTTGGTTAAATTTGTAGGAGTAGCACTAATGAATTAATTCGTTTAAGCCAGGATTGCCCATGCAACACCTGTGGTGAACAGCTGCTACCTACAACAGACCCTGAACACAATAGAGTCTTGTAAAACCTTGACATGATCCTTTGATGATCATGTACAGAATGGCTTAAAACAAATGCCATGCAGCACCCCTTTAACCCCAAGTCCACAGAAAATCTAAAATTCCTGCACGTACTGTACATCGCTGCATTCTATTATTTTGGGCAACGTTTTGGTTAACACTTTGTAGACCAACAGTATGTTCTCGCCAGTACCCATCTTACCTTCAAATTGTCTTACTGCTTGTCACATTTATCCTGTTTGTAAATTCAGCATCTATGGTTCAACACCAGATTTCACATTTTGATGACTTCAAGAGGTTCCACCTTGGTTCTGTAGCTTCTGAGTGCTGGCCATGACCACGTCACCAACAACATGAGCATAACCTCAGGATGCCATAGAACCTGTTCAGATCCTCGCCTCCTGTATTACATGTTCAACATTCCCCATGTTCTGTACACAACAAGATCTCTGTATCAGTTTCAGGACAAGGTTGGGAAATGGGTTTTGTTTGTGTGTGTGTGAGTGGGTGTGTTAAATTGAAATCACATCCTAACCTCTTTGAGTGGGTCACACTCCACTGGTGCATTCAAGATTTCACGATAAAAGATCACATTTGATAAACGGTGCTCTTATCCAGGACGGGACAATGTAAAATAATAGGGCAGGCCTTCATACTGTCATCCAGTGACTGAGTGATTTGAATGCAAACTGAGTGCCAATGTGACCTTTCCAGCTGACAGACCTATGACCAGAGCCAGAAATGCTCCAGCATCTGATTGTTGGTTGTTTTGTTGTATCGCCACCACATCCCCCGTTATAACCTTGAGTCAGGTCACGCAGCCAGTCAGACAGTAGCTGGTAAGCCTGATCCTGGTCTCAGTCACACACTGCTGTAATGATCAGGCTGCCTACTTGGATGGTCTGTCACCATCTCAGTCTTTTGGGTATTCAGTCCCCGGCACAGCCATGTGCCGTCAGGCAGCAATAAAATCTGTCTATGGTCTGCAGATCAATCTGCTTGTTTGCACATTACCCTCATCACAGCATCCATATTTAATAATCAAGTCAAGCAGAGATCCGGGCTACGAGCTGACAGACGCACTGACTGACCTGTTGCCTGCGGGATGTCGCAGAGCCTCCTTCGGCGTCCGAGGCAGAGCTCTCCGGCGGTCCGCTTTCCTCCACCAGGGGCTCTTCCACGGTGTTGGCGTGTCGGTCCTCCATAGCAGCGTCCACCATCTCCGACTGTTTACACCTGAGCAGCTCCAGCTCCAGCACCCCGGCTAACGTCGCTTTGAGGCGCTCACCGATCCGGACTCGCTCTGTTCCCGACCAGAGCGAGTTCACGCAACCGCGGCGGGCGGCCATCCTTGGGGCAGGAGGGAGCGGGGCGCACCGCTGACCACCGCACAGTTACAATGGTTTAGTAGTGAATGGGGTCAGGTTCAGCACCAGGTCGTGTAACACATGTCCAGCAGAGAACATAGTAATCTCTCACACACAGAATCAATGCTGTAAGGAAATACAATTCTTCCTGTGTCACGTCTCACCATGCAGCTACAGCTTCCAGACAACCATGCTGACTGATCCACCAGCAGCCTGAGAGGACATCAGCGCACCATGTTTCCTACTAATCCATGCCTGATATCCAGTGCCATGATCTTTTTAACTGCACAAAGCTCCCCGGCGTCGGTATGCGTGTCCCTGTGAAACAATGCAACAGACAGACGGTGGTAGCGTCACATGTGGGATCAGGAGCAGGGGGAGCACAGGAGGAGAGGAGGAGTCCCTGTCAAGAGCTCGCTGCGATTGGACAGGGAAGTTTTCGAATGGATGCATGGAGAGAGAAAAAAAATCCCCTAATTTAATGAGTGCCTCAGGGCAGGCCGCGATCATATTCAAGCCTTCCCACAGGGACTCGTAGTACCTGCGTCTGTGGTAGTGAATTTACAAAGTGACCATATCATGATCATTAAAACCCTCTGATATCACCATAAATATATGAAACAACTTGCTATAGTTTTGGTTTAAAATATATGGATTGAAATTTACTATGATGCTGGCATGTAATTATTCAAAAAATAATAATAAAATAAAATTGTTCATTCAAATATATGAGGGTTTTCATTTTCATTACGCTTCTCTACAAGGTTGAATGAGTTTACCAACCTATTTCCCTGTCTTAAACTCAAATAATTTCACAAAACAACGCTGATAAGATATAAGCTTATTTTCTTTACCTTATAATGGATTTAAAGTCTGCAAAGTTGCAGCTGTCAGATCAGTATCGTAAAATATGTATTATTTCTACTGTTAGCATACAAGGTAGCACACAGACTTTAAATCATACTAGAGTGCATCTATCATCTATCTATATCTACCTACCTACCTACCTACCTACCTATCCATTACCTACTAGATGGGTAGCTAGCTCTTAGCTTTCTTTCTTTCTTTCTTTCTTTCTTTCTTTCTTTCTTTCTTTCTTTCTTTCTNAGCTAGCTCTTAGCTTTCTTTCTTTCTTTCTTTCTTTCTTTCTTTCTTTCTTTCTTTCTTTCTTTCTCTCAAGTTATAACTTTGACTAGTACGTTGCATTCAGATGCAATGCAGCATTTTAGCCAGCAGAGGGTGCTCTTCATTCTCAGGCTAACCTAGCCTGTTTCCTTGGCTACAGGCTGTGAGCTGTCACAGAGGAGCTCTATGACCTCCTTACAGTAGAAAATCCTGCCAAAAACAATGCAAAATCATGGCGGTCCTTCATGAAAAAAATATCAGGGGGTTTTGACTGGAAGACACATTTGTTACCTTTTATCTAGAACCCTTTATTTGGATGGGCGTAAAACTGCAATATCATGTTCAACATGCAGATTAAAAATTAATATGCCAAATATTGATTGCACTGTGAATACAAGCTGACCAAGAAGTACATAATACATAATACATCAACTGTCTAATAGGGACCAGTCTTCAACAAATATTCCTGCTAATGCTTATTGATATTGCTTTTACTAAAGTAGGATTTTGAATCCAGGTCTTTTAACTGTAACAAGATATTTTTCCATTGTGGTATTAATATTTTTATAAGTGTAAAACATTTGCCAACCTCTACCTCTACCATCACTGCTACTACCACTCAGTCTACTACTGATTATATAGCTAATAACAGTACCACCACTGCTTTATTATATGATCTTGAAAATGCCATTAGATGACTTTGACCTTGGGGAGACTGTCTCCTGCAAAACATTTTTTCTTCCTGGATTTGATAAGCAAAACAGCCAATATAACAAATTAGAAAGTAATAGCAGAAAGGATGAAAGGTCATGAAAAGCAAACAGCTGCGTAGCAAAGGGGGAGATATGAATGTCCTGTTTGCCATAGTAAAGATACATGCCTTCTGACACCCACACACTCCTGACCTATTATTCATCATGATATTGTCAGTCAATGTTGAAACAAGAGACAGTAGCAGTAGGATGATCAGCTGTTATGTGACCAGAATGTTTATCAGACAGTGAATTTAAAGGTCGGGAGTTAAGCTGTGACAGAAACTAAAAATAGACATCAAACGTCATGATAAGGATGGAACTGCAAAGTTTGGCTTGTCCAGCCTGTTTAATCATGGAAGAGAGTCACTGTTATCTGTAGTCTGCATCATTATTGTCATGTGTTGTTTATGCTTTTAAGATACCCTCATTGCACTTCTTTGTGTGTAGTCCTTTGTGTCACTGTGTGTGCGTATGCATGTGTGTGTGTGAGAGAGAGAGGGAGAGAGAGAGAGAGAGAGAGAGAGAGAGAGAGAGAGAGAGAGAGAGAGAGAGACAGACAGTGGGACCAATATCACAGATAGATGTGAGAGTTCTCTGTTAAATAACCAGTACGTGTGAATCTAGTTTGAGGACAAGAACACAAGCACACCAACATACACAACTACAGACACACACTTTTACACACAAACGCACCCCTGCATGCACATACTGGTCATCAGGACAAGGAGTGTGCCTTTGTTTGTTGCTGTCACATTTCAGCCCCTCCCAACCCAGGCTACTATAAAACACCAGTGGTCACAGCGGTCCAGTGGGGTTTGCTAACTTCCACCCGAGGGGACTCCTGTCAGCCTGGGCAAGACCACCACCACCGTCACTTCCAGCCGTGCCACCTCCACCACCACAAACCATCTCAAGCAACAAACATGGCACCCTATGAGAAATCCATGGAGATGATGCCCTTCAAGCAGAGGAAATGCCTCGGTAGGTTGCTGAAGGACAGATGAAATCTACTTTCATGGACTACGCAATGTAAGGATGTGTCTGCACTGGTTAATTATGTTTTATGAAATGTTCTACTCTATTTTAGCAACAAGAAAAGATGAAGTGTGCAGTATTCGGTCTAAATTCCCTAACAAGTTGCCTGTGAGTTGCTTTTCCCATTCTATTATTTTACAAACGTATTGCATTTGATCAACAATTTCCACTTTATGGTCTGTCTGATTCCATCACCAAGCTGATCTCTGATGTCTTTTTCTGTCCAGGTGATTGTGGAACGGTATAAGTGTGAAAAGAGTCTTCCCCTGTTAGATAAGACAAAGTTCCTGGTTCCCTTTGAGCTCACTCTGGGTCAGTTCCTCTGTCTTCTCAGGTAATGATCTTCAATGTGTTCTAATAAAATATTGTTGTCTCTACTCATGGCTTCCATTTTGTAATATTTCTCAGTTTGTTTCTGATGTGTTACATCATATGCTTCTCAGTCCAACCATCCCTGTTCTCTTAAGTTCTTCACACCTCTTCCTCCCTCATAATCTTTCTTCTTTGCTGGGACTCACTGCAATCTGTTGTTTCTCACTCTCTTTCTCTCTCTCTGTCTCTCAGGAATAAGATTGCTCTGGACTCGACCCAGGCTTTGTTTCTCCTGGTCGCAGAGAAGAGCATGTCCTGTATGTCTGCCAGCATGGGGGAGGTCTATTCCCTCTACAGAGATCTTGACGGTTTCCTCTACATCACTTACGCC
The DNA here is from genome assembly GCA_014773175.1 of Lucifuga dentata. Classification (NCBI taxonomy): domain Eukaryota; kingdom Metazoa; phylum Chordata; class Actinopteri; order Ophidiiformes; family Bythitidae; genus Lucifuga; species Lucifuga dentata. The sequence continues at coordinate 144,353 of VXCM01001313.1, forward strand.
TCACAGGAAATGTTCGGCGCGCACCCAGGGGCCACGCCGCCCTGCTGAGTCCCGAGAAGCCCAAACCAGCTAACATGAACTGAACAGATTCCACAGCAATGACAGAACACAATCAAACTGGAGTAGAAGACACCAAAAACGAGAAAGCACTAACTGAGCCAAACTGAACGAAGCCAAGTCCATTTTTATAAAGTTTCTTTTAGTCCCAACTTCATGTCAGCCTTCAACATGAAGCTTTCTGGATTTTCACTCATTCCACCTTTAGAAAGACTGGAATGGAGTGAACAAAACTCACCCTGATGATATCTTTTTTTTAGATTTATTATTTAAATGATTGATCATGTACTCCTAAAATTGATTTACATAGAATTGTTTGATTTTTTTTTTTTTTTTTTTTNTTTTTTTTTTTTTTTTTTAATTGAAGCAACAATCAAGAACACATAAAAAAGAACTCTTGAGTTTTGTTGCAGTATTGTTAATCCCAAAGCTTCAAGGAAAATGAAATTCTTTTTTTGCCTTACATCTCTTCACTGCTCACGGTTTACCATGTAGGTCAAAAATGCAGGTGCTTTAGGTGTGGCAAAAATGATGGGCTACAATGCAAATGAACGGGTTTCACATAAATCCAATGACAGAGCAATGTAAAGCCCAAATGTTTTCTTCCAATCTTTTATCTCTCTATGTCTATAATCCCCCTACAAAAACATTATCACTGTCTGCTGGCAATCAGACTCCTTCGTAGCACTTATCCCCCTTCTTCCTCTTCATTCTTTGATTGTCTTCGCTCTCCATTGTCATCTTCCCCGAAAAAATGTAAAATTGTGCTAAGGAATCCTGGGGATCATTAAATGGACTAAGGCACTCAGTAAAGACTTGGATGCTGCTTTATTGTGTTCTGTATCCTGCTGTCAATATTACAGAAATAAAGTTATCCCTGTCCTTTTAAATAACCGAGTTTGTGATATTAATTATACACGGTGTAAATGAGATTCAAATGTTCAGATGTGATGCGTTGTAAACTAACTGCCAAATGAAATGATGCTATGCTATATATTTGGTTTTTACAACTGCATTAGTTGTAATAATTTGGTCCCTAATTAGGTTAAAACATCAAATGCACCAAAGCTAAACATATTGTTTCACAACCTTTTATGGTCTTTGTGTGGGTTTGGATCAATCTACAGTAAAAGTCCATTTTCTTTGTGTATCTGTTTTACCCATGAAGAAATACATTGCACACACACACATACACACACAGGTGTCCCATTCCTCACCTGTGTCTGAGAAATGGCACCGGCTGCACATGGTCGCATTATATAAGTTGACCCGACCCTGGTCAACTATCTGCCAGGGTCAGTGTGTCAAAGGCAGACGAGAGACGGTGTGAAGGGTGGAGAAATTATTCATAAAAACTGAAGGGACAAATATGATACACAAGCTTTGAGAGAGGAGAAAAAAAGAATCAGAGTGATGGAAAGACAGACGGGGAAAGAAAGATGAAAAGAAAGAAAGAAAAACAGGGAAAACTGAACTTCATTAACAGTGGAAGAACGGAAGGAAGATGGGAAGAAAGGGACAGGGGGAAAATAGTGACATCCTAACAGAGGAAGACAGGAAAAAGGAAGCAGAGTAAAGGAGAGATAGATAGTGTGGCAGGGAGAGAAAGACAGCTATCCAAACAGACAGGGAGACATGCATATGGAGTCATGCCCTCTCACTTCACACTTCTGTGGGTATTCTAGCGGCGCTCTGTCAGCATACTATCAGAACAGGGGGAACCTGAGACATAAATTATCCATTTAGGCCACAGTTAAATTCAGCTCAACAGTGTTCTTACTCTCTGCTTGTAATCAAGTAAATGAAGAAAACACACAGCAAAGACAACAGGTGAAAGGTGTAAATCAGAGAGTAGTTGTGAAACTTACATGATGAACTGACTGACCCCACTCATCGTTACTACAAGGCTAGCTTTGTTTCAGTTTTATATAGCAGTACAGCATCACCAATCAATAACATTACAGAAGGAGAGACAGGAAAAAGGCCCTACAAATACTCCATAGCATTCCAAAAACATTCTGATTTGAAACCATGTTGGTGCCAATAAACTTTTTTTTTTAAATTAACATAATAACATTGATAACATATAATAACATATAACACCAACAACAATGACGCAAATCCTAACTCAGACCAGCTTCCAATAATACACATTATGATGAACAATAAATTCAGAAAAAAACAAAATATAAAGAGAAAAATGAATAGCATATATATATATATAAAATATATAAAACTTAATCACTAATAAGAAACAAAACAAGACAGAAAAAGACAAAAACAAACAAAAACTGAAACAAACAAACAAACAAAAAAAAAAAACAACCTAAATTTCTTCTCTTGTGAGTTCTAAGTACAGAGACTACAGTAATGCACTTTGGCGGCTCTTCACTTTACGCACAGTTTCAACATATTCTTGAATTCTAGCAGAAATGAGGACAGATTAGGTAAAGAATTACTGAATCTTTTTCTGGGAATATAAAATTTCCCCAATAGGATGCAGAAGTTAACAACATATTGCAAACACATTTTTGAATTGACAAAATAAAAAAATGTCCTTTAGTGTGAAAGTACAAGAAACTTCCTGCGTGCCGTTCTCTCATGACTGTGTATAAATCCCCTCAAAACACTCACAGTTGGTTTATTGTAAAACCTTTACTGAATCTCTGCAGAACATTCCCAAAATGTTTCTCAGGAGTTTTCTCAACAGATCTAGAATACTCTTTTTCGTAAAACTAATGGTTCCCAGAAAAATTCCCAGAAGATCCCATAAACTATCCTACTCTAGAGTGACCTCAGAATGATCTGAAAAGCTTCTGGGAACCATATCTCTTACTAAAGGGGACAGTTCTAGACCCATAAAAAAAAAAAAAAAAAAANAAAAAAAAAAAAAAAAAAAAGATTTCCTGACAAACATTCTGGGAACTTTCACTTGAACCCATGCTTCTGTAACCTTCAAAAAAAACTTCCCTAAATCAAATCAAAAACTGAAAGATTGTTATATAAGACTTTGGAATATTTTTTAAAAAATCCATATAATGAGTCAAAATGTTCAAGCTGTATAGCTGCAGTACAAAACCACTGGAAACTGCATAGGAAGGGAACACAGCCAAGCATCCGGTAGCATTGCAGTCATCCTGAAACCATCAGCAAAACCAATTTCAATACCTATAATAGCTGACAAAGACACAAGAGAAAGCATCTGGACTTTATCTAAGATGAAATCTCCAGTGCTTGTGATAAACAACAGAAGAGATTACGTGGATCTGACACTGACAGATAATCTAATCAGCCTGTGTGCAGAATTTCAAAGTATTTATGCTGGTTGAGTATGCAGCATGACTCTCAAAACCTGTTTGAAATTAATGTTACACAGAAAGGTAATGCTCATCAATGCCTTCACCTGCACCCTCGCCGTAACCGTGGTCAAAAGGCCCGCTCATGGTTCCTTCAGCTTCATCACTTATTCAAAAGTTTTCAGTAATTCTAAACACCAGTGTAGAATCAAGAGATTTGCCCAAAATGAGGAAAATATATATGTATGAAAACACCAAGATAGAAATATGAAAACATACAAGTAAAAGCATGTAGTGAAGCTGTAGCAAGGGAATGCTTTAACATAATTCACATTCTTTACCTTGTATCTAATCCCATCTGGTTGCTCTCTATAAACACTGAGAGAAGTTAACAATCATCAAGTGCAGAAAAAAAAGATACTTCACATCGCAAAATTCATATTTCCAACAGCAATGACGGTATGAACGTAAAGAAATAACATATAATTATAATTACACATTTCTTCAGATGTTGAGTGGCATGTTTTACATTGCTTTCACTCATGCGTACAGCCTTAATTCTGCAAAAAAAAAAAAAAAAAAAAAGAGCTCAGAGCAGAGTCAGATTAGTCCAGATGAAAGTCCATTTTAGGTTGAAGAGGGTGAAAATAGGGTGAAGTTCAAGCTACACTGTAGTAACCAGCTTCAAGTCTATTCTGACTCCAATAAATAGTCATATAAGAAGCTTCATCTTTCTGTTTCTGATTTGTGCTCATCACTCTGGAGCTGTGGAGTGAATTTCCATCACCAATCATCTGCATATGTTCTCAGCGTCTCACAAATGCCTCAATTTCCTTCAAGCCCCACGTCTGTTTGTTTGCTCGTCTTTCCAGTGAAGCTACTCATTTTATGGGTAAATGGTCTTGAATGTCCTGAGGCGTCAGCTTTGACCCTGCCTGCTGCTGATCAATGACTTCTTCTCAGCCTACAGAGGGCAGCAGATTACATTTTTATAGATGCCAGGCTTTTATTTTGAAATCTGGATGACCTCCAGGTGACACAGCCTTCTGAAGAACATTCTTAAGAAACATCAGTTTTACATGACAACATATTAAAGGTAAAAACTAAGATTCAGCTGAAGTGTTTTCAAATATATTTAGCATTTTTAGTTTATGGGTCACTTTTTTTTTTCATCTGTCCAGACATCATATATTCAAATAATTCATAATATAATCATATAAAAGGCACTTTGCCAATGAAAGCAATATTATCCACTGTAAAGAAACACATAATAAAAATCCACATAATCCACAGATGAGATTGTAGATAATTCCTTTTTATTTATCTGGCAAAATAATAAAAAGGGAAGCATTTGGAAAGAGTCTCAAAGATAACAGTCAGGAAATACAAAAATATAGATAAAACAATTCTAACAGCTGTTTTCATTTCTTTCCTCTCTCTCCAAATGGAAAAAAGCTATTTTTCTTTGGATGAACATATCATAATATGGACTGTATACTTATAAGACATCTTTTACACAGGATTCACAAATCCATCTCCAGCCCCATCATGCAACCTCCAACCTGCAAATGGATCGCATCATGATCCAATAGTGTCCTTCCATCAGTTGGCAAATCAATTCAATCAATCACCCCACCCCCCTTATATATTTCTAATAGATACTGCACACTTATCCCCTACTGCACAAAGATCCCATTGGTCCCCCCTCCCCCCTGGAAACACTCCAGTCTCTCTCTGGTGAAAAAAGATCACAGCAATTCCTCCTCACGGTGTGTCAGGAAGCCTGGTTGAGGATGATGATGCCTACGATGTTCACGCTGGCCGATGGACTTTTGACTGGGAAATCCATGTAGCAAAGCTTTCGTGGCTGGTCTCCAGGCTGCTCCCTTCCTCTCTAAGGCCTCATTAGGTCTGCACCACTGTCTCGCGCTTGGATGGGGGCACCAAGTGATCAGGCAGTTGGGCAGGCAGCTCGTGGCCTTCCAGCTTTACCTTGATCAGGTGGTTGGCCAGAGCAAATTCCTCATCATCTAGGAGACCATCTTTATCCACATCTGCCAGTTTCCAGATTTTTCCCAAGACTGTGTTTGGCAGCTTGGACTTCAGCATCTCCTTCTTGGCTGCAGCACCTGACACTTTTCCGTTGATTGGTGAGAGGGTGTAGAAGATCTCATCGTATGTAGGCTTGTCACGGCCAACCACCCATTCCAGCTCATCGATACCTTCACCTGCACCCTCGCCATAACCGTGGCCGAAAGGCCCGCTCATGGTTCCCTCAAAGGCTCCACCCTTGACGGCCTGGCTGGGCATGGTGGCCTCCTCCTGGCGTACCATGGCCATGAGACGAGCGATGTCATTGGCAAGCATGTCCTCCACTGCCTCCAGCAGTTTGGGCTTCAGCGTTGCAAACTTGGAGAAGTCCTGACCATTGAGAAGCTCCTAAAAGGAATGGGGGTTGAGGGAAAACAGGAATTGGTGATAGAAATAGACCAGTCTTCAATGGCTACCAATGGGAGTAGCATACACGAAGCAGGATTTCCTGACACACCAGGAAAAATAAATCTCATCCTTGTCCTGGCCCATCCTGGAGGGCAAGAGCAGGAAAGGGGGGCAAAAATGTGAGAGTAAATGTTGGAAGGTAATTTTATTTTGAATCATTTCTTTGTAACACTTGTTATGTTGGAAAATCAAATTTGTTATTTCACCACATCTATACAGCAAATCTGTAAACTTGATTTATGATCATCATTTTTTTTGGCCTCACCTGCATCTTGTTGATATTGGGGAAGTCTCCAGGTGAGATCTGGTGCTCCTTCTCGATCTTAAGGTAGATTTCTCCCAGGTTGGCTATCAGCTCCTTCTTCTTGGATTCTTTTCCAAACATACTTGGCATTTCCTTCTTCAGATTACTGATAATATAGGCATGCACCTGAGAACCATAACAAACATAAAGAATAATCTGATTAAATTTGATCTTTTTATTCAACTATACAATTTTTAAAAAGTTAGTATGCAGATGCCCTGCCACAAATCTGGTTTAGAAGCCTGCGTTAGCATGCTGGTCCACAGTCCTCCTTTCATTAAATTAAAAACAAGTAACAACTACTTGGATAAAGTTGAGTCTGTTCTATCTGAATCAAACATTAATCAATATAATCTAGAAAAATGAACAATAACAGTCCCTGTGTTTTTGGCAGTCACGTGATTACTTGATTGACAGCCTGATCCTTTTCTATTGACAAGGAATCGTTTTTGGCAATTATTGAATTGTGAGGTGTTTGATCATTTTCTGGATACAGACTGGATCCAGAATCAGTGAGATGAATTTAAAAAATAATTAAGACTGGGTAAATTTCTTTTTGTATTTGTAATTATTACACTTTCAAGCACCTCTGACAATATTCACAATGATCTGTAAATCCAATTATTAGCTTATGATTTCCTTGCTGATTTAAGTTGGGAATTTACTCAGTATGGACTAAACATAAGTATAAACATAGTCTGTTTTTCTTCTTGTTATTGTTACATACCTATAGGTTTAGTCAGATATACTATTGCATTCACTTCTGCCTTTGGCCAATTTAAAAACCAAACATCAACAAAGTTACATAAATCAGGGCTTTTCTCAGGATTTTTTGCATTTTGGATTTGAGGAAGTAATCTAGAGGAATGAGAGTGTGAGAGAGAAGAGATTACATGAGTTGCAGAGAGTTAAGAGTACTGACAGAATTAAACAACCTAACACACTGCGTTTTTCAAGCTAACATGCTTTGCTGCAGCTTTTTATTAAGGTGTTATTAATGCCAACCTTAGCGAGGCGAGCTCGTTTGATGAGGTCATTAAGTTTGCGTAGAGCTGCATTACGTGGTAGTGACTGGATGTCCAAGAACAGGTCCTGCTCCTCTGCCTCAAACAACTTCCTGTTGTCCGGGACCAACAGGGGCTGGGCCCAGAATGACCCGATGTACACGCGCACTACCTGGAAAAAGATTTTGAAAAGTTAGCTTACTCTCCATTGTCTGTCAGGTTCTGGTTTACAGCCGACACCCACACAAGAGGAAATTCTTTCACAGGTCATATACGTGACACCATGAACTGGCAAGCTTGTATAAACAGGGACAAAAATACATTCATATACACAAAAAAACGACATACAGGATGTATGACGCAGCCATGTAAAATTAACAATGAGGCAATAGTGTCACTTTTATGCAAACTGTGCTTCACATTGTGTGGAGAGGCTTCACATTTCTCAAAGTCAATGAATAATTATCAAGATGATCCAAAGGTTCCTCTGGGACATGTTTATGAATATGGAAACAGATCAAACATTAACTAAACGGTGAGGAAAAAAACATAAAACAAGGCAGGTTACTTCATATCAGCTGATGCATTTGAAGCAAGACATGCTATTAAACATTGTTGAGTTTCACTTTCATTGCATTCATTAAGAGTTATTTCCTTTTTACCCTCTTGTTACACTGTCACTGTATTCTCATAAAAAACAAAAAAAAAACAACAACTCTGGAATAAAATTAAAACCCATTTCCCCTTTGAAAAGCCACTTGACCTCTTTCCAAGCCAGTTTAACGTAACACTAACTTAACACTAACAGACATTAACTTTACATTAAGAATTTGTTTTCACAAAATCTTTCATGTGTATAGTAGAGAACTGACAAGACGCAGAAAAATAAAATAACTAAATTTTTCTTACACTAGTGAAACCAGTTCTTACCTCAGGCGTGTTGATGATTTTGCCCAGAGACCACATGAGAGCTCCGTAGACCCTCATCAGCTGCTGCGTGCTGATCTGGTCCGCCTTGTTCAGCACCACACGCATTTTGTCTTCGTGGTTCTTGAGAGCACGGATCACTTCGGAGAACTCATCTGAGATGTCCAGCTTGTGGGCGTCGAACAGGAGGATGATACGGTCCACGCGCTCAGCAAACCACTCCAGAACTGCTGCAAAGTCATAACCTAGACAGAGAAAAGGTGAGGAGACCGGGTTTTTAAAGACAGAACTACACATATAGTATTGTGCTTATTCACTTTCTTTATGATTTTTTGTATTTCTGTATTTCCTCCCATGCTCCAGTGACATAAACCTTTACTGTATGTATTTCAAAGCATTAAACAGCCTTTCTAAAATGCTAACCTACACTAGCGTTCAAAAGTTTGGAATCACCCAGAACTTTTCATACTGTTCAATGCTGGCTATCTGAAACTAGCAAATAAAAAAAAAGTTAAAATAGGCAAAAAGAACAGACAGTGCATGACTTTTTTGTTTTTATTTACCATTTTCACATATGGATTTTTCTTCAAAACTCTAACTTTAAGGCCAGCATCCCACAGTCATCTTTTCACTGTTGCAGATGACACTGGTAGTAAATAGTACACTGGTGTGTACTATTTAAGGAGGACCTGTCTGTTTCTAAAATGACAGACTCTGATGTACTTGTAATCTTGAGCAGTTGTGCATCTGGGCCTTCTGCTTCTTTGAAGTAGAGTAAGGGCTGCTGAAAGGGGGTTTGCAGTTTTCTGTGAATAATGTATTAAAAATCAGCCATTTCCAACAGTAACAGCCTTTTACAATATTATTAATGTCTTGGCTATATATAGTTAGATCACTTTAATGCCACTTTGGTGAATAAAGGCATCAATTTCTATCAAAAACAGGTACATTTCTGGGTGATTCCAAACTTTTGAAAGCTAGTGTATGTGTGTTCTAACAGAGTATAAAGGATTGTCATTTTCACTGTAATATCAGGATAAAAGCCAATTGAGTGTTGCTGAATAAATATGTAGCCTGGTCAACAGAAGGGGCTCCAGGTTGCTATTCTAAGCAATGTCAGTCCAATATCGTTTGAAGAAGGACTTGTAATAAAGAAAGGCTTAGTCATGGTTACACATTAACTTACTGAGACAGCAGGACAGGGACACAAAGGTAAACGGAGAGCATTAATGCCCTTGGTTTGAACCAAGGACAATGACTGGCACTCTAACTGAAAAGAAGTGCCAGTCATACACAGGAGTGCCACATACTGTGCCATGTACTGTACATTATAGACCCAAGAATGTAAAGACATGACAGGATTTGTCACTTATGAAAATATGTTTGTGAAGCAAAGGTCAAAAAGTAAGCACAGAAATATACTTCACGGTTCACTTCTTTGAAATACAGGGACTATCAAAGACTATATAAAACAAGACTCCTTTCTTTGCCTGGAGGAAGTGGAAACTAAGTGAGGGAGAGAGAGAGAGAGAGAATTGTGGTTTTGATTAGAGTTTGAGTCATCTGATCAGACAAGAATGCAGATGGTCTAAAAGTTCATTTAGGCTGCCACACAATCAGCGTCAGATCTGCTGCACAGGCATTCCAACATGGCTTGCTTTCGTGTGTGTCTGAGCATGTGTACAAAAGAGAGAGAGGAGAGACAGAGTGAGACCAATAAACAGACAGAAGGAGGAGGAGGGAGGGGGCAGAGAGACAGACAGAAGTGGTCAAAGTGAAAATAAAACTAAAAATAAAAGATAAAAGAGATTCGTCAGAGAAGCAGGAAAACACCCCTAGTCAAAAAGGAGTGTGTGCCATGTCTGCATATGACATGAAAGCTGCGTGGAATTAAAGGGGAATATTTTAAGTCCAAGATTCCTTTGGGAGCCAGCTGAGGACATTTTCCCCTCCTTTCTCCTGCTTTGTACATGTGTCAGTATGAGAAAGGCAGACAGAGAGACAGCTGCTCAGGCCCACATCATAACACCGGTCATCCAGCATGTGTGTGGACATGCACCCACACTACTTTTACACTGTGGAACATTCCACTTTTACACTGTGGAAACACCAAATGGCCACAACAATTTCAAAGAGGGTGCAATCAATCCCGTGTTCCAGTGTTCTCTTTATCGCACTGGAATTTTTACTTTTAACAATGACCATATTTGTCAACACTTTAACATGGGAATCTTATTGATAATTACACAATAGTATAGGTTTATGTTATGGCCAATGGTTGTAAAGTTATAGTTGGATCAGTTGGGTATGTTGAATGGCAATAAACATTTCACCAGCTGTCACGGTGAAATGAGAGTTATAGCAACAGGAACAAACAAGCCAAAATCCATAAATTAACTGATCCAAGTAGATCAATTCATCTAAGTAGTTGGAAAACTGGCAGGGCAACATAACCCTGACCAGTACTAAAATATCTTCTAGGCTCGTTTTCATGAAGAATGTAGAAAATTAAAATGTTTGGCTACGATATCTGACATGTCACACATTGCTCCTATTATCAGTTCTGAGCCTGAAATAATACCAGTATTTAGCCTGGTACGAGCCTAATAGCCAATGGTATGCCAAGTACATGCATGGAGGCAGGCACACCCACACACATACACAGGGAAACCTGTCATACCTTAGTTGTACAATTGGTTTTTGTTTATATAAGACTGTCAGGACAGTATGTGTGTAGGATACAGTACTATATCTGTGTTTATACAGAAACAGAGGTATTGCAGACGTACAGATAAAGTGTGTGTGTGTGTGTGTGAGCTTGAGATGGAAAAATGGTGAAAAGTGTGTGTATGTGAGGAGAGTAAGCCTATGAGTATGTATGAATAGAAACAAAGCTGTCTGTGGTATGTGGCATTAGATGTTGTTGTCCTGACAAGGGTCTCACGTGCACACACACACACGCACACCTTTTCCTTCCTTATCAGCTGGCATTTATTTAAAATTGTATGATTACAGTTGCTTCTTTGGCACTTTCAGGCTCTTTGCTGACTGTCATTCATGCTCTTTTCATCTCTCTAACCACTCCTCCTCCTCTCTCTCTCTCTCTGTGTTACACTACCCTTTTTTTCCTCTCTTGCTGCGTCTTGTGAAAAACTGGAGTCAATAAAGACCGGATCGACTCACTCTGTAATATCAGCCCTCTGCGCAACACAGGAGGGATCTTGGGAAATTCTCTGCTTTGCTTGCCATTTCACTCCACTTCCTTCCCACAGAATATGCAAAAACCTCAAACCACCCTTTCTTCTGTATTTATGCTTCCTCTATAAGGGGCTCAAGAACAGGTAGAAAAAACAGAAGTGGGGTTGTGTTCCAGTGTTATTTTCTGCATGTGTTCTGTAAGCTCATCAAAAAAGTAGCAGGAAAAGCTGCGTATGCAGTGATTCTGCAGGGTGACGTCACTGATGCAGCAAAAGCTACATGTATGGTGACATGAAGCGAGTTTTTCTTTCTTTCTAGAAAATCCTTAGTAGTGTCACAGATAAATTAATTGGTAAAGACGAACAGAAAAAGAGAAATAAAACACAACAACAGAAAAGCTGAAAAAGAGAAAGGACAGAAAAAAAAGACATTTCTTTCAATATTTTAGGAGAACCAATGAAATTAAATGTTATTATAACTTTGTGTCATGTAATGCTTATATTTTATGCTGTTTGAAAATAACAGCAGAGATATGGCAGCATGCTGGCTGTATAACCCTGGCAATGACCTTTAATACGGAATAACAACACCTCTGGTGCTTTTCGATGCTTTCATACATGTTGCTGTCAGGGAGGAGAGAAAAAATATTACATTCATCATTTATTGGACAACTGCATTACTATTTCTCACACAACTGACTTATCAGCAGAAAGTGTTTCCACTTCAGACGGGCATAAAATGTTCTGTAATATACAGGAAGTATTTTCAGTTATTGTTTGAAATTCAGCCTTTCAATGCATAAATTATCACATATGGAAATGCAGCTGCATGCACAGTGAAAGCAGAAAGACAGAAAACAGAGAACAGGGTATGATAGAATGTGAGAAGATGGTGATCTGTCAAACCATAGGTACAGAGACAGGAAGTGAGTGAGCTTCAGAGTGCTTTTTTCTCTCTCCTCCATCATGCTGTTCGAGCCTCATTTACATGACCTGTTTGTTTACTTAGACTTTGGCCCAATGGGGTTTCAAATACAGGTTTGACAACACGACAGAATCTTACACTCGTCTTTGTAGTAAACTTCCCAAAGAGGTACCGCACAGAGAATCGGACAAAAGGAGTGTGTAGGTTAATTGTTGAGCATGTTTTGTTTTCTGTGTTTGAACAGGCGGGTCCTGTGGGTTTATTTTGCATGTGCGTGACTTCCTATCTATTTCAGGAGGGGAGGGTGTGGCCGTGCACTGGCATAGACGAACTAGGCGGTCACCTAGGGCCCCGCACCTACAGTCTTTCAATATATAAATTATCACATATGGAAATGCAGCTGCATGCACACCTACATCATGGGTGAAACTAAAGTGAACTCTCCTTAGCAGTAATTAACTTCAAGAGCTGCAGAACTTAACAAAATCTATGTGCTAACTTAGTGAGTTACAACTTAGCTATAAGTGTGAAGAATCACCACAGTATATAAAGAGCTCAATGTGCGTAAACAACTCACTAATGGTGTGTTATAAAATACACCTTTATTCAGCACAGACCTTGTGCATATTATGGTTTCACATTAAGTTTTATTTAAGAGATTTAGCAAATGTTTATGGAGTGGGTTGGGGGAATTCTGGGATGTAAGGTTAATACTGCAGACTGGGAGGTAAAGGGTAGCCACGCCCAGTTTGCATGTTATTAGAAATTACTAGTTTGAAACATGTTAAATTTCCATTTTAATTTTGGCTGTTTTATCAGACATTTAGTCAACTGGCCCCTTTTTCATCCTTTTGTGTGTCACACAAACTCAACACCTATTTAAAAAGGCTAAACTGTGCAAAAACGTCTCTAAATGCTATTAACATGGCAGCGGATCATCAGTCTCTAATGATCCGCCACCATGTTTGAGTTGCTGGATTCCTTTATTTATTCTCTGGGATGTGTACAGGAAGCAGGCTGACGTCAGTACCAATAGGTGGCCAGAATGGTCAAGTTAAAAATGACAAATGATATTTAATAATCCATAAATATTCAACCCAGAAGGTGTTTATTTATTTATTTATATTTAGCTTGATAACATTCACACAGAAAATACCATCTCCTGTGCCCCTGCATGGGTGGGAGGGCCCCGAGTAAAAAAACTTGCCTAGGGCCCCAGAAAGGCTAGGGCTGGCCCTGTGGCTGTGCACAAAAATCAAAAGAGTAGTGAGTGAGTGCATAAAGTCTGAATGTGTGCGTGTGTGTGTGTGTGTGCATGTGCGTGTGTGTGTGTGAGGCAGACCTCTACTGATCCTCTGCTTCTCTCCTGACAGGATTCCTGGAGTATCAATGATACTGATGCTCTCCAGGACTGGGTTGGGCATCTGGGCACACATGAACCTGCCAAGAAAATACAGGAACGGAGGACACAGGAAAGTACAGGGCAGAGAGACACACAGAGAGAGAGAGAGAGAGAGAGAGAGAGAGAGAGAGAGAGAGAGAGAGCGAGAGAGAGAGAGAGAGAGCGAGCGAGAGAGAGAGAGACAGGAAGAACAAGGAGGGAATAAGAGAGAGAAAACAGGGGAGAGACAGGCAGTTATGATGTTGGCATATAAAAAGCACCACCGATGTAAGAATGTCAGGGAAATGCTGGAACAATACATTATAATTTATAAATTGTGGGCCTGAGTCATTGCTGACACCACATAATTCCCTCCACAGTGGGCCTCTTTAAGCTGTGACAGTGGGATTTAATCTTTAAAAGCGAGTGTCCTTATCCAACAGAAAGCAAGACGACAAACACACAAGTCATCAAGCGCGAGAGGATGACTGTTTTGTTCGTAAGCCCACAGGATCCTGCTCGGGACAAAGAGGGCGATTGTTAGACACCCCACAGCTCAGAGGACTCCTTCCCACTCCGCTGCTCGCTCGCTCAGTGTGAACTAATATTCATAACATAAGCTCAGAGGCTCCGGGTCACAAGACGAGGAGAACCCTTGCATTTACATTCCAACCATAACCACAGTAAGAGCAGACACACACACACACACACACACACACACACACCACAAACCTTAACAGAGGTCTCACACCACACGTGCAAGGACAAAGAATAAGTCAAAGAAATTGGAGAGAAGCCATAGGTATTACAATACAATAATACTGCCTGCCAAAGATAACAAATAGCCAGATTTTTTCCCCCCCTCCATCTTCTGGGGAATGGCGTATGATATCCTGTTGGACTTTTGGCTCAGGCTTTCCATTTCACTATCGAGCCCAACATTTTACTTACACACACACACACACACACACACACACACACACACACACACAGAGCTGCTACAAAAAAGCCCAGAAGAACTCGAGCTGAGTTCCTAGAAGCAGAAAGCCGTGGCTGTCATGGCATCCCGTGAGCCCGGAATCCTTCCTTCAATTATGTCTCCAATAAGCGTGAACCTCATCCTTTTTTTTGTGTGGCACCGCGGGCCTGACGTGCACGTTGGGGTTAGCGGTCTCCATCAGACGCGTCCTGTGATTGGAAGTGATGTTCCAGCTTAAGAGTCGAGGCCTTCCTCTCTGCCCTAACTCCTGAACTTTGACCTCTCCCCACTCAGCATAACCTCAGCCTCACACAGAGGAGAGGAAACAGGGTGGCTGGAGTTAGCATTGAGGATGTGGACAGGGAGGCGACCACAGTGGCACTTTTCCATGTTTGCTACCTCTCAAATTTATTTGTGTGTGTGCGTGTGCGAGTGCGTGTGTGTATTAGATCCCCATTAGCTGCTGCACCACAGAAGCTATTCTTTCTGAGCACTCCGTGAGAAGGAAACTTTGCAATACAATGACTTGTAACAGCTCACATGTATACCCACAAGTGTGTGTGTGTATGCAACGTGCACATGCTCTGAAAAATGAGTGCATGTGTCAACCTCTGTCTTGATAAAGTGCTAAGTCAGTGTCCTGGAATAACTGCCAATGAGTAGGACAGGACGGTGCAGACCAGGGTGGGCCTGAGCGGAACTTACACTTTGCTGACTCTGACTTTCCTGACTGATGGCTCACATACACACACGCACACGAAAAGGGAAGAACGCAGGAAAATGCAGTGTGGAAGCTCCTGGTTTATCAAGAGGTGGAAAATCATTGCTGTGCTACATTTAGAGAATGAAAGACTTTAACAAAGAAGCCACATATGCACGTGTCCCCTGATAAACAGCATCTGGTTTTGCCAAACCCAGCAGCAAATTGTAGATGTGAGGGATCACCTGACTGAGTTCTGTTTACTCTCTGCGTAAATAACTAGTTTTAGAATCTAAGCCTGGTAGTTAAAGGCTAATCAGCAGGTTGAATAACAGTAGTTAAAAAGCTACCAAGTAGATCATGACCGTCATCACGTCTAACTGAGCTCAGTGTGCTCCGGCTACCAAATAGTATTTTCTCGCCCACTCTCAATCAGTTAATCATCAAACTGACCCTTGATATCTACAAACAACAAAACACGGAGCTGCTCACTCCATAGCTGAAGAAATATAAAAAAAAACTGATGGCCTTCTATGTGGAAACTGACCCAATCTGAGCCAAAACAAAAAGGCCTGTCTGGATGTTCTTCTTTCAAACGTTTTTACATGGGCCTGCCCAGGCTACAATCCACCACACCTGCATATCAATGTGTTAGGCTACTCATACGGAGCCGTGCATAAAGGTTATACACCTGCTACTGCAGTCATACATATTCTATTTATTCTATGTGTGAGCTGCTAAAGGCTCTCATAAAGTGTGTATGACTGACTATGCTTCTGAGTCAAACAATGAAATGAATAAAATAAAATGAAATAAATAAAAAACCCTGCGAGTCCCGTGGTGTCACATGACCACATCTAGTTTGATAAATGATGCCAGGATGGACAATAGCCTTTATTTATACAGAATGTTATCTGCTTCATCCTTAAGGCTGTTATAAACTGCAGATTCCTGGATTTTGGACTCAAAAGTGTCATGTCCCTTAACCTGCCCCCCCCTTTAAAATTGTAACCTGAAATCTATTCACTTACTTTTCTGGGTTTGACTGATGCCTCTTGGAAGAAATCTCCCTCAGCACTCAGGCAAGATAAAGACTCCACACAATTGAGGGAAGAGATTTTGGTAAATAATTTGAATGGGTTTGCTTTAGAAAGTGTCAAACTGAGTGAATTAGCCTTGTTACTGTTTGTTCTAATTCAGCATATGGCTACAAGACCCATTTTACAACCCAAAGCTAATAGGACAGATTAACTCTGTGTGTGTGTGTGTGTGTGTGTGTGTGTGTGTGTGTGTGTGCGCGCGCGCTATTCAGCCATCTGTTTGACTGGTATTCCTGTGCAGGGTCACACCACGCTGGGGGTGGGGGGATGCCTACATCCTCTAAACACTGCAACAGGAATTGACATGATAAACAATCAGTTGTGGCGTGCTGATGTCATCACAAACCCAACAAAATAAACTGGATTAAGACTTTGTGAAGCTTGGTTCTGCTCTGTCAGAACGCCTTGCTCGTGATGCCTCACCTTGAAGTTTGCCTGTGGACTGGGAGGTTCCCATTTCATATTCCCAATTAAACACTGCCCTTCCTCACATTGTACAAATACACCTGCCTGTTCACTTATTTCTTGCTTCACTCTTCTTTAAAAAAAAAAAATGCACCAACTAATATTCCGCTTTCTTTACCATGTGTTTGATAGTTTCTCTCTCCCTCTTATTTTTTTCTATTTCCAAAGTTCTACCTTCATTAGCTTGCATGAATGACTCAATCCAGCTTACTCTGAGTAATCTGAATTTTCTCCACGAGAGAGGTTATTTGCATCACATTGGGGTTGAAAATGAGAAAGGAAGAGGGTGAATTAAACATGTAAAAGCTGAATGTTTCATTAAACTTTGGAAATGGTTCTATAGATTCATCAGATCCTCTAGACATAAAGATCGCCCTCTAATCAGTGGAATATCATGTCAAACCCATAACCTCAGTGGAATAGATGCTGACTCAACAGCACCAAGTATTGCTGCAAATAAGAAATGTCACAATACTTTAAGAAGATAGACATTCAAACCGTTAACCCTTTGAGATAAGACCTCATCAGGCCTACTCACAGGCAGCGATCATGAGAGTCGGCTTGTCGGCTGCGACTGATGTCATGACTTACATAGCCGGAGGGGAGTACTAAACTTATGGCACCGTCATCCCGGGACAGAACAAGGTCAGTGCTGTTGCCCAGCAACATTACTCACAACTATTCCAGTGTTCAAGGAGGCCTAAATATGACATCAGGACAAAGCAATGTGTCACCAGTGACTGATCCAGGTGCTTAGAAAGAAGTGGCTTTAAGTCCAAGAGTGACAGCATTTGTTGGGTCCACAGTGGAAGGAAAATTCCTGTTTGAAACTGACTCATATTCTGTCAGCCATCATTTTGGAAAGCACCTACTTGTCCTTTGCTTTCCCACACACACACTGGCTCATCCACCTAGTATTGACACTAAACATCCCCATTCTCTTAGGATTATGAAACACAAGACACAAAGCTCTGAGACAATTTTAAACCGTTGTGCAACAGCATACTCCAGAGTTTTCCTTTCCTTTTCTGTGCTACATGTACGGACCTGTAAAGAGCTGATTGAAGTTATGGGAGACGTGTTGTTGTGGCATACCTCCTCACACACGACCTGTACTGGTGAACGACATTTCTATACAGGCATGACAGTGGTTATCTATCCATTTGACTCGCATATTACTCAATTAGCAATGGGACTTAGTGATGCTCTGGTATTCCTCCTGTATTACATTTTACACATTTCGCTGAATTATAAGGTCAGGGAACTTAGGCTTTACCTGTTGAGGAACGCGTTCCCGAAGGCGTTGAGTTTGCGGAAGGGCTTCTTGGGGTCTACAACCAACGCGTTGCCCGGAATCACACCCTCTTGCTCACCGTGCATCACCGCGATGAAAGAGTCCGTGGTCGGCTCGGGGCCAATCCGCATACCAGGAAAGTCCTGCTCCATCAGGTGCCGGATGAAGGTGGTTTTCCCGGTAGAGTACTGACCCACCAGGAGCACCATGGGCTTGTTGTCGAAGTCGGCATCTTCTAATGCAGGGGAGTGGAAGTCGTGGAATCGATACGTGTCCTCCAGTGGGAAGAGTTTGGTCCGGTAAAGCCGCCGCAGCCCCTCCGACACGTTCTGGAACAGCTCGGGGTCTTTCTTTCCGTGTTTCTTGAACATTGTTAGCTACCTTAATGTGTCACACTCCCCTCGGATAATTACCGGGTTTGCTGGTGCGGTTGTCTCACACCGTAAAGAAAGAAGCTACCTGTTGAAGTGAAGCAACGTTGGGCGAGGTCTGTGAAGTTTTTGTCCCCACCCTCCTTTTCGCTAGCAAGCCCCACGCTACACGCCAGTCATCTGGGAGGACACCCTCTTTAGCTTACGTTAGCAAGATTACTAGCTAGTTGTAACCCCGCCCAGTTCCAATATGAATGTAATTATTCTTTTTAATGCTATAAACAATGAGCTGTAGCTAGATATTGCATGAATATTAAAAACCGCTGTGACTGTTCTTGGCGCTTAGCTATGCTAGCCTTATATTCGCCTGTCGTGGACGAAACCCCACGAAGAATGACACGCAGCAACCGGAAGCTTGTACATATCTGACAATAAAAGCTCCTAATATGCTACTACAGATACAAAATATCTTTAGTCTTTATTTTTTTTTAAACGTGACTCGTCAAACAAAAAGAAGAGAGAAAACAAAAGAGGAAAAAGAGAGGACTGAAGGGAAAAAAGAACAAAACAGTATTTTTTTTACTTTGAGTCTACTTTGATTACAATCTCCTGGCGCATTTATTTATGACACAGAATCCACAAAAACTCACTTTTAAGTTCTTTTTGTCTTTGTAATATTTCTCACCTTTCCACAAGGTCACTGCACGTGACCAGTCTGTGTGTGTGCGCGTGCGCCATGTTTTTCCACACTCATTCTTTCTCATATTACACACATAGACAGACACAAAATAATTAAACGTTCCATTTAATTTTCACTTTGGTTTTTACTTCATAGTATAATTACAAGTATTTTTCAGACTGGGTGAGGCATAATTGTCATACTTAAATTTACATATTTTGCTACAAAATTATTTTTGTGTTTTCTGTGCAAACAGCATGATAAAGAATAGAAGACAATTACAGGAATATTTTAATTTATTTTAAAGAGGAAGTTGCATAGACATTTACATGAAAAAATAAAACTAGGAACTCAAGATGTTACTTCTCCACTTCACATGTGGACACAAATGTGAATGACAGATGTGTGAACTGTAAAAGTACAGAGAGTCCCCACAGTGTTTGGATGAGTAGAGGTGTCCCTCCACAGATAACAGCAGCTCCACTGGAAGACAGAACTTTTCCATATGGAGATGCTGTTACAGCTGGTGAGACCCATGGAAACATGAAGGTTGACCCACATTAAAAGGCTTTGTACACAACGTGAATGTGGTAGCATTTATTTTATCACGGGGCTCGTTGTAGGGATGTTTGCAGATATTTATCATCCTGTGAGACAAAGAGGGAAAGGTTAGTTAAAGTGTTTTTAAATCATATTTTCCTCATGTCATTATGTTCAGTTGATTAAGAAAATACACATTATTTGTACTAATATGATCTTTGTTTAAAGGATTATTTGTTACTAAATTGGGTTAAATATATATTAATAATGTTATAGTCTATGTAATACTGCCAGATCCCAGCACCAGTTCAAAAGTTAGCATCACCTGATGTCACCTAATTTAAGGACATAGCACACAGTGTATTGGAATATAAAATAATACCGCCCTCTTTTGGTCAAAGTAAGATTTTGCTGACGACATGAAAATTTTACTGCAGATTTTATAAGGGAGTCATCATGTGATATTTCCACCCACACCTAATAAATAGCCAGTAAAATATTATACACATGAATCTTTATGACTCCTGATCTTGGTTTTTACTGCTGCTGAGATTACACGTTACCCTTATGACACCAATAAAATTACAGTCATTCACTAAATGAATGGAATAATGAGTAAAAGAACTCAAGAGGATGTGTTGTATCAACAAATTAATTTTAGACATTTTGACCATTTTAAGTAATCTTTTACATACAGGCACTGACATGGCTTTGAACAGACATGACAAACATGAGTGTGTGTTGTTTGCTCTTGTTTACCTGAGCTCCTTAGTTTCCCAAACTATCTCTCAACTTATGCTGACTGAGCTTTGACCCTAACCCTCCCTCAGTAAAAAAAAACACAGTTGTAAAACAATTTAAGGGAAGAAAAGTGACCTTGGCACCTATTGTCTCTTTCGACTTTGTTCATCCTGCTATATTTTAAATCAGATAATTTTACTAAGCGTCATGAAGCTCTTCATTGTGTTTAAGTTAGAATTAGAATGATTTTCATTCCTGCTTTAAAGCAGTACCTCAAAATAATAAAGTCTAAACAGAGAATTAGATATAGTTCTGGTCAGTGTGGCTATAAGGATCACTGGGAGTCTAGCAATGACACTTGAGTTGAAGTCGTATAATTTATAAAGGACTTTTGAAGTGTGAACTCCTGGTTATAATTTCAGAGTTAAAGTTCATAGAAATAAATGAACTGAACTGAACTGATATTTTAGTTATTTAATGATGCTCTTCTCTGAACCCAAGCATTATGATTTGTGTGTACATATCGCAGTAACAATACTTCGAAGAGAGACCATGTAGCAACTCTTTTCCACTATTGAAATGTATATTTATCAAATATCAGTATTTGTGTTGATATAATTTGATTTGAGAACATTAGTTACAGTAGTACATTTGTACTTAATGCAACTATATTTCTTTGCTATTTATCATCAAAAAGCCTCTTTACCAAATTATAGCATGTTTGTTGTCTAGCAACCCAAGTACAATGTAATTTGTATCATGAAATATTCAGAGGTTAAGTGCATTTCATAAATTTCAGCAGCGATGATTCTGCGTCTCTCTTAATAAGCATCTATCAAACATGGTATCAAAATTGCCCAGGAAGTATCAAAAAGCAACTCTTTCAGTGATTTAAACACATAAAATAGGAAGTGCTATTTTCTTTACAAATATCAATCAATAAAAATGATTAGCAACTGATGACTCATTGAGTGGTTTTTCATGGATCACAGAAAATGAATGCACTTCCACTGACAAGCTGCACAAGTTGTTTGCAGTGTAAGTACGCTGTTAATAGTTGATTAATACTAAGCTAAAATACAAGATGCATTACAGGATGATCCTGGTGAAAATTATAAGTAAAACTATTCCATATAATGTGACTTACGTTTCTTACTTCAGCATACAGTGATTAACTTTAGAAAGTTTATGTATTTTCAATTCATTAGTAGTATACATAAGAAAGTTTATACTCACCAAGCAAATACTGCATGAAACTGAATTCAGTCATTAATGCAAGGGAGAAAAGGCAGAAAAGTGGAAAATAAAGCAAAATAGAAGGAAAAAAGTCAGGGAGAGAGCAAAAATAAGTGGTAAAGAACAGAAAAATAGACAATGATAGCATTTATAAGAGGAAAGAAGTCAGAAAAAGAAGTCTGTCCCTGAGGTCTGCTACATGCCTGTATGAGGGCTGCTTAAGACTGTGTGGGGGAGAGCGAAATTAATCATTACACTCACTGTAAATATGTAACAGATCCAACCTGCCCATAAAACTTAGCAAACAGAATTCTATGTGAATGCTCACAGACTCAAAAGGATGGGGTAATATCATGCAAAATGAGACAACCAATAAAAGAAGAAATCAGGCTTTAAAGCGCTTACACATAGCCAATTCACACTTTAGCTGCTTCATTCATCTGTCATTGCTTCCTGCCTCTCCTGTCATATTTTACATAGACCTTGTACAGTTATACAGGATGTAGGAAATCAATTTCTGAAATGTCCCATTTACACCAATATACTGTATATATCCAAATGCTTAAATAAATAAATAAATAAACAAACACAGACAGTATGTATCTGCACTGTGTGGAGGTGAAACCAATTTTTTTTATCACCTGTTATCTTTATGCCCAATAATAAATCAAAATCTGAAACCTTCATTATTACCTTTACCATACATTCATTTAAATGTGGCGTGGATAGACCTAATTCAGAACTGACTTTATCTACAAATGCAAGAGAGGATATATCGAATCATGTTTGTCACAGTACATCCAAGAAGCAGTGACATCTCACACTTCATCATCATTATCATAATTAAATATAGAGAGAGCATAAGCTGGCCCTAAAATGGAGTCATGTAGGACACCTGGAGTAATGGTCACAATAAAGGTCAGAGAATGTTTCACCAATAACCACATGCTGAATTCCATCACTGAGGTAGTTGTGAAACCATCTAAAGGCCCTTTTCCAATGCCACAGTACCACACCTTTTGGCACTCCTTTAGTACTTAAAACAGAAACTTTTTACATTTTCCATTGGCTTTGGTGGTTCCCATTTGCAGTTTTTTTGTTCCAGTTTCATTTTCTTGTCCTTGTTCAACATGTGGGACTAGACTATGTATCCTCTGCACAAAGAACAAAATTCAGAATCAAAAACTACACCAAACTAGAATTCGTCCTAGATCTAGTTCTAGTTATTGTTTTGTGTTTCAACTGAGAAACAGACTGAACTGAAGTGATGACAGAAATTGACGACATCATAACATTAAAGACATTGGTGGGTGTGACAGTAGAGCAGAGACAGTTCAACCAGATGGCTAGGTGTGCTGTTGAGAAATCATTTGGAAGGTTAAACGGTATTGTGGTGCCTTCTTAAGTGCAATTATTGTGATGTGAAAGCCATGTTCTGTTGTGTACTCCATAATTTATGTGAAACAAAATAACAAGCAGTACAGAGATGAATGGGACTCTACTGCTGTAGAACAAGCTGTGGTGGAGCTGCTAAATAATGTGGAAGCAGAAGGTGCAGGTATTTGTGATTCCCTACCTGAACAGCATATAATCAGCAAATGTAGAAGTGCAAAGCAAAATGTGCCATTTTGAATGATAATGATATCCAGTGTTCACTTATTGTCTTTTTTTTTTTTTTTTNTTTTTTTTTTTTTTTTAACATATTAGACTTTTTTTTCCTCTGCTTCATGCAGAAGCAGCTACAGCACACAGGCCACTATATTATTAACCTGTATATTATTAACCCCTAACATTATACAGTGATATGAAATGTGTGTTTTATTCCACAAATAAGCCTTCAATAGTGTGTGTATTACATAGGATATACAACCTTCAAGTTTGTCTAAAAATTAAACCCTCTGGCTGTACAACACAGTCCTACTTTACGTTTTTACCACATTTAAAGTAAAATATTTGTTACAGCAATTTGGGATTCTGTTGTATTTTTGCTTTGAAGATGTAGCTCTGTCTGACTTTACCATAAAACAACCAGAGAGTTACTTGTTACACTAATTTTTAAAGAGATTTCAAATGACACATTTGATAATAAGTATGTCAAACTTATATTTTCCACACCAAACACCAACATGTGCACATGAGAGTTTATAATGTATACATGAGAGTTTATAATGTACACTAGTAAGTTGTATACACAACTTACTAGTGTACTTACAAGTGTAGGTTTTAAAACAATAAGCCATTTTTTTCCTTCTTCGGTCAAGGAGATTGAGAAATATGTCTCCACCTTTTCCCGAAGTAAAGCAATCAAGACCAATAACGCTTGCTTTTTAAAATAATAATATTTTTGTTTAATGTACACATTAAATCTACCCTCGGCAACTTTTTAGTTTTCCTTTTGTTAAAGACTCTTCAATGGTAGTATAATTGTGTATTTGTCTGTATATTTTTTGTACATACTGTTCATATTTGTTCATATTCAGTGTTTCTGTACATACTATCATCTTTTTCAATAAAGTTTGAAAAAAAAAATGTGGCGGCTAGGCTCTCACCTCGCTTCAGTGACGCAATGGTGTGTGTGGCCAATCAGCGCTCAACAGTGCCGTAGTCCTGCCCCCAGGGTCCTGTTTGGTCCTGAATCCACGGTAGCAAAAGAGCCAACAAACTGGTGCATAATATTGATAGTTTTATCAGGTTCATTTTGAGTATCATATTTGCTGTGGTAATTCCATGGAACTAAAAGGACTAACTGGGAATTTAAATATAAAAATTTGGTAATATCGCGATTTTATTTTTAATGGTTTCGGTTTCTGGATAAACGAAAGGACGAGAAGCATAAGTGTGATTTTTAGGTACAATTCTGTTTTAACCCGTTTGGCTTGCCGTAGTGTGGAAGCGGTGTTAAAGGGCCGTTAAAGGGTGTGAGTAGCTAACGTTGTATAACTGCAACTTCCTTATATATTTTTATTAATATTTAGTTTAAAGAAATCAAGTTGCTAAATCTGCCTCCACAGCAACAGAGGAGTTTGTACTTATCATACAAGCTAGCTAAACCTTGGTAGCTAGCTTATCTGATTTTTTTTTACGTTAGCCACAGAAATGCTAATTCTAGCTCAAATTTTGTTTACGTTATTCAGTATAACCAGAAAGCACTGCTAAACAGGCATTTACAGCAATGGTAGACTAACAGATCAATACAGTAATTGTTAGCCTTTATTAAATAGTCATAACTGTGTCGTATTGACTTCTGATCGGTGCTAAAGTTAAATTAGTATAGTGCATGGTGCATTATTCTGATCTTTGCGAAAGATTATTCCTTTGTCACACAGATGGAAATAAATAGTTGGTTAATGTGTGTGCAATCTGTGTTTCAGCAGAAGATGGAAGAATTAACAACACTAGAGAGCCTGCTGGAGATGGGATTTGGCAAAAACAGAGCGTGAGTGACACTGACGTGGTGATTTAGTGCAAAGATTCTCCAGATATTAACCAACTGCTAAACAGTTATTTAGCAGTTTAGTAATACATACAATCTCCCAGCAATAAATCCTGTCTCTGTGAAGCTTATACTGGTCAGTTTTTGTCAAGACTGTATAAGAGAGGTGTTTGGCTCTGTGGTAATTATTGGGAGTGTAGTTAGTGGTGTTGTTGTATTGAACTGCAGTGTATTGAAAGGTGTTTAGATGTTTTTTTGTTTGTTTTTTTGTACGGGGGAGCCAATATACCATAATATGGCCTCATAATTACCTCAGAGCTAAATCAGTACCTCTTGATAATATAAGCTGTACAACATTATATACTTAACAGATGGAATTTATTGCAAGGACATTGTATTGGATTGCATTTGACTGCACACATACCTAACAAAAATGGTAACAGCAGTGAATCTGACTCCTTTGAAGGAAGAAAAGCTGTCTAACATAAGAGTGAACCTGCCCATCTTTCTGTTACAGGGAGAAAGCAGTGGCCAACACAGGGAACCAGGGAATAGAACAAGCCATGGACTGGTCAGTCTGACACTTGCAGAAATGCAGCAGTGTTAGCCAGTTTGATACACTCCTCCATCATCACTGAACAGTGAATATCACTGCATTCCAGCTCACACTCTCTACAGCATCCATTTCAAACCAGCCAGTGCTTCTGATCTCCTAGATTGACTGAGATTCAGCGAATCAACTGCATTGATTCACACAGCAGTCGTTTTGACCTGACCTCTCCTTGGTACGTGCTTTCCTCAGGTTAATGGAACATGAGAATGACCCAGACATTGATGATCCCTATGTGCCTCCTGTGGGGAACATGCTGGGAGGACCAGCAGATAGCGAGTCCAGTGCAACAGAGCCGACAATAGCAGACACCGCTGAAGGTACGAGCACTTTGCGCTTTTGGAGACATGAAGAATTCTCATCCTGTGATGGTCTGTGCCACTGTAATAATCCTCTCTTCCAGATCATGTGTTTTGCTCCTGGAAACAAGATGTAAACTGATTTTTCTTATCTCTTTGTTATTGTTCTCATTACTGTTTTGTCCTGATACTTACAGTACATGCAACTGTCCCTTCCACTTTTCTTTTTCCCTCAATTTTTTTTTTTTTTTTTNGGGGGGGGGGGGGGGAGTTTTTCCCCATTTCTTCACTGAGAGGTTAGTAATGCTATGCTAAGTAGCTTAGGAAGGCCTGTGGGGTCTTTTTAATTTGGTGATTTGTGTGTTTTGTTGCATATCTATTGGATTGGATCTTTATGTTTATTAGGTAAGTTTGGGCAGGCTTGCTCTTTGTGAAGTCATTCAAGACATTGTGATTGAAGAGCTTCATTCAAGAGACTGTGATTGACGAGCTTAAGAAACTGACATGATTTAAGAGTGAAGGGGAATTTTTGGTTTTATGGATGTGTGAGAGCATGTGTTTTTTTTTTTAACTATCCTTTATGGATTCACAATGAGATTGGACACAATATATTTCTCATTGTTTTTTCTCATTTCCTTACACATTTGTTTTGACCTTAGGGACAGCAAGTGGAAGCGGCTCCAAAACTGAGGGGGATTCCAAGCGGTTGACAGAGGAGGAGAAACGAGAACAAGTCAAAAGGTCATACACATCCTTCCCAGGATGTTCAAATTACAGCTGCATTCCCCTTAATTACTCCAAAAATATGACTTAGTTTTTTTTTTTGTTTTTTTTTACTGATTCACAGTATTCACATTTTCTCTAAAAATAAAGATTAAGGTCATTAGTCAACTGACTTCAAATTGAGATGTATTCCTTTTCTTTCCATTGAAGCCATTACTTGGGTCTGTGTGTGTGTGTGTGTGTGTGTTTGTCAGGCTAGAGGAGCTGATGCGTGTGAAGCAGGCGGAGCGGAGAGCGCGAGAGAGGGCAGAGGAGGTGGAGAAGGAGAAACAGAGAAGGAAGCAGGGTCAGGAACTGCAGCAGATCTGCCAAAAGCTGCAGGAGGATGATATGAAGAAGCTGGCTGAGCAGCGCAGAAGGGAAAAAATGGAAGACAAATTGGCCAGGTAAACCTCTGCAAGGAGGTCAGGAATGATTCAAAACCAAAATTTGTTACCAATTTCTACCTTGTATTTGAAAGGTTTTTCTCAGAATCCATTATAACACATTTCTGAGCAAGAATAAGTACATTCAGATGAATCTATTTGATTTTCAATACTAGAAAATACTTTTCAGGAAGCAATTTATGATGTTTGACACTGATGATAAAGTTGGGAAAGACCTGAATGATCCAGACATTTTCCAACGATTTCCATTTTTGTAAAGACTTTTTGACGTCACACACCTCATTTAACCTCACACCTGTCTCTTAAAGAAGAGACAGGTGTCTTACTTATCCATGAAATACATATGGGATAGAAAGAATTGAAATAGATTAAAATCAGGTGGGAAGACTTGTGGCACTATAAAAGATAAGACATTCATTCACTATGAATAATGCCAAAATGGGTGACTAATGGCATACATAAATGAATATACAGGTTCTCATTTAAGATAAAATGAACATTAAGATGCAGTGAGATTACATTACAAATTCAAAAGTTTGTAAAAAAAAAAAAATTGCTTTGAACTATATTCCTAACGCCTCTCATTGTGTGGCTTGTGTTTATTCCCATCAGGCAAAGAGTTAAAGAGAAGATTGCACGTGACAGAGAGGAGAGAGCTCAGAAGGTACTCCTCTCATTCCACTTGTTCTTCAGAGCCCTTATCACTTCTTGTTCCTTCCTAGTACAGCTGCTTTCAGAACTGATAACCATTCACATTGTTTTTCCTCTCCGGTCAGTTTGGAGGTGGTGGATCCTCCAGCACAGCCATGTCCACCCAACCCACGCTGCCCAGCCCCTCATCACCTACCAGTCAGGGCCCCCCGCCCACCAAGAAGGAGTATGATGAGTCCAGGATACAGGTACAAAGCAAGTAGGCAAGGAGCCTAAGGCTTGTACAAACAAGCCTTAGTCTCACTCAGATGCCTGCCTGATTTTGATCATTCTGTTCAGAGCCATGCCACATAAGAACAGAGCCACCTTCTGATCTATTTCCCACATCCTCTCTTTTCTCCTCTCCTACTTGCTGCTCTTTGCCCTCATTTCCCTCTCAACAGGTACGCATGCTGGATGGCTCAACCATCACAACGGTCTTCAAGGCCCAGGAGCCACTGGCAGCAGTGCGTGTCTACGTGCAGATGAACGGCAACACGCCTGAGGGTCAGGACTTCATGTTGCTGTCACCCTACCCCCGCCACGTCTACACTGATCTGGACATGGAGAAGCCCCTGAAAGAACTCGGTGAGCACTGAAATATATATTATATTATATATTATATATATATTTATTATATATTATATATTATAGAGGGCAGATGGTATTGGATTTTGATTTAGATCTGATCAGATGCCCTGGACAAACGGGTATAGAAGATGGATGGATGGATAGTGTTAATTCAATTTAATGTTAGAATGTGAGATTTGATATACACTGCCCGGCCAAAAAAAAAGTCTCACACTCTAATATTTCGTTGGACCACCTTTAGCTTTGATTACGGCACGCATTCGCCATGTTATCATTTTAATAAGCTTATGCAGTGTCACAACATTTATTTCTGTCCAGAGTTGCGTTAATTTTTCGCCAAGATCTTGTATTGATGATGGGAGAGTCGGACCGCTGCATAAAGTCTTCTCCAGCACATCCTTCCAGGCTTTAATAATGCATTGGACAGTTCTTAACCCAATTTTAGTAGTTTCAGCAATCTCCTTAGTTGTTTTCTTTGCTTGATGCAGGCCAATAATCTGACCCTTCTGAAACAGAGTAACATCTTTTCCACGACCACAGGATATGTCTTCCGACATGGTTGTTTATGAAATGAGCAGCTACTCACTGCATCAGTTAGAGTTAAATAACTTGTTGCCAGCTGAAACATATTAATCACTGCAGTAATTATACAATGGAAGGCTCTTACATATTTGCTTAGTCAAATCCAGGTGGTGACTTTTTTTTTGGCCAGGCAGTGTATGTTTTGTGGCTGTACTGACAGTTTTCACCTTTTCCTTGTGATTTGTTGGTTTTGCACATATTGCAGACCAGAATTTTACAAAAGGACTTATTTTATTCCCAGTATACGTAGGCTACCTTCTGTGTGACGACAAAATTCAGGCCTCATGCGCTCAGACACATTACAGTGCTGCCTTTCTGTTCCTCAGGTTTGGTGCCTTCAGCTGTCCTGGTTGTTACCAAAAAGTGAGAACAGGAGGATCTTCTCTATGAGCCTACCTCACCATTTCCACCACATCAGAACACGACACCAGACAGACTGACCCAGAGCCTCCATCTTACAGTATCACTCAGTAAGCCAGCTAACTGAACTTCAGCAATGAAATGCAGCCTGAGTCTCTGTTCAGAGTCATGGATTTTAGTTAGTATACCAACCCCTTCTCATTCTGGGCTGATTGATTTCATTAGGTATCGGCTGGCCTGTGTGCAGTGAACTGGTCAGTGACGCTTTCTTACAACACAGTGAGGATAGCTGGATTCTGATTGATGCTGCTTTGAGGAGCAGTGCTCATTCTATTATAAGAACATTTTTTAAACAATACAAAATCAAACTGTCAGTATCAACCTCAACCTTACTTAGTACAATACTTACTCAATTGGTTCTTAAAGGGCCTTAATTTCAGTCCCAATGATCTTCCACATTTTGCAAAATTCTACTTTGCCAGTTGTTTTTTTAATAAGTTAAAATATAGACATTTATGTCTACATATTCACTATGACTCTACCTAAAATAAAGCTCACTTTAATTGAACTCTGAAGAGAATTATGTTTTCTTAAATAGCCACATACAGTAATCACTGTGGAGATATTTGAAGACTTGATGAATGCTCACATTAGGTCATGCCATTTGGCAATATTGTGGATGAGTGGTCAGCACCATCAGAACTTGTCAGGTTTGAACTCACCTGTGCTCACTGGAATCTGTGTGGAGTTCTACAGCAGTTTTCAGATGCTGTAGTTTTTACTGTAATCTGCTTTCAAACTACTACGAGTTAATTTTGTAAGAAATATTATTTTGTTTTTCCAACTAACCTCAAAAGGGCAATGCAATAATGCAGAGAGAATTTCCAGTCTCATTCAGGAAAACACAGCTGGAGAAATGGGGCAGAAGAGCCATTTTTTCCTTAAAAGACCAAGTGTTTTAGCTTGACATTTAATGAGTATGAAAATTCTTTTTTCACTCAAATATTTGAGAGATTTGAGTGGCACGGGTTTCAGGCAAATTGAGACGCACAACGAGGTCTGTTGTGAAACACTTTTATATACATTAGAAAAACAACTAGCCTATTTTGTGGAATGATACAAAATGAGAACAATACAGCTTTACCTTTATAGCTGAATAAACTGGATTAAAACACGAGCAGAAGGGCTGGCTTGTGAACGAATATAAAAATACTTCTGATTAAAACCAAAAGGTGACAAGACACCTTTATAGTATATGGGGATAATGTCTGGATTTTCAAAAAAGCACTGATGAGCCAAGATTATATTTGTTCAAATGCCATAATCCTCAGTGTACCAAACATCTGCTCGCAATGCTTTTGGCCAATGAAATAAAATACACCAATGTACTTATACATTATAAAGGGGTGTCAGTGTTTCCCTTCATAATCTTTCCAGCTGTCCCTCAGAACCAACACTGAAATGACAGGACAGCTAATTCCAGCTCTAGATTTTTCAGAAATCCAGAACAGTGAGTGAGCTTACTCACAGGGAGGATGGAGAGGAAAGGATGCAAGATGTATTTGAGCTTGTACCAGTAGAACTTGGGTGGTTCAGCTGATGGCTCAGCTGACAAGTCAGCCTGGGTCAGCTTGCTATCTGTGGCCCTTCATTGTCAGTCTCTATCCCCCACTTTAGCTGGGGGGGTAATAGCCCTGGTTGTAGTTCCAAGTGTTCTGGTAGCCATAGTTGCCATACTGAGATTGCTGGAAGAGAGATGCAAGAAAAAGAAGAGACAAAGAGGACACAGTAAGGAAGAAAAAGAATCTAAAAACCTGTTACTTTTCATTCAAGAACACTGAAGCAGCCACATGATTTCTACAAAGATATGACTAAAATGAAATAAGGTGACACCAGAATTTAGTTTGCCAAGCCTTGTCGTAATATATAAACATCTCCCCTACACCTTCAAACGCTCACAATGCGCAGGGTTAACAACACTTGTTTTCAAAGCACCCCATAATTGTTTAAACATATTTATCTGTGTTATGATCTCTGTCATACCTGGTACCAGCTCCCGTATCCCCCGTAGCCTGCCTGGGCGCTTGTGTCGGTACCCATCATGGAGGGAGGGGGTGTGGTTATGGGGACATGCGGCATGTTATGTGTGGCTTGTGCCACAGCAACAGCAGAGCCATCTTCACCTTTGCTCAGCTTCTCTAGGTCCTCGTCCCTGCAGATCAAAGAACATTTTACATTAGCACAGTATTGGTGCCATTAATCTATTCTTGCAATGAGTTTATTTGTATTGAAAAAAGTGAAAGTATATTTTTTGCTGTTCTTTTGCTTGTTTGAAGAAAATTACATTTTAGGTATTAATAGCAGATAAGCTGTCAAAAGACTATTTGACCTTTTGGGGGAATGAATCTAGGTAGTTTGCAAACTCAGAACCAGTTCCAAAATGTAACAGACAACTGAACCCAATGCTATTTGTTTCAATAAACCTTCAGATATTTTACAGTTAACACTCTCATAGAAAACATCTTATGTAGATTAAAGAAAAAGAGTTCTTATAAAGGAAGGAGAAGCGAATAGAAAAAGATTTCTCCTGCAGATGACATCATTTAAACTTGGAGTGAGTCAGCCCTTCATTCATTCTCTCACCCATTCTCCGCTTCTCTCTTCATTCCACCGAGCTCCTGTAAGAGTTTCTGGTGTTCTTCATAGACAGACAGCACACTATAAAGAAGAGACGATGAGGAGCCATATTTGGGTCAGAGAGTTCTCAAATGAGATGAATAGCTTGTTAGAATGCCCATTAGGATTTATGTGACTAAGTGGATTTTAAAAAGTAGCTGAACTGCAATGCTGTCACTGTAAGCTCTGACCTCTGGATAGAGTTCCCGTAGTCCTCCACAAACTGCAGGCCCCTCTGTGAGAAGAGGATCTTGGTGTGAGGGGCGAGGGGAGATGCCAGCGCTCGCGTCACACACTCCTGCACAGCCTCAGCTGAGGTCCAAGGATCCCCCGTCACCTCCAGCTCCAACAGGTTCATGTGTAGTTTATCATTGTCCTGAGGGTTCGACACAAAGGGAGAGTGACGGTGAAATACAAGAGTGAGAATGCAGCTCATTCTGCTTCCTGCACATTAAGTTTTAGGCTTTTACGAATTGAAGCCAAGGATCTACAAATTTTGCCAGTTACCGACAATTTCACTTGGTGCTACACACAGTACCAGTCACAAAGAACAGGGAGTGTAAAGTACAGATATAGTATTAATGGGAGCACCAAAATTGATAGCATGGTGGGCACCAACAGCCATTAAAAAAAAAAAAAAAAAAAAAAAAAAAAATTACAAGGAACCACAAAAATGATTCTACCAATAGAAAATTTAAATTATTCTGAAGATTTTTTCTGGTGGATATGTCGATACCCTGTGGTGACTGGTGGTCACAGCAATGTGTTTTCATAATACAAACCATGTTACATTCATAGGCACCTGTAAACTAGTGCAATTATCTGGACAAATAAAACCTCAAACAAATCAGCATCCTGTGTCCTAACAAAGAGAGTGATATTTTTTACAGCTGACAGTGTTTAAATTCTGTCAGCGAAAGTTTTATAAGATGAAAGGAGTTTGTGTGTGAGATCAAAAATCTGTGATGGAATTATTGTTGAAATTTTTATTAAAGCCGAGCTGGGCATCTCACCGGACTTATTTCCAGTGCTTCCTGTAGAACTCGGCGGGCCCTACCGGGGTTCCTGCCAATCTTATGTAGAAGACGTGCCAGTTTGATGGAGTAGAAAGCGTGTAATGTAGGCCTCTCCTTGGATTCAGCAATGGCCTCCCGTAGCAAGGCCTCTGATTGGTCCAGTTGGCCTGCCCGTCTCTCCAAAGCAGCCCTGCGGAGACGGACCACAGCCAGCCCTGGCAGGGTTTTCTCCAGGGCCTCCAGCACACGGCGGGCCTCTGTCAGGTCACCTGATAGAGACAGAGTTTGAATGAATGTGACAGATAAAAAATCTGGAATCTAGCATCTAAAAATAACCCTCACATGACTCCAAGCTTTTTGGCCCCAGGACACACCCTGGGACCTGGCCCATGGTGTGAACATGGACTCAGAACTGAAGAAGCGACATGGATCAGTCTCTCTTCAGGAATAAAAAACAAATCCAGTTGCCTTGAACTACTACTGCTAGATCTTGTTCATTGGCAATCTGACTTTGTGTGGTGTGTGTGTGTTAGGTTGAACATGAGTGACTCCAGGTGTGCTCTCACCGTGTCTCTCCTCAAAGGTGGCCCACTGCATGTGGATATTTGGTTTGTGTGTCAGGTGAATCTCGCAGGCTCGCTTGTACACCGCACGAGCCTCTTCCACACTCTGTGGCTCCAAGTATTGAATATACTGAGTGACATACACACAAACACACACACAAGCACATGATTATATAGAGATCAGGTACATAAGAGCAATCACCATGCAAGCACTTTGCATTGATCCAAGAAAATTCAATTGAGACATTTTTTTTATAACTTTGACTTCCATATCTCACATCTCATACACGTTGTAACCCTTACCCTGGTCCAGAACTCCTCATACAGAGCACAGGCAATCAGACAGCGCTCAAAGAGGATCCGAACCCTGTGGTCACTGTGGGCACCACCCTCTGATCCTTCCTCAGCCTGGGCTGTGACCTCTGACTCCGCTTGGGTTTCCTGGTTTTGATCTAAAAGGAAACAATGGTGTCATAATTTCAGATTTACAGAAATTCATGGAACCATCAACATGCAGGTGACTGGTGACATCTTCATCATGTAGTGACCTTGGTTTGGGTCTTTGGTGTCCTTGCTGAGCTGAGCGATCTCCCAGTCCAGATAGGTGTGCCACGACCGCAACTGGAGGCGGTCCAACGGCTTTACGTGGAAGTACGGCCGCTTAATCTGCAGGTTGGGAGAATTTTGCTTTTTTGAAAATAAATGCAGGCAGAAATTTTCAGAATTTATTTTCCCTTCAGGAAAGACTAACTGGAAGAAAGAATGTTTTGCTCTAAAGCCTTGTTTTGGACTTTCTGATGGAGTGAAAGAGAAGGAAAGACAGAAAAGCCAAGAGAAGAGTAGAGGTGAGTACAAAGAGGAAAATAAAATGACTCACAGCATCCTCAAAGTGCCATCTCTTGCGTACTTCTCCCTCATTCTGCTGGTATACTTTGTCTCTTCGGACCAGCACCTGCTCTCTAATCTTCTGCATCAGCTCCTCCTAAACACAGAGTGAAAATTAGAAAAGATATTATATATTTAAGTCAGTCCTTTGATTCACTGCGTCCATTTTTTTTTTTTTTTTTTTTTTTTTTTACACATCCATAAAAAGTGAAAAGTTAAACAGGTCATATATAAAACATCTCATTACAATCAATGTAAAGCAGTAAGACATTATTTACCGTGTCTGTTCCCTCGGGAGTGGCAGGCTCTTCCTCCCCTGGCGGCCTCTCCTCCTCCTCCTCTTGGGCTTGTTCGGCANCGGGAGTGGCAGGCTCTTCCTCCCCTGGCGGCCTCTCCTCCTCCTCCTCTTGGGCTTGTTCGGCACGCTCTGCCTTCTGGCTCTGGCGGCACAAAGCCCGCAGCTCCTCGTACTCCACTGAGGAAAGTACCTCTTTGGGTTCGTGGCTGTTCAGATGAGCTTTGAACCTGATGGATGGTGAGCAGGAGGAGGCCAATAATCAAAAGCTCAGAACAATAATATATTTACTTCAAGATGCCCTAATTAAAATGGCCTCTTTTCTAGTCCTGCTCCACTGTGGCTACAGAGATCAGGCTCAGCTTTAATAGCCTCTCTTCAAATTAGTATTAGAATTAATCTCAACTTAAAATGATAGATTCTAGAGTCTTACTTGTCATAATGGGTGTTGTAGAGCTGAGTGGGGATCATGAGGACTCGGTCCAGGACCGCTGCAGCGTTCCTCATGTTTCCCTGCTCCTTCTCCCATTCCACATACAGATCCCAAAGCCGGTCTGAATGGAATTCCATACCTGCTGCTGCAACAGCTTGCTCAAACACACTGTAGTTTGTGAGTGGAAAACAACAGACACAATAAAATGTCTTCCTGTTTTTTTTAGGAATAAATCCAGTGCAATTTTTTTTGTATAGTTCAAAGAACAATCAATCAATAGTGTATTAAGGAGAGAGTTTATGGTTAACATGTGTTTAAAGGAGAGATTAAGATTGCAGAAAGATTTGAAACTAGCTTTCAATGAGTTCAAAACATTTTAGATGAATCCATGGGGACATGTCAGTGGTTTAAATAGATTGTTTTAGATTTATGCCACTTTTTCAAACCATCTCTCTGAGATCTTGCTTTCATTTTGTATGGTCTACACAAAAAAAATGACCATGTGTTTATCAAAAGGATCTATTTAATACACCTACATTCTAGGTACTATTTACAAGATAAAATGGGTTTCATAAAAAGAAAAAAAAATCTATTCAACTAACTACATGTATACTGTCAACTGTCAACAATTCCAGTTGCCTTCATGTGTCAAAATGATAACTATCTATTGGTGGAATCAGACTCATATCCCTATTAACTGTCACAAGGAGAAATCAAAACCAATGTTAGTGATAAAAATAAGTGTATGTCTAGGCATGTGTATGTGTGCATGCACGTCTACCTGCGAATCCGAATGGGCGACTCAGGCAAGTTCATGTTCAGTGTTCCCAGCAGCAGGTTGATATAGTGGATCCACAGATCAATACTCAGAGGGATTTCCTGGAGTCCCTGGATACACACCTAAAACACACACCATCCGTCAACACAAACTCATCAAAACTGGAGGAAAAAAGAATTCAATAATACACCTGAAAATATAGAACCCTTTCCATAAATGCTGCCATTGTGGAACATGACTACAAGAAAACTACATGATAATATTTACTAGCTAATATTTACCCTTAGAAGAAGTATCATGGTGCTACAGTGGAATGTGATGATGCAAGTGCCACTGTTACATTAGTTAATAAAAGCCCTATCTGCTACGTGGCATAATGATCACTGTTATTACTCTGATTACTATGCAATAAATAGAAAACGTGATACTGCTTTTACAACAGCAATGAATGAATACTGACTGATCTTTGCAAGTGTTTGGCTGATGCTGTAATGAGTAACATTGGCTGAACTGATCTGAAACACAACAATGAGCACAGTTTGCAGCTCTGTCCTGCGTTACCTCCTCAGCTTTGTTATTTTGTCCAGCACGCCGTTCCAAATCAGCAAATTTCTTCCAGTAGCCATAACACAGAGGGTAGCGAGCGAGGAAGGCCACCAGTGCTCTGCGTGATGCTGTGATATGACTCTGAACAGAAGAGAGAGACAAACGCCATGTCGGAAAGATTCCTGGACAAACATGTTTTAAACCTCATACTATAAGTCAATATTTTGAAGTTTGATGAGCTATAAAAAATAAGACACACACCTCTTGCTCACAGTACTGTAGCAAGTCGGTCCAGCTGGTGAAGTCCTGAAGATTGTCATGGACGACCTTCCACAGACGCTCAAAGTCAGCAGGCAGCTCCCCCTCCTCGTCCTCTACAGGTGGCGGCAGAGAGAAAGAACCAGGATCAGGGCCCACAGGAGCCTCAGGAGCCATGACGCCGCCGCCATTCTCCTCTGACACGTCGGCTGTCTCAGCTAGAGGTGGCACTGGGGCCTCAACCCCATCCGTGGCTATTAGAGGTAAGATGAAAGAATCAGCAGATAAACTTTTAATATCGTTTCTATCACAGGTTTGGGGGTTACATGCTGAGGAGCAAGAAGCCTATTTAATATAGATTTATATAAATAAGAACCAGTGATGATCTCTTCTTACATCAAAAGACCAATCCACCTTTAAAAAAAAAAAGTACAGTGATGAGTACCATAGGAGTGTCCAACAGGGAATCTAATTGCAGAGTGACAGATGGCATGTAGACGCTTTTGGGTGGAAACTGGTGTGTGCATAAACATTACATCACAAAGTTTGTCTGCAAGATCTAGAAAACAGGACTTTTTCTATGTAAAAATCTTGCAATATAAGAAGCTCCATCTTAAATTTGTCCATCACAGTTATGATGTAGGAAGTAAAAGGAAGACAGTCATCAGGTATATTTAACACATATTACATTAAGGGTGGGAATGTTGAGACTGAGAATATCAGTCAAACTTGTTTTGCAAATAACATGTGCATCACAAGTACAGCTATGCAAAAAATGAGAGAGAGAGAGAGAGAGACGTCTCAAGCTGTGCTAACAAATTGTGCAAACTCTAGCGTTGTTTACCACAGACACATAGCTCAGGGAGCCAAATTAAGATTGATTTGGAGTCCATCGTTACTTTCGATTGTTGTACAAATAATTAATCAACTTGTTAGCGACAAGTGATGAGCAGCAGTCAACTTCTGTGTTAAACACGTGAATGAAGTAGGTTAGATAGGGTGCTAACACAGTGTTGTAAATAGCCTAGCCTAGCCTAGCCTTCACTCAATCATTTCAGATCAAAGCTTTTATACCAAAAACCTCCGGGGTGCAGCAAACACACAGACAATATCTATTAAACCACAAGTAACGCTGCTCTGCATCATCTTTAACTGAAGTACACGAATTATTAGTAGTAAAGTACCTGAAGACTCCTGGAGCTCCCCGTTGCCGCTCATCTCCTCACAATCTTCCGCCGCCGCCATGGCAAAAATCGTCGTGACGTCACTCAAGCGCGACAGCGTGCGAAGTGATAGGAAAGCATCGACCGTCATACGAGTACAGTACACTAAGCTTGTGAAAAGTCTAACTCTTGCAGTGTATATAGTGTCAGTAGTACTGAATAGCAGAGGTGGAATCAAGTCGTTGTTTTACAAGAAACAATTAAATCTCGTCTTGACACTCAACTTCTAACTCAAGTCCCAAGTGAAAAGCTCCTACACAAGTCATAATAATGAACTCTTTCCCAATGCCAGGCAAGAGGAGTATAGAGCACACAAATCATGGATGCTTTTCAAAATTTGTAGTTTATTCCAGATAAGTCTAATGTAATTAAAATACTCAAAATACGGCCATGAAAACTTTATTTTCCAGTGTGATTTCATATGAAATAACATGCTTGCTATTTTCACTCAAAGGGTACCCTTCTGTCTCAGTTTACTTGGGACTTTGCTTAAAATTTTGCTCAAAAGCAGCAAAACATAGTCAACTTGAAACAGGAAATCTGGTTTGCTAGAAAATGAAAAGTTGATTTGCTGCACATTTTTAAATTGTATATTTAATCTTTTGCTTGAAGAAAGTCAATCTTTCCAAGTCAAAAGGCTCAAGTCAAGTCAAAAGTCGATATCAAAATTGAATCAAGTGTTCTTTGAATGTATCAGATGTTAAATTTGTGAGTCAAGTTCAAGTCAAGTCCAAGTCATGCGAGTCTACACCACAGCTGGAAAGTGCTGACTCAGTACTATTGTTTGCATCTATTTTCTGATAGTTATTTCCTAAGAACATGTACCGATATTTAAGGAACACTTTATATGAAGAGCCTTTTTTAAATTTTGATTCAATGACAAAGATTCACATTTGGTCAGCTTTTATTTTCACTTGGTCTCCTCTTATAGGATATATCTGACAGCTTTGATTGACAGTTGAAGTCTGTTTCTTTGCTTACATTTCCACCAGCTCAGGTAATTTCCAACAAAACTGCAGTAACATGTACATCATGATCATAAAACAAGCAAGGACACAAACTTAGAATAACAAAAATCCTTAAAAAGGTCAGATGGGTGGACTAAATAGGACTGATTCCAGAGTCTCCATATGATCATCTGAATATGTACAAGGTTTCAATTCACATGTAGGACAAAATTACATGGATGTGACTCGTCAAAAACCATAAGATTATGGATGGATATTTATCAGTGAAACACTTGTCCATCTACCCATAAATATTATGAATGACACACTGGAAATTCTGGATAGACCTAATATCTACTACCAAAAAAAAAAAACCTAACCTTTTATGTTCTCAATCATCCTCAAGTNATAGACCTAATATCTACTACCAAAAAAAAAAAACCTAACCTTTTATGTTCTCAATCATCCTCAAGTGCATTAAAAAAATCTAGTAAACAATATTGGACACATCAGAAAAAGAATAAAACAAGGAAAGCATGCCAACAGGATGATACTTCCACAACAGTGGTTCAGCCCCCTGAATGATTCCCACCGCCAAGTATCTTGTTTAAAAAACAAAAAACAGCTGAAACTCCCCTCTCTGTGCAGAATTTTTTGAACAGCTTAATCACTTCGTGTTCAAAGTGATAGACACAAATCCATTAATAATTAATCAAGGGAGGTCCTTAACAAAAATGAAATGGCCAGGATGTGTTGTAACAAATATTCTTTACATTTTGTGGCATCAGGAAATTTTTTAAAATGCACAGGATTAGCATGGATCCACCAGGGGATTTGGGGTTTGGATTTGGATCCAAATCCAAACAATATGAAATGTGGCATCAAAGGTTATTTAAGTGCTTGGAATTGAAAGGGGAATGGAATGAATTTTTATAAAATCTCATTTCAGGACAGACAGAAGGAATCACCAGTTATTGGAGCATGTGTGTTTGAATGCGAACCTTCATTTCTTCCATTTGAAAAAAGATCTACCTAGTAGTAACCCTTCAATTAGGTGACCAACTGTTACAGTTTTTAATGGACACGAGGAACACGTGACAGAGACTATGTGGCTCAGTTCGACTAACAGGTCTACATGTGCGTGAGTAAGGGGACGTGGGGGTGGGGGTAGGGCGGAGGATGAATTAGGAATGAGTGTGCATGGATGAAAACTCTGCCATGGCAGATGAGGAGCATGTGTTAGGATGGTGTGTGTTACTTAGTGTGGCGTCTGCGTGTCTGTTATCCATGTGATCCTGTTGTCTTGCTTTAGGCTGTCTCAGTATCAGCGCCTTGTGTCTGCTCCATGCAGTGCTCCTCTTTCCTCCTCCTGTTCAGTATAGCTCAGCCATATTCTCTTCCTCCTTTCCTATTTCCACCATTACTGAAGTGCGATAGTCCAGTTGGCCCCTGCTTTCATGCCAGGCTTACGGAGTGTCAACACGGACATGGAGGTGTCAAACTCAAACTCCAGCTGACTCTCCTGACCATCTGCAGAGTAAAAAGATAGGAAATGTGATTCTCATCCCTATGCAGGGAGAATAACATTAGAGGATGCATTTTCCTTCAAAGCTACACAAAGAAAATCTTATCAAAACAATTAGATGACAAGAGCTTGTACAAGAGTAAGAGGGAAGATTTGCACCCTTTTGATTATACTGTATGTATAAATCGAAAGTATGTTCAAGAGGTCTGGAGTAAGAATACACACAGTGGGATCCAAAAGTCTGAGACCACTGTGAAAATGCTTCTATTTTGCATTCTTTTTTTAATTTAATACAAGATTTTTCATTACAAATGATAATGTCATCTTAACAATTTGAGTGCAAAGTTGAATCTTTGAAGAATGTCCATGAATTTCAGAATATCTTAGTATTTGGTATGCCCCCCTTTTTTGCCCCCCTTTTGCTTTAATGACAACTCCAACTGGCATGGACTCCACAAGTTTATGCAAAACCTGATGAGCCAAGTTATCCTAGCATGATTTGACAATGTTCTAAAGAGCTTCTTGTAATGTCACTTTCTGATTATTTCCAGATTTACATGGAAAACGTTAAGGATTTTCAATGTGTTCTCAAACTTTTGGACCCCACTGTATGTCTTATTTACAAAAATTGACTTAATTTTGTGTGTGTGTGTGTGGGGGGGCAAAAAATAATAAAAAAAAAAAAAACNAAAAAAAAAAAAAACAAAAAAAAACCCAGAAGAAAACAACAAAAAAAAATGTGCAAGTATAAAAACAGTTCACTATGTCTGCCATTTTCTAACTGACAGCTGCACCTAAAGTTCTCCAGACCTCTGGCTTTGAGGAGATCCAGGTCTAGGGATCAGAACCTACAGGTAAAAAAATTGGTTCATTTTATAATGCTGGGGGGGNGGGGGGGGACACCAGTACATGCACACAATTTGGGTCTCATTTAGATGATCTTTGGCCTCCAGAGCGACCAAAAATCATAAAATATTCTTATCTGACGTGTTGGCACATGAGAGAAGGTAACGCTACATTCCTGAACAATCGGTATCCTATTGCATTTTTAAAATCACCCATGTTGACCCATGTCACTTGGAATTCACGGGACATTCATTTACACCCGCTTCACCAGTTTTTCATACATAAAGCCAGTTACAAGAACTTACCGGCAGTCCTGAGGGTAACCTTGCTGGGTTTATTGGCTCCCAGTATGATGATACGTTCAATCCAGGAGCTGGTAGAAAACTTGGAGTCTGGAGCCAGGTTACTGTGGAACCAAAAATAGGTAAGACTTTAGGTAACTAAAGACTTTACTGTAAAAGTTGGATGTCATCTGGA
The DNA here is from genome assembly GCA_014773175.1 of Lucifuga dentata. Lineage (NCBI taxonomy): Eukaryota > Metazoa > Chordata > Actinopteri > Ophidiiformes > Bythitidae > Lucifuga > Lucifuga dentata. Next base: position 186,250 of record VXCM01001313.1, read on the forward strand.
CGTCAGATGGGGTTTGTTTTCTGAAGATTTTCCTTGACCACCATCACTAGAGCTGGGAAATATACTCATCTAACAAAGTGGTAATTTTGGTTATCATTATATAGCTTAAAATTGTGTTTTCTTTGTCTTTCATTACTGTTAGATAAGATAAAATTCTAAATTTCTTTGGCTGTTGCAGCTGAGTGAAACTAACTACATCTGGTCATATCGACACAATGACCAGCCACTTATAGACTAATTATTTTTCTACCTCAATTATTTTTGTGTTCAAATATCCAGAAAAAAAATTTAACTGTAGTCACATTATCATCAGCATACACTGATAGAAGTATTTAGTCAAAAATATTCTTTGACTTTATTTTTTGATATTTTTTGATTCTGTCAGTATCACTCTAATTACCCCCATCCAGCCTCTACACAATGAGATATCAGAAACACACTTTTCTGATTTTTTTTTTCCTTTAATGCAGAAAAGGGAAAATTCATCTATACACTGTTTGAATTCATTTGATTTGAATTCATTTTGAGTATCTTTGTATTTGTGAACCCTATCAGTTGTTCCTTGTGTATTTTTAAAAAGCTAAACAGACATGGAGATGTCATGTTGACATATTTACTGTATGTTGCAGCTGCTCAAGGTTCAAAGCAGAAATTTCCATCCATCTAAAACCTCAACACTAAATACCAGTCCACTCAGAACCAAAGAGCAAAGGCTGCTTTTGCAGACTCAACATTTTGTGACATTCAGTGTATTTTGGGGCCTTCAAGCAGCAGGTTTTTCACAGAGCAATTGAAAGAGTATCACTTACGTGGAAGAGAGGATGTTCTTGGTAAAGGACAGCCTCCTGTGGATGAACTCCTTCTTTTGAAAGTTGAATGTGTGGCCATCATCCATGTAGAGTTCACCCTCAGCAGTTCTCTGTTAGATAAATGGTCAGTCAGACCTTTCAATTATGACAACTCCATTCAGCATGCTGTGTGTCCAAATAGTAAGCGGCAATGACTGTAATTTTCCTGCAGCTGTCAGCTGTGTGTGAGTGGATTTCCTTTACCTGGAGACTAAGAGCCACATATAAAGTGTAGGGATCGTGCTCCATACAGGAGGAGGACCTGCGAACTCGAAGCTTCCTGGGAATAATTGAGCCACCGCGCTGGAAAACGGGGATCTGCAAACGAGAAAGAAGGCTCCATATTAAAACTTCAAAAGAAAAAAAAACGAGAACACACTTGACATTGTGTATATCTCTTAGTGTGTGTGTGTCTTACAGAGCTTATTGTAACAGGGATGTAAAGGTTCTGGGCTCCATTGTGCTTTTGGAATGTGTGGACATCAAACCAGACCTGAGGGACACACATAGACAGGTTAGGACAAAGGTTTCCCAATATTAACAAACCTTAATGGCATCATATCCTATAAAAGAATTTTTCACGTCACAAGCTTTCAGTTTTTACACTGAAAGTAACCGAAAATACTCAGTTTTTCTTTCTTACCTCCTCTTTACCAGGCAGGTAGGCGGTAACCCCCCTGGCTCCCTCTTCAGTAACTGGGTGCACCAACAAGTCTCTCCCTGCAGCACAAAAAGGGTGTCAATGGATTCAGAAACTGTTTAACAACTTTTTCCAGGGTTCCAATATTTTAATAATAAAAATGCCCAAATTTTAAGTCAGTGATTATTCTGCTCCTGATTCCTACAGTTTCCTTACAGGTGAAATGTAAATAAAGCGTGGCATCATTGGCAAGACAACCACAGTTTTGTGTGTCTGGTGTGTGTGTGTATATGCACGTGTGTACAATTCTGGACCGCTAAACTGCACAATATGTACTTAAGATGAATGATCAATATGGTATGGATTGCGTTTAAATTACCTGATGCATCATCATTCTATGTTAGCATTAATACTATTTATGCAATTGCAATGAAATAACTGTTTGTTTTTTAATTGAATATGAACTTTCCAACTAAATTTGAGAAAACTGACTAAAATCCAGTACATTGAAAGGATACCATGAACTTTTTTGAGTGCATCTCACCAATTAAATACTCATCATCTATGGCAAACGTAGCAGGATCCTGAGGATACTCCACCCACAAGGGTCTGCAACAGAGATCCAGATGTGAGCACAGCTGATCATCCAAGGATTTTGCAAGACTGTTTTTTAATTCTTTGGGTCAAGATATGACAGGATCCACACTGTACCAAAGTATCCATACATACACGGTGCATGACTGAAATTTTCCGTGAATTCAAACAAATTGAGATACCATATTTTTGAGTCCTAAGACGTGTTATGGATTCAAATGAGGGAACAAATTTGAAACATATCCACTTCTCTTTACTATCTTCCCTGCTGTGTCCTCACCTCATGACAGGCTCTCCAGTGAGGTATGCGTGGTAGAACAGCTGGTACCAGTAGGGCAAGAGGGTGTAGCGCTGACGCACTGCTGTGCGGATCAGGGCTGTGTTTTCTGGACCAAACAGCCAGGGCTCACGGCGGGGTGTGTCCAGGTGGGCGTGGGCCCTGAAGAATGGCTGATACGCCCCTGCCTGGTACCAACGCACCAGCAGCTCACTGCTCGGAGTCTTGAAGAAGCCACCAACATCAGCTATGAGACAGATGGGGAAGATGTTAGTCAAGTCTTTTCTGCAGAAAACACAGCACCTTACACAATGCCAACGTCTAGTTCCCCTCACAATGGAAACACAAATGATTCACCATTACTAGGGAAATCTTTCTGACCAGAGGGACAAACTACCAGAAGAGTGAAACTGCTGATGCTTACCACCACAGAAAGAGATTCCCACCAATCCCAGGCTCAGACACATGGGGATGGAGATCTTCAGGTGGTCCCACTCTGCAGCATTATCTCCTGTCCACACAGCGCCTAAACATACACAAACACACACTTTCTTTAATCAAGGTCAGACTAAATAATGTTGAGAGAAAGTCCTAAGACCTAAGAAAGACCTAGTAGTATGACCAAGGGCTTAGTCAATCATCAACCAATTTTCATCAATCAATACGTGATTCTTGATCACAGCGTGGTACAATGACTTATAGTGATGGTATATTTAACTGGGAACACGCTACACAATGTAAAGGACATTTATAATGCCAGATTACTAAACTAAACTGAGGTGGCAGCTTTAATAGGGAATAAAAACAGTAGAGAGCTCACCGTAGCGCTGTGACCCGGCGAAGAAAGCCCTGGTTAGGACAAACGGTCGCTCAACTCCTCCTGACCTTTGGATCAGACCCTCTGCAGTAGCCATTTGCTGCAAATGGAGACACAAAACAGTTAGTGGAAGCGACAACCAACATATACACTGAAACAAAGCTACAAGAAGGCATTTATTTTCAAGCAGTTTTAATTTATTTTAAAATCAGAATCACTGCTGGAAAATGGCAGCAGAACTTCCACAGGAGCTCATTTTATTTTTGCTACTGTCTGCACTCACCACATAGAAGCCATAGAGGTTGTGCACATCACGGTGCTCCCAGGCTCCGTGTACTGCATCCTTGTGCATGGTGACCTCTGGTCCATTGAAGACTGATGGCTCATTCATGTCATTCCACGTGTAAAGGTTCTCCATGGTCCCCTGGGGGGTGGACAGAGAGGAGATCGAAACGGTGAACAGTGGTCTTGATGTAAGTCAAAATTTGAGATGGTCTCTGAGCAGACTGACCCTGAAAGGTGTGTAACATTACCTGCTTAAAGACTGTCATAAATAATTAACCTAATGCTTAATGTTCAATTATGATGCTTTCTTATGCAAAATCAACACACCAGGAAATTAGATGTGAAATCCTCCCTGAGTATTTGCCTGATACAGTTAATCAATGTTTTGCTTCAGCTGACAGAGATTAAAGTGGCTGCAGGGTTCACCTCATACTGATCGTAGGCAAACATACTTGCCCACCAGGCCCTCATCTCTGGCTGGGTGAAGTCTGGATAGCCAGCATTACCTGAAGGACATCAGATAGAAGCAGGACAGAAAAGGAGAAAGATAAATGTAGAGCAACTGCAAGCTTCGTGTTTCTCAATATACTCAAATGCATCATCAGTGTCTTACCAGGCCAGCACCAGCCCTCGTAGTCTCCACCATCTTTATTCTTGATATAGAAACCCTTAGAACGGATTTCGTTATGGATCTTGTAGCTGCTGTCTACCTTGATATGAGGGTCTACAATGGTCACCATCTGTCAATACGTGACAAAAATGAGAGGAAAAACAGATACAAAAATGACTTTCAAATTGTGACAGCCGGTAGTTCACTTAGATTTCAGGAAGAGTAAATGGAAAGCTGAAAACAACTAGAGTTCAAGATGTTATAATGAGATAACCCATGAACATGAGGGTCTTGACATCATCTCCTGGCACACTACTTGTCACTGTTACCTTGCGTTTCTTTTCCAGAAGACCCTGCAGCATCTCCTTGGGCGTGGCAAATTTGTGGGGATCCCAGGTGAAGTAGCGCTTGCCATCCGTGTGCTCGATATCAAGCCAGATGAAGTCATAAGGAATGTCATGCTCATCAAAGCCCGCATCCACTGAGTGCACATCTTCCTGATCATTGTAGTTCCAGCGGCACTGGTGGTAAGCCAGAGCAGCTAATGGAGGAAAGGCCTGGGTCCCTGTGGGAGGACACAAGTCAAAAGGAGGTCAAGCAACATAAGTCGGAGCTGAGATGGCAGAGCTCAGTCAGGTTGATTTATCTGGGTTATACAGACATCCGTGTTGGTATCAGATAAAGGCAAAGGTTGATTAAATAAAGGCGTACTTGGTGTATATCAACAAATGACTGTATTGTAAGGATATTAGACAGCAACGAAATTATGTCTGGTGACCATCTATGAAGATGGCATCCTTATATGTCCTTGCCAAAAGAAAATGTTAGCTAATTAACAGTCATAGGATTTCTTTTACTTATCACTCAGTTAATTTCATGAAAAAAAATCTGACAAATTGTTTCTGCAGTTTTAAAGACTAACAAATAGAGTATTATTGTGATACCAGCTCAATAAAACAGGTATGTGATTACAAATTTCTCAGCTAAAAACAGCTTTATAAAAATGAAAATTGATCATTTTGATCAGTACACTTGGCACATTCAATGCATAAGAAGTGTTTGTGCAAATGGCCGGTGATATGGTTATTTTTCTACCTGTAAGGGAGGCATATTGGGCAAAGACATCTTTGGGCGTTGGTCCAAGCATAACAAAAACATCGATGATACCACTTTCAGAGATCCAACGCACATCTGTCTGTGGCGTCTCACTGGAGCCCTGCACATAGTCTAGCATCTTCCCAAACACAGTCTGGAGAAAGAGAGAAGACAGACATCACAGTGAGACTGAACAAATGACCGTTTCTGGAGCAAAATGTTTTGTTTTTTTTTAATGTGCATGTATCTTGATGACATTCTGGGTGTTAGTCTGCCACTACCTTTCCAGCTGTGTTGGAGCTGAGGTCCACCCACGTTTCAGCAGCATTGAGCCAGAAGATGCCCATGGTGCGCTGAGTGCTATGCGCCAACATGACAGGAACAGCACCATAAAGGGCCATAGGGTTGTACAGCTCATACTGGAAAACATCCAGGTTGTAGAGCCGATATGGATCTCCGCTACTGGAACACACAGAAACACGCACGGGCATCAGCCGATGCAAAATGTGTGATGATAATAAACACAAAAATGCAAAACATGCACAATTTTGGCAGTAATGACTGTGTTAATCAATGCTGCTACTCACTCTGTAGTTTTGAGTTTAAGAGTGTCTGCATGTTCTGGGATACCATAAACGTGCTCAACACCCGGTAAAGAAAAGTCTAAGCTAACAGCAGATGGACCTGTTGAGGCAGAACAACCAATAAATAGTTAGAGGTGGTAGAGTAAAAAGAAATCCACACAAAAGTTGTGATTTTTTTTTAAATGTATTTATTCACCCCTATAGGTGAAGGTTCAACAACTGTCATTCAGGTATCCCTAAAACATCTTGTCACTACATTTACAAGATAGCTTACATCTAACTTCAGCTAGATGCCAACATCTTTATAAATCCGCAATCAAATAGTGTGAAGAACGACCTAAAAATAGCTGTAATTCAGCAAATGAACACCAACAAGAGGAGCAGAAAACCAAGACCAAAAGATTGGAGACCTACCGTTAGGTTTGCTGTCTGAGTGTGATTTAAATGTTTCCTCCCACATCCCATCTTCTGCTTTATCTTCCTCTTCATTTGCTGCCTAAAAGAGACATAAGGAGAGCAATAACATGCATAAAACTTTTTGCAACATGTACGAAGACTCGTGTTTTGCAGTGTGTGGTTTTCCGTTACCTCAGCCTGGTTTGGATCAGCCTCCTCTTTCTTCTCTGTCTCCGGGTCTGCCTGACTGCTCCATGGCACAATGAATAAAGGGAAGGGTCAGGAAGGGATATGGCAAAAAGAGAGAGGTGTCATTAAAGCAAAGACACACTATCCACTGGCAAGTAAGTAGATATGGGAGTCAAACAATAAAGGATAAAGGGACGAGGACATACAAAGGGAGACTGGTGATTGGCTTCTGATGTCACACTGAGAGCTACACTACTACAACTAACATGACTCTGCTGTAATGACAAAGGGGACTGAGCAACTCCCTACCCTGTAGCTATTTCAAGCTAAGTATCATGGGACAGTCCCTGTAGAGACCGCTGCATGTAGCACCTACAAGGCTCTTTACAGATCCAACTAGTACCCACTGGAGCAACCATATACCACAATGTGATCTACATATGCCTTGAACTGCAAGAAAATGTTTGAATTTTAGAAGGTTAACGTAAATGTGGAGGTGAATGATCAAACAATCCAAGAGGCACTGATGGCCAAATTTAGCTTTTAATGCTTGTTAGAGCTAAGAAAGAAGAAAAAAAAAAGGGGACTAAAAATGCAACGTGCAGCATAACCACAAAGAGAGATGTTGCTGATGGATATGGGGATTGGATTGCCTGAAAAATGAGACACAACTAATCTAGCAGGAGACAGCAGAAAATGACTCCTGGTACTAGGATTATTTTTATTTTTGGCTTTTGCAGGAAGCTCTCACCATGACAGCAAGCATGGCAAATTATTTCAGTCAACATAACTGGTCAGAAACCAAGTCAATCATGCAGGCAATGTTAGATCAATTTGTAAGATGAGCTGCGAGAGTGACATTCTAGGTGTATGATTCAGTCCAATACTAATTTGATAAGACAGTGGTTTATAGTGAAAATCAATAGTAAGTCTCCAGCAGATGTTATAATCTACATGTGAACCTTTTTCTCAGAATCAGGATGATTTCTTATTCTTTGTTTCATGAAATGTGCTGAAAATCAACATGCTAAGTTGCCGCTGTATAATGATTCATCTGAAATATGAAGGTAATGACAGAGGGCTGACCTGACCCCCTTCCAAATTAATTCTGGATCAAATCAAATACTGTCATGCACAAACACACCCACACATTTCTCATTCACACTTTGAGACTGGAAATACTGTCCTTGGTGTTATGGGAGCCCCTACGTTTTAGAAGACTATTTGCAGCATTAGCACAAGAAACAGAATACACACTTACAAAGCTTAAGGGTCTTTACCTAGAGAATACCCACTTGATATTATCCCACACACTAGCCACTGTGCTAGTTACTTTATAGGAGAAACTAGGATGATAGGGAGAAGAGGACAGAACAACGAGTCAGAGACAATACTCAAAAACAAACCATTTCATGGGAACAAAAAAAGAATCATCCACTGAGTGAGGATGTGGATTAAAAGCGGGCTCGTATTTGCAAATGTGTGTGCATGAGCAGTTTCTCACGTGTCCTTGCGCATCCTCAGGTGCTCAAAGGCCAGCAGGCCACGGGAATTCAATGACATCAGCACATCGTGCCCCTCCATGATGTCTAATCGGAAGGGCTGGGCGCTAACAATAACCCTCTGAGCCTCCGCCCCCAGGGACAGTACCACCCCATTCTCATCCTGAGACAAAAGAGACAGACTGAAGCAGAGGAAGGGGCGAGAAGGTGAAGGTNCCCCATTCTCATCCTGAGACAAAAGAGACAGACTGAAGCAGAGGAAGGGGCGAGAAGGTGAAGGTACAGAGGGGATAAAGTTTAGGTAAAAATGTGAGGATGCTTAAAATGAAATTGTAAGAAATATCTTCTATCATGTCTCTACATTGCAGATAGATAAAGACAGAAAGCAATAGTTTGCTCACTTTTCTTAAACTCTTTTAATCTTGTTTTATTGGAAGAACTACAACAGTACTTTGAATTTCAAATTTCACATTACTGACACCTTTGTGACATGGTTATCCACCATGTGATGTATGGTTAATGGCTGTGGTAAAACTTACTAATATGCTGCCAAATCTTGACATAAAAAGTGTTGCTTTTAGTCTTACCTATTAAATTTGAATCTAAATCTAATATTCATGCCATCATTAGGTAACGTCAAGTACTATTCAAATCCTCAACCCACGCAAACCACCCAGTCTTCAACAACCCTGTGGGACTTACGGCTCAGTAGGAGGCTCCCTGATAAGCACGTCTGGGACCTCGTAGCGAGGTTTCAGCGGCTTCAACTCATTAATCTTCACCCTTGTTATGTTGCCCTGGAGACGGTACAGCTCCAGCAGCAGATGTACCTAAGACCCATACAGAGAGAGAAGGGTAAGAAGGATGAGAGGGAGATATGCATTAGAATACTATCTCGTCAATGGACTAGATATGAGCTTATAGCATTTGGAATTAAATGACAGCTAATAGCATAAAGAGGAAGGGAAGCAAGTCACATGATAAGTAGTTCTCAATTAACAGCATGAAAAACAGTAGGCAGAACAGCCATTTTTCATTTAACTGCTTAAAAACAGACCACAGTGACATTTCTGAATAATGAATATCCATCATCACATAATGTTGTACAGTAAGAGTCTTGTCCCACTGGCAAACAAAATGCATTCTATGTGAAGTGCTCCAATGTGTGTGGTATACCTTGTTGTTGTCATTAATGAGCTGGAGGGTGAGTCTGGTGTTGGTCAGCTCCATGGTCTCCAGCAAGGCTCGATAGGGAGACTGGCCAGGCTTCAAGGCTCGCTGATGCCTATTTCAACACACATTTAACACCAAGGTGGATATCACTGTTACATTAATCTAATTCTTTTCAAAGGGAAATTATGTTTGCTATTCCTCCTCTTAGTGGACTCACTTGCAGAAGGCACTCTGGTCACAGGTCTTGAAGTTACCCTTGTCTACAGCCCAAGTCCCACTGAGACACACAGCCAGCCAAAGCACCAAACCAGGCGCCATCCTATAAAAGACACGAAATCAAATTGCGATGGACCAATAAAGCCAGTGCTCTTATATATCTTAATTTACAACTTAATTAACCAATAATTTACATAAGGGCAATGCTATACAGGAAGTAGCTACAAAGATACACAATGGACTTTGATCTGTGTAATGGTTAATGGATCCTCGTGTGAATGTGGACAACCCATTTCCCGTTTCCACATCCTGCTGCAGCTACATCGTGTGAAAACGTTGACATCTAAAGCTTTATTTCACGCTGAAACAACATGATGCGTTTTATTTCCAATCTCCATTGTACTCTCCGAGGTCCACTGAGGTGATGTGTTTGAATGAAGCCAAGAGATTGAAATAGTTAGCAAAGCTGCTAGCACTGGCTAACTCCCAGAATTAGATTAACTAAAAATACAACAGAACATCTGACCAAAAAAATAATATGACGCTAGAGTTAGATATATACTTTATTGGCAAAATAAAACCTAGTTTAACCGACTGCATGACTATTGTGTTTACGTTAATTACCTCCAGAAGCAAGAAAGCGTGCTAACTTTGCTAAAACCGTTCACTGTGAGCCTGTCAAGCCCTTAATTCAATTGGGGGGATCAGGACTTTTCTAGAAGAATTTCTGGCAGCGATGAAAGCCTGTATCTGTGAGTATGCTTTCGTATTTACAAAGCGGCTAGACACAGTGACAATCTGCGGCCTAACGCGCACTAATAATATATCAGACATTTGATAAATTCACGAATGAACTGCGGAACTGCTTTGTCTTACCTTTCAGTGAAGGTGGCCATCTTGATAATGCTCACATTTGACTCCGCCCATTTCACTCTGCATCGAAGATCGTTGAGAAGCAAGATTCCCAAACACATGAACAAAATTGTAGTTTTATTTTTCGAAATCCAGAATGGTATTGTGGGTGAAATCTAGCTAATTTGCCGTGCATACATTAGCATCGTCGTGTTGTGTTTGTATGTGAGTAATGTGTGACAGGATGCATGCATCTTGTTAGCATATGTTGACCCTCTCAGGCACAGACACGTCAGCGCGCCGCTTCAGTCAGTGCAGCGCTCTTTTTTTTTTCAGGATTTCTCTGAGTGCACTTGATTTCACAACTTAAACATGACAAAGCGCAATCTCATAAGACGGCCCTGCAACCAGTTCTGTCTTTGTGAAGTTTATCTTTAATTTTTATGTCAGAGAAGCATTGATTTGACACGGTATTAATTTGTGATGTGCTCATAATTGTCCCCATATTATACAGAGTTGCATTAGATTGTAATGTTTGTGTGCACTGATTCTGTAAATCAACTCTGGGGAATATGCACCTATCACATTAATTCCCTAGAGGAGCTTCTATTAAAATTGTGGTTCTCAAACCATGGTACACATACCACCAGTGGTACTTGAAGCTCCCCTGGTTGCATGCCATATATGTCTCTGGAAATTTCTGCAAAATTTTAACATTTAAATTTATGGAATTTCTGTAACTATAGTAAATTATTCTAAATTTGTTGATTTAGAAATAGATTTTAAAGTTTAATCACTATTCTGCTTTAACAATTCAATTTTCTTTTTTAACAAATAGCACACTATGTATATCCATATATGGGTGTCATTGACTTTTCGTGCTCCTATACCGTAAAAAAAAAAAGTGCTTCGTTTTCATAAGTTTCAGCAAAGCATACATGCACGCATGCGTNGGTGCTTTTTTTTTTTTCCAGAGGTGGTCCCACTGTATTAAACTCGAAAAGATGGCTTGTCCCAGTACACAGTTCAGGACTAATTTATTTTATGAAGTGGCTTAAACAACAATGTGCTCATATAACAAGACATAGAAGGCATGGTCTTAACATTGCCACAATCTTATATCACGTACTTTGTGAGAATAATCCAAAACTATACTTGCAATCTATACATGATTTAACAGAGTTTAGCCCAAATTATGTAACGGGGCTGTATTTTGTTGGGGGCAAATACAGTATTAACACATACATGTGTGCCATTTCCTTTTTTACTTTGTGTATCTCACAGAAACAGAAAAGTTATCAAGTCAAATATATGGTACAAAAAGGTACATACATACACACAGGTATACTTGTATGAAACTTAAGTACAGTGATAGCAACTTATTGCAGTCAATTGTTGGAGCAATTCAACTCAGTATGCGGTCTACTTTACCATCTCTAATCCCTCTCATCCTGCTCCTCTCAGTTTTCTCCCCACTACTTCTCAGAGCTGGAACCGCCAGCAAAGGTGTCCCAATCTATCAATGTTTTTATGTAGGACGCTGTGAATTGGTGCAACATATCTTGACACATCTCCATCCCGTGAGAAATCCCTGCAGAAGTGTCCCTTCTCTGAACTGAAGATGAACTTCTGTGGCATGGGCCCATTGCCCCTCACATATTCCCACACAGCCAGCAGCAGAAGCCTCACCTCAAAGGGTGTGAGGGAGGGGAAGGCCTCATGGACGTTGGCCAGTACCGGAGGCAGGAGTTGGCCTTCTCCCATGCAGGACACCAAGAGGCAGGAAGCCTGGAGGTGCCAGGGTGAGTCTGTAGCCAAAGCCTCGCGGGATGCCTCCCAGTGAGCCAGCAGAGTGGCCAGGAGACCTCTGAGTACTGCTGAGCAGTAACAGAGAGCTGGGCGTCCAGCAGCCACCACGTGAAGCAGTGGGAAGAGGACAGGGTGGGCCTCAAAGCAACGTCGAATGTGGATGTCTCGCTCCACTGTGGTGCGAGCATGCTCTTCCAGTGGCCATGACAGCTCTCCATTGGCCACATCTGGACAGACATTTTCCACCAGTGTGACTGCAATCACCTTGGCCGCCTCAGCGTTGATGGGTGGTGGCTCGTCAGGATCAGACTGTGGGTGTCGTGACCCATTAATAGAGCCATTGAGACCAGAGTGGCTGCAGCACTGAACTATCACAGCCAACAGAGTCTGGATGTTCTGTAGAGAGAAAATGATGATGATGAGAGATTGGTAAGAGATTAACATATTTTTTTTTTATTTTAGGACATGGTCACGAGCTTTTATGATGGGCCAAATTTCATGTCAAATACAACCACTCATCAACCTATTTGTTTGAGAAAGCAAAGTAAATTTACAAGATACATTAAACACATATGAATTGGCAGAAATCAAATTTCTATATATCTGGAAGGTAAAATTTTCATATTTAGAGGTAATTTTCCAGTCCACCCTTCCAACTTAAAGTGTTAACTGACAGTTAAAATGGTGCCTTCATGTTCAGTTGTATAGATAGGAGTACTTCCCTTCCTGCTTGTCACTGCAACACTGTTTTATAGCTCAATGTTATCAATCAATCTTTGCTTCCCATCAGCACATCTATTTTTATTTCTTTCCATACATTCAGCAGGTATAATTACTTGTACTCAATTCAATCCAGTATTTTTAATCCAGTATTTTTAACTGTCTAAATACTGTCTAATCTGATCAACATAATTCTGAACCTGTGGTTGACTCCAAATCCAATCGCATGACTCACCTGAATGATCCCAGATGGGTCAGGGAGTTGTGTGGCAGTGCGGACCTTCAACCCCTTGCCAATAATCCCGGCATGAAACACAGACCATACACTGCCAGAAAAATTGACGGTGGTGCCGAAATGGAAGTTGATATCCAGCAGAGAGGCTCCAAGGTCAGGTGACAGAGATGGGGGGAGGAGGGGGTCACCAACCATGTCAGCAATCTGCCCTCCAAACAAGTCAGCATTGCCTTTATGCAGCGCTCCCTCAACCAGCTGCTGAAGCACCGCCTTCAGCGTGAGGGGAGAGTAGGCTGCAAAACGGGACAGGAGCAGGACTGAACAGTTCACTGCCTCTGCTGCTTGGCCCCCGTCTTTCCCCACCTTCCCCACTTCTCCTCTCCGCCGGAGTGCCAAGAAGAAGTGAGTAACAGCAGCACGGGAGAGCAAGAGCAGGTGTGCTGGGGAGGAGGTGCGTGGGAGGACACTCGACGATAGAAGACGAACTGCAGCATGGGATACAGACGGGTCACCGTGGAGAAGGAGTGGACCAAAATCATGGAGATGTCCTGAAACTGCTGAGCCCACCTGGATGGCCATGGAGGACTGAGCGCCTGCTGCTCCCCTTCTATCCTCATCCTGGGACTGGATGGCAGCAGCCAGGTTTAGCAGCAGCTGCCTCAGCTGCCGCGGACCTAAGGTGTGTGTGTGGATCTGGGCCACACAACGGGCTATAGCTGCAGGAATGAGTCCTGCCAAGCATGAGGAGAGTGTAGTGTGAAGCTGCCAGGCCAAAGCCAGCTCTTCTGGGTTGCGGGCCTGGGTGAGCAGCTGGCAGAAGGTTTCTGTGGCCACAGTGGGGCCGCCATACACCGACAGCAGACACAGGAGCTGGTGCAGCCAGAGATGGCGCTTTCTCTCCAGTCTCAATGTCTCAGCACACAGCTTGCCTATGTGGCTTTGCAGCTCCTCCAGGAAGGGGATGACCCTCTGGGCTTGGGAGGAAGCAGAGTGATGGGGATTTCCTTCCATTCCATCAGAGCGGTTGTAGACCAGCTTATGGAGATGCAGAAGCAGTATCTGGAGTAAACGATCGCAGGCTTCTCTGACTCCTTCATGCAGGGAGGGTGTAGGGCCAGAAATGATGACTGAGGCTGGGGTCGCTGTGTCTGCCAGAAAGCGGAGAACCCGGGACCCTCCTGTTGGGCTCTGGCTAATAAGGTGAACAGCTAGTCCAAGCATGTTATCCAGTTCATCCCTGGGAAGGCCCTGCAGAACGGCCTGCAGCTGGAGCAGGACAGGGGGCCTAAGCAGCTCTACAAGCTCTGCAGACACAGCACCGAAGAGGTTGGGGGACAGTGCTGCCAGCTGGAGCAGAAACGGTACCGCAGCTCGACGGAGTTGAGGGGAACTCTCCCAGGAGGAGGAGGAGGAGGAGGATGAAGTTGGAGAGAGAGGGCTCGACAGGCTCAGGCTCTCCTGGAACATCCTCAGAAGCTCTTTCCGGATGCTGTCTGAGTGGTGTGCTGCAAGGTGACCTAGGATTCCCACTACTGAGCCAATCTTGGGCACTCTGCTGCCTTTATCGCCTCCCATCACTATTAGACCTTGGTCCTTAGTGCCATGGGAGCAGAAGTCCTTGAGGCCACAAGCCAGGACTCGGCTGATGATGGTTCCCGGGAAGGCAGAGCCAATGTGAGCCACCACCCAATCAAAATGTGGGGAGTGCTGGACCGACGTGTCTAGCAGCGCATCCACACAGGCGTCAGGGCACCAAGCCAACATGGCAGCTAAACACTGGGAGTAGGCTTCCATCAGGGAACGGGTGGCAGCACAGGACATCCAGAGCTGGAGCAGCTCGTTCAGGCTGGAGGAATGGGGGGCCACCCTGCGTCCGGCGTGTTTGCTGCTGAGCTGGCCCAGTAAGTCCACAGCCCAGGCAGAAACCAGAGGGGCCCAGGCACGGGGATTGAGGCAGATGAACTCTGACAGCACGCCATGAACCTCCTACGGACAAAAACAAGTATAACCTTAAATCTTAAATTATCATAATATGTCACCATTCATTACACTATGCTGACTATCTGAAACTTTACCAACAGTTATTTGTTTAAATCAAAACTTGCTAATCTGTGAGGACTTTGAAGAAGAGGAATTCTATCAATGTTTCAATATTTTTATTTCAATATTTTTCCCTATATACATTTTCATTTTTTTGATGTTGGTTTTAAGCATCAACTTACCTGTATGATGTCCTCCAGGTTAGAACCTATTCCATTGCTGGCATCACCCTCTGTCTCCAGGTTGTGCAAGAAGGCAGAGACATGCTCATCATACACACTCCTCAGATGTTCCAGCACTGCACCTCGACAGGCCGGGACAGAGCGCAGCAGGCGCACAGCACAACGGGCATGTTCCCGGACAGTGAGCTTTCGGCCCTGAACAGTGTCCACGCCACTGATGAATGACTTGATCTCCTGGGACAGTTCCTGAGTGCTGAAGGGAGGGAGGAGCAGGAAGAGATGATTAGCAAAATGGAAAGTTTAGCATGTAGAAGATAAAGTAGAAAAAGGTGAAGAAATGGGCTCTCAGATTAGTGTGTTAGATTCATTTAGGGATGAAACTAATTATTATTTTGATGAAAATGTTCAAAAAACTTTTTGACATCTTCCTAAAACCAATATTTTCAACCTAACTTTTGCTTCATGTCTGTTATGGCTATTCTTTGACCTTAATCTTTTATTTACTACTTTGTTTTATTGTCCTAATCTATTATGTAAGGTTTACATGGTTTAAGCTCTTAAACTTTCCATTTTATTGTTTTAAATTTTCTTTAATGTTTTTAAACTGTTTTATTGATTCTATTTTATAATTTAATATCCTTTTCTTTATCTTAATTTTATGCGTTTTATATCTGTGTAAAACACTTTTAATTGCCTCTGTGTCTGAATGGTACGATACTAATAAACTTGCCTTACCTCGCATATTCAATTCTGTATTTTACAGCTGTCACTGCATGATTAACTTCCTATTATTGCCTCCACTGTGAACTGGCATTAGACTTTCAATGAATCAATGTACTGAAATTATTTATCTTAAAATATTTTTTTAGCTGGACACCACTTGACATGCTGAGACACTGTTTTTTCTCCTTTTCATATCATTATGAAGTGATCAATTTGAATTTTTGAATTTGATCTTTTTTTTTTTTTTTTTTTTNTTTTTTTTTTTTTTTTTTTGACTGCTGTTCAGATTAAAAACAATTGAGAGGTAACATGTTGGACTCTAACGACTTGTAATGGTCACTGGTCAGTTTTATTGTTTAGAGTAAATAAAATAATATTTTATCAGGGGGAAAAAAAAATCACTCATTCCTCATCTATTGCATGGGCTGTTAATCCACTAAGTTTTCAGCAATAGATTATTGTACACATTAGTCTTATTAAAATAAACTAAAAACCTAATATCGAACTTACTTTAAATTTGTATAGACGCAGACTCCTAAAATAACAAATGTTTACAAGAAAAATGTAAGACATATGGAGCTGACTTTGTTTCCAGCCAAGCAGCGTCCACTACAGCCCCTCACCTCAGAGCACTGTGCTGTGTGTGACTGTGTGAGCTCTGCATCGCTTTCACAGGACTCCCGTCAAACACCACAGACATCACTTGATCCTTCAACATCAGTACGTCGCATCAAATCCACCTCTCCACTTTGGCCTCTGAGATGAAGAACTATGACAGCGAAATACTGAGTTTTCAGTCAAATTTCGAGACAAAATAGTGAAAGGGCGCTCCAAAGCCGGAAGTTAATTCTTCTTCGGTGTTCCAGAGGGACTCAAACAGCGCACGACACGACACTGGCGACATCTAGCGGTACAGTTTGATTTAGCACATCTGTAATTCTATATACAGTATCAGTCAGAAGTCAGTAACCCTTGTCTATTAGTAAGAAAAACAGAGTTTTTACTTTCTGTAGGTAATGTCTAGGTTGGATAACCATTTGGATCTGTTGAGCCTTTATTGTAGTGCATGTAACAATAACTGACATTGGGAAAATACTTCAAACATAATTTGTATTAACTAATATTCTACATACCGTAACATAGTTTCACAAGTGTACACCTCTAATAAAAATAAAGCAGTATGTGTCAGTAGATGAAACATTTTTACTACAGACTACAGACACTGCCTGTTTTAACACCACGTCACCTGTCATCCCTATCATTTTTTCATGCAATATACACTGCAATAAGTGAGTCAGTTATTGTTAAATGTGCTACAATAAAAGCTCAACAGAACCAAATGGCTATCCAACATAGACATTGCCTATAGAAAGTAAAAACTATTGTATGCAGTATGTATACGTTTGTATGTAAGTATGTATGTATGTATGTATGTATGTATGTATGTATGTATGTATGTATGTATGTATGTATGTACGTGCCAACAATGCTTGGGAATGATCAATTACTGTCACCAAACTATTAAAAAGAATCAGTTTTTTTTGCATTTTGCTGCCTAATTACTTAGTAATTTGTAATTATTGCTTTTATTGTGATGGATTTGTGCAGGACATGTCACTGCTGGCAGCTCAGCTAGGCTAATTATCACAAGTACATGCTGACTTTCAAGGCCGTTGTTACTTTTTTACTCCACGTAAATGTGTGGCAGGACGGTAACGTATAGACAACGATGATTTTGACCCTGAGTTTTTGGCAACATATGTTTTTTTTAAAATAGTGTTTCAGATTTGTGGCGATAGCGATGTTTTTATTTTGAAGGATTGGCGCCGGAAGTTTAATTGGCGTTAAGCTCCATCAGCTGATATGTGACGTTAAGCTTTGCTGACTGTTATCGAAACTCGAGTTTAACTATAACAGTAAAGGTAAGATTAAAAATAACACTTTAAAAACATATGGGTACTTTAAACTGTAACGCCAGCTAAAGATTTTTTTGCGACCATTGTTTCGTGATGTGACTATTTAGCCGGAGAAGCTAGCTAAATGGTGATGTAAACAGAAAACAGTTCAGGATAATGGGATGTTTGTTTGCAATGGCTAAAAATCTCTGATAAATTCTGACGTCTGACTGTCGAATTTAAATCGTTTCTGGCAGCTGCAAAGTGTTGTGTTTCAATATCTTCCATGTTAACCGTGTCAGGAGCTCAAATGTTTTTAGAGATGATGGTGTAGAAACTGTCGCATAAACCTGCTGCTGTTCTGTTATTAATCTAACCCAGGCGCTGAGTCAATTTTGAATGTGAAATTGATCCAAGGATTTAAGACGGAAAATCATTGATGGCTCCAACACTGGTTAGAAAATCTATCACTCGTACTGTGAATATTTTTTTTCCTGTTCTTTTGTGTGTGTGCTCTTAAATATCAGCTATATCAATAGTAACTTTATTGACATATCTTCTGCTTTATTTTCCCTATCTTCCAATCCAAGTATGATGAGAAACCGGAGCCTGGGGACTTGATAGAAATCTTCCGAGGCTCCTATCAGCACTGGGCTGTTTATATTGGTGATGGCTTTGTTATTCATCTGGCACCTCCCTGTAAGTCACTGTGCATCACAAAACCACTAGACCTGCTCCAAGAAGCAGGTTTACACAGTTATCTGGATGATTTGGCTTTGCTGCAGTTCCCCACAGGAATCAATCAAAATGCAAAAACTTAAACTCTCTTTCTTTTTCTCTCTGTTATACATTTGTTCTCAGCTGAGGTTGCAGGTGTAGGCTCCAGCAGTATGATGTCTGTCTTAAGTGAGAAGGCTGTGGTGAAGCAAGAGGAACTGTGGGATGTAGTTGGTAATAACCACTGGAAAATCAACAACTGCCTGGACAAAGAGTATAAGCCACTGTCCTCTGATGTCATTGTGAGGGAGGCCCGTGCAATGGTGGGCGAGGAGAGGCCCTACTGTGTCTTTAGAGGGAACTGTGAGCACTTTGTAAATGAGTTGCGCTACGGCAAGGCTGAGTCCCGGCAGGTAAGGGCGAGGGCAAATAAAACAGAGTACGGGCGGTTTGTATAGACAAGGTGTAACCAGTGGTGTCTGATTTGTGTGATGATGTCTTTTTTTGTTAAATTGGCATCATATAAAGGGGAAACAAGTTTTCTTGCATCATTTGAAAATGGCACTCAAAACAGAAATACAGAAATGGCAGGAAACTGGAACTAAAAACTAAACTTTTACCCAGTTGTCATTGCTGTTCATTAAGTGTCTGTGTCTGTGTGCTTTCCTCCCCAACAGGTGCGTAAGGCAGGAGAAGTAGCAGTGGTAGCAGGTGTGGCTGCAGCCATAGGTCTGGGTTTTGTGGCTCTAGCAGGAGCTCTGTTTGGAGCTCTGCTTGGAGGAGGGAAAAAAGAAAAGAAAGACTTGCAGTGATGGATTTTCCAGGTCCCCTACTCAGAGGCTTAATTAACACATCACCAGCAAAATCTAACTGATACTGAACACGATCACTCAGTAAAGATAACACTGCCTGCAGTCACATGTCAGCATTGGTGATTTTGTGAATTTTTATCTTGTCTAGTCAAGAGATGAAGAACTGATATTTTTCAAGCTTTTGTTGAATGTATGCAGATGGCACATAAAAGCACAAATATGAGAGATGACACTAAGAATTCTACTAGGTACAACAGCTGGGATTTCCAATAACTAAAGTGCCAAGAAAAAAAAATAGCCAGCTGGAGTAGGACCAAATGTTTTAATATGGAAGTAAATTATTATTCTAAGATTCTAGTTTTGCTTGATTATGACTGATGTTGCCCCGTTCATAAAAACCTGACAGGATGAAAAATAATTTTAAAGAGAAAAGACAGCTGGTAGTTATTTATGAAAAACTATTAACCACTTAGATCAAAGTCTAAATGGTGTTTGGAACTTGCCAGAATAGCACATTTATAATAAGCCATCCAAAAACTAAGCTAACAGTACTCCATATAAACAAATATTAATGTGTTGCTACATCTCATAGGATTTAATATCCATTCTAACATTATTTAACAGTACTTAGAATTGTTAGCCCAGATTTAAAGGTAAATTTTACATTTGTGATGAATTCATAATCCTGTAATTTATTTCTCAAATGATGTGTTCTGGGTTTAATTATACTTTATAACTCTACCTTGATCTAATGTTTGTTTGTACATGTTTTGAATAAAGCATAATTAATGTCAATCTCTATAAGAGAATTTCAGTTTCAGTTCTTAAAGTTTCAAATCTTCAATCCTCTGGAACCTTCCACCCACACTCTCAAATGGCCACTCGTGATGTGTGGTGTTCTCTCTCTCTATACTATATATATAGTAACCAAGCACTCAAGTGGAAGTGGGGGAGGGAATCACCATTCAGCCTACGAGAAGACAGCAAGGAACGCAACAAAGCAACCACATCCATCCAATCTCTGGTGCAGACTACGACTCACCCCGAACATCTTGTACCTTTTTGTTATCAGAGATAAAGAAAAATGTTCACTGTCAAATATTTAACACCTAAGATAAACTGCTTGTCCTTAAAAGAACACAACAATCTTACCTCAAGACACATGCTGTTAAGGGTTTGTTAACTTCAAATTTTAAGCAATGCTAACTTAGGTTGACACATTAAAGACCCAGGGAGAGAAAAGGTCTTAGACACCATGATTCTAACCCTATTTCACAGCTGATTCCTCCATCTTGATCATATGTGTGATAACTTTAAAATGTGTGAAAACCTTTGAATATATTAGGCTCAAACATGCAAAATGGCTGGTATAGTCCTTTAAAACAAAAATTACCATTACTGTTCTGGGCAAAATGATCATATATTCGAAACCATGTCACAGTAATGTACTATTTATCATAACATCAATGAATGATGAAGTGACCCTATCACAGCTTTTATTCTTTCTCCAAATTCAGTGTGAATTATTTTGTGTAACAATACTATTTTTATGAAACATATTTCAAGTATTCAGTCACCCTTTGTTAACTACATTCATCTGTGCAGAACTATTCACAAAAGTTCCTCCCAACTATAATTCCAATTGAGTCATACATAAATATTTTGTTGATAAATATCTGTCTTCATTAGCACAAGATTACTGTGTTATTAAATGTTTGCGACACTGTACTGTCTGTACTGCTAAATCCTCACATGGTCACCTGATTGGCAACACACACTCTTTTCTGTTGTGTTTCTTTATGTTCTTTGCTTCATGTGTCATTAGTTTGAAGTCTACAGCTATTTGGGGAGTATAAAATGAATATCTGCCACTGAAAAATCAACACTGCTGAAGCTTGTTTAAACTCTAAATAAATCTGTCTCACAGTGGAGTTTCTAACAGTCAAGCCAGCTGTAACCAATAACATAATACATGGTTTGTGGCATTGAGCTTCATGTCTGTGTTTACTACCAATAATACCAAATACCAAATAATCAAATAACCTTGTTCTGGCCCGTCAAACAAATAAATGCAGAAGTTGATTGTCTGTCCAAACGACATTTTTCCAAATATGAAGTCTACTTCAGGCCGTTGTTACACTTCCAGTAAAAAGCTGTACAGATATCACTGTTCATTTGAAGGAGTGCTGGCAGAGGCTTTGTACTGTGCAGATTTATTGCACTTTTCAAAAAAAAAAAAAAAAAAAAAAAAAGTTCCACCCTGTAAGGCTGAAGGTATGTGGTATACTATTTTAACCTCACCCAATTCAATGCAGTATTATTTTCCAGAACAGCTACGTAGGTTTGGCTTTAATATTGGCAGGGCCATTTTTAGTTATCTGCTTTTCCTCCAGGCTGTTGTTCTGATAAACTATTTGATCGTGTTTCATGCAGATAATACAATACACAAGCTGGTGTGTGATGGAGGCAAAGAAAGTCAAACAGGACATGAACTGATGTATGATGTGTGTGTGTGGTGGTTTAAAGATAAACTAATGCATCCTTTTATTACTGCAGGAAACTATTTAGTCATGTAGCAAATTAACACTTGAAAGAGGACAGAGCTGCAGAATCTTAGCTTAGCTTTCAAAATGGCTATAAAATGGCTTACTGTAGATATTACCAGTATATACAGATATTATCTCCCCAACTACAAGCACCCTTCATGTATTCCTCCACTCATATGTGGGTAATATAGAAAGTTATACAGCAAAAATAGATCAGAAGTTATCTAGATTTAGAGAAAAAAAGTTATATAGATTTATAGGTTAAATAAATAAATAATAATTAAAAAAAAATGTCCAATGGGATTACATAAAAGGGAAAGGGGCTCTTGTGGATGGCCCTTGTCTGAGTAAAAAAAAAAAAGATCTATACCAACAAATGAAAGTATTTTACATGTATACAGATTTCTGTGCAAAGCGTGATTACTCTTTAAAGGTTGTAGCACAATTTGCTTAATAGTTTTAAGTAAAATAAACTTTATCTTATTAAAATATTCAGTATCTCCTTGATTTTGATAAGGATATGTCCCTACTGTCCATGCCTAAATGTATGCCTATGTTTTATACAGTCCTTTGAAAGTCTGTGGTTTGTTCATAAATTGTTTGATAGATTGCCTACATGAAAAATAACAAGTGGACTGTATCTTGCTTTAATTCCAGCACGTCTTGCTGCACATAGGCTGCATTACTGTTTCTGGCTGCTGCTGCATAGATATAATAAATCACTATTAACACCGGGCATTTTTCACCTACAAGAGACTGTGATCAACATGAATTTCCAAGTCCAAGTCTGAAAGAGTAGGTATTTCCAGACACGCCTGTTTGGAGGAAGTTCACCCAGACGATTTGGAAGTGCCAGTTTCCAAACGCGAGAGTGATGCGATTTGTTTCACTTCCATTCTTTCCTTGCAGCGTGGACAAGGTAAAGGAAAAAGGCATTCGACTCGCTGTGTGAAAAGCGGCCTGACCGTAAGGACGGACTTTGCAAAGGTAAAAAAAAAAAAAAAAA
>VXCM01001315.1:0-32104 GCA_014773175.1 Lucifuga dentata
TACGGTAATCAGCTGTTTACTGGTACCGGTACGTGGATTATTTTCAGAAAATCACAGGAATACTATCAGAATACCAAGAAAAACAGGTAATTTGCTAAACAAGTAAATTGACAGAACAACATCAGGGGGTCAGCTTATACACGAGTATATACGGTAATCATGTTCAGATGTTAAATGTTCTCTGTGCGCCAGTGTGTGTAATGATGTTCGTACATTAAATGTTCTATGTGTGTCATTGTGTGTAATGATGTTCAGACATTTAACGTTCTATGTGTGTCATTGTGTGTAATCATGTTCAGACATTAAATGTTCTACGTGTGTCATTGTGTGTAATCGTGTTCAGACATTTAACGTTCTACATGTGTCATTGTGTGTAATGATGTTCAGACATTAAATGTTCTATGTGTGTCATTGTGTGTAATCATGTTCAGACATTAAATGTTCTACTTGTGTCATTGTGTGTAATGATGTTCAGACATTAAATGTTCTACGTGCGTCATTGTGTGTAATCATGTTCAGACATTTAACGTTCTACGTGTGTCATTGTGTGTAATGATGTTCAGACATTAAATGTTCTACGTGTGTCATTGTGTGTAATCATGTTCAGACATTAAACATTCTACGTGTCATTGTGTGTAATCATGTTCAGACATTTAATGTTCTACGTGTGTCATTGTGTGTAATGATGTTCAGACATTAAATGTTCTACGTGTGTCATTGTGTGTAATCATGTTCAGACATTAAATGTTCTACATGTCATTGTGTGTAATCATGTTCAGACGTTAAATGGCTCCATGATGAGGCAGGTGAGATGTGGAGAAATCAGTAGAGTTTAATTAATTCTAAGCTTGTTTGTAGACGGATTTTATATCTTTTGCGATGTTACACAGAGAATCTCCAAACAAGC
This sequence comes from Lucifuga dentata, assembly GCA_014773175.1. NCBI lineage: Eukaryota > Metazoa > Chordata > Actinopteri > Ophidiiformes > Bythitidae > Lucifuga > Lucifuga dentata. Next base: position 908 of record VXCM01001315.1, read on the forward strand.
ATTTTCAGTTGGCGTTCCAGCCAGGCTGTCTGAAAGGTCAAAGGTCAATGGAAGGTGAAGGATTCTACATTCACTGTTTGGACCTTGTTCTTTCCACCATCTCTCTGAGAGCATCTTAGTCCAATATCTTTCTAACTTTATTCATGTAGCACTGTTCTCTGATCGCACCCCACCACCCTCACTTCCTGTGGTTACGGGTCCGAGTGCATTACTGTGTTTGCTGCTGCTGCTGCTGCTACTGGAAATTAAAAAAAAAAAAAANTAAAAAAAAAAAAAAGATGATTGGTCTCTTAAATGTTTCCATGCCTTCCGGGAAAATATCTCTTCTTTTGCAAGATTCTGTGAGATTCCAATCTAGGAATGGTTGTCTAAAGATCTCTCTTTTTTTATGAACCTCTGCTACTAACAGTTCCTCCATCTCTTCCGCATGAGTTACAAAATTTGGGATGTGCACAGACAGGTGAAAAGGCACCGTGCAGACCCTGTGCGATGAGGCATGTCTTTCTGTGTGACGTCTATTTGTCCAAGCTGATGTGCCCTCGTGGATGCGTCAAGCAGCTTTTAAGAATAAAATCTGCCGTCAACACATTCAAGTTACCTGTTATCATGCTTGAAATGATGAGCGGAAGGATGATCAGCTTAAGCATTCGCATCAGGAGCTCTCCTGGAAAACCAAAGTACTGCTTGTGGAGGTGGGAGAGGCTCGCATACTCTCGAACTGCAACACCCAAACTGATGCCTGCAAGATTGAGGAAAAAAAACAAACAGTCAAATCACTGAGACTGCTTATTTCATCTAAGGAAAATAAAGCGACTTATTAAGGTGTTTAATTGACAAACAACAAGCTCAAAAGCTGCATAAATATATGTGAATGCAGAGATAACAGAGATATGCACAGGGTGTCTTACCTTTAATGAACCAGAATCAGCTGTCAGACTTTATTTAGCTCACAGCTTCATAAGAATCACTTTTTCTTGTGTCATTTCTACCTCTAAATGCCACATGTACAGTGGATAAAAAATAAATACATCCCATTTAACAATTTATATAACCTCAAGCCAAGAATTAAAATGCAACAAATACATATTTTTCCTACTAATCTGCACAGAATAGTTTCAAAATGAAAAATTAGTTCTAAAATGTTTCTTATATTGATTAAAGATAAACAACTATTCACCCCCTTTTAATGTAGCATCACTGAAAGTATCTCAAGAACAACCTCCCGCTTTCAAATCACCTTCTAGATCATGATAACTTAACTGTCCAACATGTTTAGAATCACAGAAGTTAACCTGAGAAGTGAAATAAAAGCAGCTGATTGGTCCTTCAGACTGTAAGTGAAGTCAAAGAGCAAAGAGCAGCACAGGTTCAAAGACCTTCCAAAACAATGATATGCAGCATCTGGTGGCAAAAAGGAACAACTTTCTCAAAAAACTCCATCTGGAGTGAAATACAGGAATGGATTTGTTGCATTTTAATTCTACGCTTGAGGTTAACAGAAGGTGTTAAATGGGGGGCGGGGGGATCATTTTCTATCTGCTGTATCCAGCGCAGCTAATAATTTATCATGCATAACAAAGCACCTTTTGACAGATTAGAATGATGCAGCAAACTGCACAGACTCATTAAATTCTGATTCCATAATCGTTCTGGTTCTGCTACCTGCAACTCAGCACACATGAGCTTTTAGCTGCAAGCCAGAAGACAAGTGGGGATTTTGGGAATTACTGCGAGTAATATCAGTGATTTAAAAAATAATGTACTTTTTACAGATGAAAAGGTATATTAAGTGGCTGAAACACTGTTTGCAAAGTAAGCAAATGTCTGAATAAACTGGCTGGAAAGAAGCGTCACCCCGACACACACAAAAATAAATTTAAAAAAAACAAAACAACGAAAAACAGCAATGCCAACGTGATTGTGGATTTACTGTCCTACATCTGCAGCACACAGACAGTAAAAACACACAAAGGTAAGAAACAACACACCGAGTGTGTTTTTACATTAGAACAGAAAGCTCACTTGCAATTAAAATGCCATGAAACCATAAACAGACTTTGATTCTCAAATTTCGTGATATTGCAGGAGTTCATGACCAACCAAAAGCCCTGCAAAAATGCTTTTCTAATAAAGACATCAAAGATATCTGATAACTTGATACACTGAAGTTTTAGCTTGATATATTCCTGCAGAAACGGGTCAAGTCAGAAACATAGAGGGAAACAGTCAGTTTTTGAATATTTGGCTGATATGAGAATCACTCGTAGCATTTCTGCTGCTGCTTATGAGTTTCTATTCTTATTTAAATATGTCCAGTAGGAGGTTTCCATTCAACAGAAGGACATCTGATGCATTTTATGGTCATATTATGTCATATTATCAGAAAAAAACAAATATGCATAAATTAAAAAAAAAAATACAAAAATTCTTAGAGTATTCTTAGAGGTCAGATGAAAATATTCATTCAAAAATGAATATTTAAAAAGTTGACTATTAACATCTACAGTACAAAGGCAGCAACACTCCTGGCAACCAATTACAGGTTTATATATATATATAGAAAATATGTGTATGAAAATTGTGAATTATAAATAGGCAAAGAAAAGGTAAACCTGTAAAATAAACAACATATTGTAACACCATCCCTCTTCCAGATTAACCTCAGAGCACATGTAAGAAAAGAAAGATGCTTAATAGGGGGGATTAAAGACATGTGAAGGTTCTTGGTACACGTATGTGCATCCACATGGAGCCATCAGAGAGAGCGCCGCTTCAGTCTGCTCACGTTTGACGGAGACACATACAGACACAGAGCAACATGAGCAACCTCCAGTCTCTGTTATCTCATATGACTGAAATCCAATGCACATTACAGACATGAGCTTTTATCTACCAACAGATCTATCTATTTATCTATCCATCTATCTATCTATACACACACAGTGGCCATCTTATGCAAAACAGGTTGATTTATTGAAACACTGACAGCTGTAGGAAGAATGACAGACTGTGAGGTAAAAACAATAAGACATTTAGGATGAGACATCTAAATCTAAAAGGCATGAGGTCTCATCCCTCTCAGCATACATGAGCTTTCACATACCTAACAGCACCGATAAAATCGTAGCAATCAGGAGCCAGTTCCTCTTCAGCAAGCCTTTAAAATTCACGCCTCGTCGCTCTTTGTTCCCCATCATATCCATGGTGTCTCTTTTTCCTCCAAAAAAACAACACAATGGCTCTGCGGAGACACAAAAGACTTGGACGTCAGATGCAGACGAGGCAAATGAGGATGGAGGTCGCTGTGTTGCTACAGAAAAAGATGCAGCCGTCAGACGCTGCCGATGGCCAGTGTTGGTGTGAGGGAGGGTGTGTGTGTGTGTGTGTGTGTGTGTGTGTGTGTGTGTGTGTCAGAGAGGGAGGGAGGGAGAACTGTGTGTCTGATCGTCGCCCTCTCACTCCTCCACCCCTCCCCCACACAAGGTGTCTGACATTTTCTCTTTTTCCTCAGAGAAGTCGACCTGCTGTAGAGGAGAAAAGCCTTCCTGCTAAATTCAACATTTTGTCCTCTGGACCTCATTTGGAGTTTCAGGATTGTCCTAAAATTTTTCTATGATTTAGTCTTTCCTCAGCAAAGAGCTCTCCCTAAAACTAAAACTCTGCCTAACTCAAATTTAATAATGTTTTAGCCCTGTCCAGTTTCCACTAAAGTTATCAAATGCAGTAATCATGCCAGGTAAGTTCGAAAATACATTCTACTCCCTTCCCAAAAAATGGGGAAAAAAAAAAAAAATTCAGAAATATAAACATCATCTGGATATATTTTGGTCTCATATTTCTATTTTGATATTTTTCCTCGCTCATTCTGTCGTTGATCTGCTGACAACTCCTAAATCAGCCGTGGTGTTATATCTTCAACATAAACTTACTGTGACAGAAGGTGACAAGTAACACCTTTGCTATATCAGACACTCGTCATGCGATTAAGTCCCGCCCGCTTAATGTAATTGGACAATTCACACTGTGTTTAAACAATCTGCTTTATAAACAAAACCTTGAAGAAAAGTGACAACAGAATCTGTCATGTGATGTGGGCGTGGCTCTCCTACTTTGTACCTGTGGTGTCTCTCTTATTGTGGGCGGTCTCTCTTGGTGTGGGCGTGTCTCTGTGATGTGGGTCTCTCCCTGCTGCCACCTAGCGGCGCTTTGTTTCATAACCCCATGCGAGCTGAATTACAACTTATTGACTGCTTTTATTTTGAAGGCTGTGGCAGGAAGCTGCTTGTTGTCTCCTCTGGCCTGTCAGACTGAGCCAGCCGTCCGGCGGACAACCATCAGACCCCGCTGTCGCTGTGGTTATGAGAGGCGGTCAGATGCGTTAACCCGGTGTCTCCCGGTCCGCAGGCCGCTGTACAGCAGCATCCAGCTTCAGCTGAGCGGGACTGCGCCACCGGCTTGGCGGCTGCTGTTCCTTCTTTAACCAGCTAAGCTAGCTAGCTGACCTGCCGCTAACCCGCTAACTTCACCATTCGAAGGGAAGAACCGTGTGGGTGGAAGCGGGGCCTCCGCCTTCTACGACGAGATTTACAGCATCCGCGGAGAGCAGCATCCCGCTGAGATGGGTGAGTGTTGAGCTGGTTAACCGGAGCTCCGTTAGCTAACCGCTAGCTAGCTCACGCTAACCGAACACACACGGTTTTCTCTGAACCAGCGACAACAGCACGGACGGTAATAGATTTCATTTAACACAATATGACGTCATGTTTGCCCTTATAGTTTTCTAATTATTTGTCTATAGTGGCGTTAACACGTTTAATGCTGACTTTAGCTAAATGGTGTGCGCGCGCGCACGTGAGCGCGTGTTGGCTGTGGTCGGGTGGGGTATCTGCCGTGGCTCCATCACTTTGTGCTGCTGGTGGCCGTTTAAATCTAAAGCACCTAAAGGTGGCGCTCTGTAAGTAAGGTTCATACAGGCGCTGCTGGAAATGGCTGAAAGCCCTGTTACTGAAAATGAACGAGTCCATCATGGAAAGGGCTTCAGTCCGTCATACACACACACAGACACACACACACACACACGCCAAGGAGCCATGCGTTTGCGTTGGTTTTTAATACAAACTGATGATGTTAAAAGTCGCTGTGAAGTCAGCATTATGTTTTAATTCGCGTTCCCCATCTAAAAGTCCCATGTGGCAGCAGAACCCTGAGTCTATGACAGGATCAGGAATCCATACATGGATGATGTTTGGGTGGATGGACGGTTGGATGGATGGATGGAAACGCTCATATCCCACCCAGGACACTCCCACAGTTGGCCATAAATGGTCCATGCAAAGGTATTAGTGAATATGTGAATCCTGATATAAATGACTTGACGCGTCATCACTCTTCAGGAGAGAGCGGAGACTCCTGATTGGCCGATCAAGAAAAAAATCATACGAGGCAGAGACACTGAACAAGGGTGAAATGAGGAAAATGTTAGATTTGCGCCTCACGGCGTGCATGCTGCAGCTGCAACAAACAGCAAATCATTTCAAGCGGAAATTTGCCCTGACGTAATAATAATAATGATAATGCAGGTAAATGCTTTTAGGTGTTTTATTTTCACAAACGTGGTCACAGTCAGCCGCTCTGTGAGAGGTGCAGGTTATAACCACGGAATCGCATTCCATCGCCATGAACAGACTGGACCAGTCTGTCGTCATGCAGTCATCGTCCGAATCATAAAACTGGTAACAATCATAAAACATCTCTTTCTCTCTCTCTGCATCTATGAGAGAGAGAAAGCTACAAAATCTAGCCTGAGTTGGAGCACATTTTGTAGCTACATCAGTCACATTATTTGGTCTTTAATCGAGCATTCTAATTCTGTCCTTTTTCGGAGGTGTGAAGGACTGACAGGCCGTTCCGTCTCAGCTCTAATTCACGTCTCACACATTCTACCTCTTCTCACTGTTGCTGACGTTGCTCTTGTTTAGATGTGCAATACACATTCAAGCTCATTTTGTTTTAAAGTTTTAAAGTATTTTTTTTTTTACTCCATCTTTACATTAAGGGTGAGGGTTTTGGGCTGCTGTGTAGATGTACAGTTAAAATGAGGTCGTTTTATTTGGTGATAATATTTATGTTTTCTATACTAATGAAGACAAGCAGGAAGCGTTCATTTGAGTTAATATTTATGAGCTTAAATACTACAGTAATTACAATAATAAAGAATACTTTTAGGGAAGGAAATGCTGTTGTGCCTGCCTCTATTTTACATGCCTCTATTATACATATATGTGTGTGTGTGTGTGTGTGTGTGTGTGTCTTCACCGATCAGCCACAACATTAAACCAGCAGCCTAATATCATGTAGGTCTCCTCGTTAAAACAGCTCTGAGCGTGGAGGCATGGAGTCCTCAGACCTCTGAAGGTCCTGTGGCACCAAGACGTTAGCAGCAGATCCTTTAAGTCCTGGAAGTTGCGAGGTGGGGCCTCCATGGATCAGACTTGTTTGTCCAGTACATCTCACAGATGCTGGATTGGATTGAGATCTGGGGAATTTTGGAGGCCAAGTAGCTCTTTGTCATGTTCCTCAAACCGTTCCTGAACAATGTTAGCAGTGTAGCAGGACACGTTATCCTGCTGAAAGGGGCCATGACATCAGAGAATACTGTTACCATGAAGGCTGGACTTGGTCTGCAGCCATGTTTAGATGCTACGTGTCAAAGTAACCTCACATGAATCAGGACCCAAGGTTTCCCAGCAGAACATCACCAGATCATCACCCTGCCTCCGCCGGCTCACCTTCTTCCCATAGTGCATCCTGGTGCATCTCTTCCCCAAGTAAACCACGCACACACCCAGCTGTCACATGATGTCAGAGAAAACCTGATTCATCAGACCAGGACACCTTCTTCCACCGCTCCATGGGCCAGTTCTGATGCTCACATGGTGGACAGGGGTCAGCATGGCGCTCTGAGCAGTCTGCGGCTACGTAGCCATACGCAGCACGCCGCCATGCTGTGTGTTCTACACCTTCTATCATAGCAGCAGCCATTTTTTCTGCTGTTTGTGCTGCAGCAGCTCTTCTGAGGGATCNCACCTTCTATCATAGCAGCAGCCATTTTTTCTGCTGTTTGTGCTGCAGCAGCTCTTCTGAGGGATCGGACCAGATGGGCTAGCCTTCGCTCCCCACCACCATCAATGAGCCTTGGATGCCCACGACCCTGTCACCGTTCACCGGTAGTCCTTCCTTGACCACTTTTGGTAGGTGGCTGACCTGCATACCAGGAACGCCCCACATGATCTGCCATTTTGGAGACTCTCTGACCCAGTCGTCTAACATCACATGTTGGTCCTTGTCAAAGTGGCTCAGATCCTCACGCTACACATTTTTCCTGCTTCAACACCTCAACTTCAGGAACTGACTGTTGACCTGCTGCCTGATATATCCACACCTTGATGTTATTCACTTCACCTGTCAGTGGTTTAATGTTGTGGCTGATGTGTATATATTTTATATGTATGTATGTATATATACATACACACACGCACACACAGTAGGGCTGTGAATCATTTAAAAAATTAATCACACAGGTTTCTGTGATTAATCATGATTAATCACAGAAACCTGTAAAGCTGTAAATCCTTTAGTTTGTCACAGAAACAAGAGAACAACAACTGAATGAACTTGATTTATTTTATCTTAAAGCAGTAGCTTTATTTCGTAATGGATTCATGATAAACTGTCTTTTGGGTTAACTAACACTCGAGTTCAGAGCAGAAACTAGCTTGGTTGCTATGTTAAAAGATGTTTGCATGTTATTCATGGCTTCAAGGTTGATGTGTTCTTGTTGTAAGAAAATCACCTTATTCTGAAAATATGGCTTTGTTCAAGGGAAAGTTCCTTTTTTTCTGAAAAGACTGAATCCTGTTTGTGTAGCGTTAGCTAACGTTAGCTTGAGGGCATCACGAGCAGCAACACAGTAAAGCTAAAGTGAGGCTAAAATGCTGTGAAGTTCTTTTTAGTAGTTTCTATGTTTTTAATGAATAAAGTTAAAACGACACACTGCTGCGCGACTGAGTTTGTCTGGTTTCAACTAGAGCCGTCGCTAACTTTAAATTCAGCTAGAGCCATCGCTAACTTTAAATTCAGCTAGAGCCATCGCTAACTTTTTGAAGCACAACTTTATATCTAAAAGGCTGATCTTTTTCCTTTTCCATCATTAGCACGAGCCTATAACGTTAGCCACAGGAAGTGGGGAAAAATTAAAACGTTAGCATAGCCTCAGGAAGTGAAAACACGGATGTGTTAAGAGCATTAATTTTTTTAAACAGTCCGCATTAATCACAAAATGCGTTCATTTTTCCAGCCCTAATACGTGTACACACAGTTTTTAGCTCATGTACAATTTAATTTTCTATGTTCTATCACAATCACAATAAAACATTGTTCACTGTTACTTTGTTCATATCATTTTTGCAAAAATACCTTGAGATATCGTTATATTATTTTGGGGCCATATCGCCCTAAAAATAACATGGATTCTGTTTTAATCTGATCAGGCCCAAAGCAACCACTGCATCATTTAACAAACTCAGGCCTCATTAAACTTTAGTTTTAATCATGATATATATTACCACAAACCGCCACAGAATTGAACTCGTCATCTTTTTTTTTTATGGGTTATCAGATTTTCATGCAGACGTTTAATAAAACACGTCACTGTTGACAGTGCTAGGATAATCTCATAAAGCGGATTGCTTCTTTCTGTGTTCGTTTTACTTTGCTATTATGTGTAACAGTGAATTTCAGGAAGCGCAGCGTGGAACCCGCCCCACTATACATCAGCGGGGGATTGTGTGGATAGGAGTTTCTTCAAACTCCTGGGAACCCACATCTTGGAGGAGCTCTCCTGGTCCACAAACATCACGGCGGTAGGGAAGAAGGGCACAGCAGCGACTTCACTTCCAGAGAACACTCAGGAAAAACGAGCTGCCTGGTGGCCTTCTACCTCTCCTCCACGGAAAACATGCATACGGCATCACAGCTCCAGACAGGACAGCTCTCCAGAGGGTCATCAGCTCCGCCCAGAAAATCATCGGCTGCCCTCCGCCCTCCCTGGAAGACGTCTCCAACTCTCGCTGCCTCTGCAGGGCCAAAACCATTCTGAAAGACTCCACCCACCCAGCACACCACCTATTTGACCTGATGACCTCTGGCAGGCGCTACAGGTCCTTCAAAGCTCGTACCACCAGACTTAAGAACGGTTTCTTTCCACTAAACACTGACAAACAGTAATCGGCGTGCAATATTCCTATCTACCAGCGCAATACTCTGCTTTATTTTATTTATTCTGTTATTCTACCTCTGCCTGTGGACTACTATTTTATTTATATTAGGTTAAATGGATAAGATGTATATTGTGGTTGTTTTTATCTGTCTGTTGTCTTGTTAAACGCACTGATCAGAAGTAGCACTCCTAATCTTATTATATCCTGTACAATGACAATAAAGCTTTCTATTCTATTCTATTCTATTGGCATCGCAGAAAGAAGTGACAGACGCTCTGACTTCGGGAAGAAAGTAACCTGATGAATAAAATGCAAACCTACACGATCAAACCCAACGAAATGGGAAAAATATCAGTGTTTGAACTCTTTTTTTCTTTCTGATTGTAGCTCAGTTTGATTGGTGTACACGTTTTGAATCGCAGCCCAGCTCATCACCATCACTACCAGCAGCTCCCGTTTTCTCTTTTATCACCGGCTTTTTTTTTTTTCCCCCTCTGTAGCTCAGACGAGCAGAGGCTGAGAAACAAAGCTTCTTTAGCTATGACGCTTAGCTGAGCACTGAACTGCAATAAACATAAATATTCTGGATTAGACTGTTGGTCCAGCTCTGTTGGAAAGGAAACCGGCGAAAAAATGTCAAAGGTTACAAATGGGCTAAGTTAGAAATGGTTGATGTTTGCTAACTGTCTTTTCAGACGAGCTGAGTGCAGCCCTGCAGAGGCTGAAGCTAACGTGGACCGACAGCGCCTCTGACAGCGTGGAAAGCTGTCTGGACTGCCTGCTCAAAGCCCTGGCCCGCAACAGTAAGTACAGCTGCTGTGTGAGGAGTGTGTCTGAAGAAATACATCCAAACCCTTCTTCTTTCGTCCTTTTATCGTCTTCTCTGTATTTATGTATTTGTCTGTTTGGCTTTCTGCTCTTATATTGCACCGCTTTGTCTGTCAAAGCACTTTGCAAGCTCTGTTTTTAAAGGTGCTGTATAAACGGAGTTGTTCTTTAAGAAAGTCAGATTTTTCAACCTTAATTTGTAACGAGGAGCATTTTGTGACCGAGTCAGGAAGTCCACTGAAAGTGAAACGCAGAGAAAATAAAACCGAGCAGCCTTTGACCATCCAGCGTTTGTTTGCTAGTTTGTTTGTTGGGGGGATATCTCGAAAAGTTATGGAGAAATTTGGATGAAATTTGAGGACAGATAGAAAACGTAGAGAGTGTGGACTGGGGTAACAGCCCAAGATATACCCCCTACTCAGACTATACCCGGGGTTAAAGTGGGCTAGCCTGTTTTATACCCCGGGCTGTTATTTAGGCTAGGCTTTTACTTCACGCGCTGATCACACAACTTATCCACTATAATACACAATTTTAATCACTTAAACGCCATTACAAACTAATCAAGTGCAGACTACAATGAATCATGAGCTGAATAAAATATATGATTGGCTTNATTACAAACTAATCAAGTGCAGACTACAATGAATCATGAGCTGAATAAAATATATGATTGGCTTGGCACAAACAAGCTATCCCTGAATTTATCAGAAAGGAAGCACGTTATTGCGAAAACACCAGTTATTGCAACACGATTCACCACCGTTTAAAATTTGGCGAATCTCCAGCACAGCCAACCAACTTCTTCAATTTTCCTGGCATCCTAATTGACAATAATTTAACATTTAGATCTCAAACTCAAAAGCTCTCAAGTAAAATTGAGGAAACCATCGGGATTCTGAATGAACTGAAACATGATTTCATTACTTTTAGACGATGCATTAATTTTGGTGTTTTTGGTGTGGGTTTTCCACACCAAAAGTTATTTACCCTTCAAAAGAAAACCCATTTGTAATGTCACAAAACAAAACTACCATGTCCGTCTACGAGCGGACACGGTAACGGACACGGCTGGAGGAGACGTCGTATGAGCACNCCATGTCCGTCTACGAGCGGACACGGTAACGGACACGGCTGGAGGAGACGTCGTATGAGCACGCTTTTGCTGCCACGACTCTTCTTTGATACAGTCCCGCAAATCCCGTTTAACACCCTTTGCCTCCATCTCTTCAGTCTGGGTTCTTGCCAGTTTTTTTTCCTCCCCCAAACTTTATTCATAACGGCGCTAGCGGTGTCGCTTTGACCAGCGCGCCATTTCACGCTGCATTCCTATTGGTTGGTTAGTAAGCAGCATCCTAAATTTCTGACAGTGTCAGAATTTTGCCGGAGGCTATCTTTGGTCGTGAGGCCGTTACAGTAGTCATCTTAGTACCTCTCTCACAGTGCGACGTAAGACCGCAGTTTTGGAGGCGCGACCAAACATATCACTGCGATTCTTTCACGGTGGTCATCTTTTGTCTGGGACAGAACAAAATCACACCATGTGTACCGGGCTTTAGGCTGGTTTTACATGATAAGTGGTATTTGCACCGTGGAGAGCCTGCGTGTCCTTCTCCTCGCTGCCTACAATCCCAATGCTGGTGTTACGACACGCATCATCAAGAAGCGCCCGCACACACTCACAGAGGCCACACACATTGATCTCTTAGAGCTCTGAAGCTGAATTAATGTCTCTCTGCTGGCTTAATGTTTCAGTTTCTCTTTAACAGCAGATGACTTGAACTTAAGGAATCTCGTACACTGAAACAGCCTGCATTTCTGACGTACCGTATACTGATGAATGTAAAGGAAACCTGCGGTGTGTTTTTCCTCTTGCAGACACTGAGGCCAGCATGAAGATCCAGGAGATGGCTGTTCTCCCGCTGTTCCCCTCTCTGCTGAACCCTCAGTCTTCCTGCACCCCTAAAGTAGCCAACGTCATAGCTGAGGTGGCCAAAAATGGTGAGTTTCAGTTTTGAGGGCCATCCAACACGTTCCATCCTGAGTCTTCTGGTAGTATTCAACTTTTACAATTTTATGCTTGTCTTCATCTCTTACTTAACAGACATTTGGTAGTTAGGTTAGTAGTTAGGTGTCTGTAACAGACTCTAACATGACATATTTTCAGCATCACAGAGATTCCATTTTCTCAGATCTGTATGTGTAATTACTTTAGAGTAGAAAAAATGGAAGTGAATAGAAGTTGGTCAGGATAATTGTATGTTTTTTTTTTGAGTTTCTCAGACTGGAGCTAATGATGATGCCTGCTAAGCTTTGCAGCAACTTGCTGCCCGCTGAGTTAAAGATGGTGGCTCCTGTTCTGTTGGACAGTGTCAGCACATTTGATTGTTTAAAACAACACTAGGCAAGAATTTAATGTTGAAATATATTAATACATCTGTAAAGATGATCCCCGTCCTAATAGTTGAGCAGCAGATCCACTGTATGTACAGATGATGTCAGTCAGTACATTTACCTGCATATGCTTTATTCTGATTATTTGGCCTCGCTGCTTACTGACTGAAGTATGCTTAAAAATATGGGACGGCAGATGGACGTTTTCGAGAAAGGACTGTCATTGTGCCAGAAGCTGCAATATCTTTGATGTCTTCTGGCTTTAGGTTAAGGAAACGTCAAAATTACTAAATCAGGGTATATTAAGTTTCTGTCCACGTTGTATGTTTGTATGTATGTATGTTTGTATTTATGTTTGTACATATGTATGTTTGTATTTATGTATGTTTGTATGTATGTATGTTTGTACATATGTATGTTTGTATTTATGTTTGTATTTATGTATGTTTGTACGTATGCATGTATGTTTGTATTTATGTATGTTTGTATTTATGTTTGTACGTATGTATGTTTGTATATATGTATGTTTGTATTTATGTTTGTACGTATGTATGTTTGTATTTGTTTGTACGTATGCATGTTTGTATTTATGTTTGTACATATGTATTTGTATGTATGTATGTTTGTATTTAAGTATGTTTGTATTTATATATATATATATAGCATTGCCCATAGTGCAGTAAGAACCTGCAGCTCTTCAGGTAACTAGTTTACTTGTATAAAACTGTTTAGCCAATAAAAAACAAAAAAAGCTGTCGTAAACATGAAAGTGTAGTTTTAATTGTCTAAAGTTTGCCCTCCAATAAAACTTTAGCATTCTAAGTTAAAATATACAGGGTGACTATAAATCAACAGTTTTTTGCAGCTGTTTCAAAGTAAGCTGTGATAAGGTGGCTTTTATTTTGAAGCACCAGCAGGATATATTAGGGTTTGTATTACAGCCTATTAATTTCACAAACTCCTCTATGAAATTCCAACAGACTTTACATGCTGGTTTCTGCACACACACACACACCCACACCTGTTTTCTGACAGCTGTTGGATACACTGGTCTTAAAGAGCATGCGCACGCACGCACGCACACACACATACATACAGACATAGGGATGTGTGTGCTCACATTTTTCTCTTTTCAAATTTGGATTATGTAGTTGCAAATCACTTAAACAAGCTGCTCTTCCCACCGCAGCGCTGTGATTAGCATATTGAACATGTTAGCGGTAGCGGTTAGCGAGCTGTTTTTGGGGACTGAAGTATGAATCTTAGCATTTCATTAGCAACGTGCTCGTATCTTTTTTGAGCTCAGCTTGGTTTTTATTCTGACATGGTATGTAACTCGTGTGTTAGAGTTCATGAGGAACGCGTGTGTGGATGCCGGCCTCATCGCTCCACTCATTCAGCTGCTCAGCTCCACCGACCAGGAGGTTCTGCTGCAGACAGGCCGAGCTCTCGGAAACATCTGCTACGACAGCCGTAAGTAGAAATTTGTGCTGTATAAGGAACACTGAATCCCACACCGGCTTAACAAAACAACCAGCTTCCATTTAATCTGATTGTAGTTTATGTTATGGATGTTGATGTATGTTATAGATCAGCTTTATTTGTAGACTGAATAAAGGTGGAGTGGAGTTGAAACGTGTGCTTTGTTAGAAAGCTGAGAGGATTAGTCCTTTCAGTGGAATTTCCACTGACATTGGGGGAGATGAGACATTAGTCTAATGTTTGGGTGAACTTGCAGGAGTTACAGGTAAAATATGCATTTATTGCCCAAAAGGCTGAGACTACATGTAAAATCCCTGCTTTTCCATGAAAATGTTGAAATAATCATAAAGTCTGATGTCACAAGAAGCTCTGTGGAACATTGTCACGTCATGCTGATAACTTGGCTCATCAGGTTTTTACAGACGTGTGGATTCCATGATGCTGTCATTAAAGCTAAAGGGGGGCGTACCAAATACGAAGATATTCTGACATTCATGGACATTTTTCAAAGATTCAACTTTTCACTCTAATTGTTAAGATGATTNATATTCTGACATTCATGGACATTTTTCAAAGATTCAACTTTTCACTCTAATTGTTAAGATGATTATATCATTTGGAATGAAAAATCTTGTATTAAATTCAAAAATAATCCACTGGATCCACAAGAAGACTGGCAGCTGTAACTGCTGCCAAACGGGCTTCTACAAAGTCCTGAATTAAGGTCTGAAATGAAAGAAATGAAAATGAAAGATTTCAGTTGTGATTTTAAATAAATTTGCAAAAATTTCTAACAGCATGTTGTCACTTTGTCATTATATGTTATTGAGTGTAGATTAATGGGCAAAAACGGCAGTTTTATCCATTTAAAATTAAATTTACAACACAATAAAATGTGCAAAAAGTGAAGGGGTCTGACAACTTTGTGGAGGCGCTGTACGTTTAGGGGGTTATTACTTTTATCACATGGTGATATAGATGTTGGAGAGATTTTTTTCTTTCAGTAAATAAAGTGATCAAACAGATGAATTTCCTGAACCACAATGACGGCAGTGGTATCAAAAGATCCTCCTCATGAACTTGCTTTGTAATGGAATGTTAATTTAGGAAACCTTTTTAGGAAAATGGACGTGCTTGGACGCAAAACAAACAATATTCACCTGTTTGAACAGCCACGAAATATCAGAGCGCCGCCTGACACATTCCTCTATGGCAGTTTGGCAGCGCCTTTCCTGTGCTGTGTCCTGTGCATTTTGCTGATTACGATACAGTGCCACCATATAGCGTAATGCTGCAATTGCATTACAAATTACAGAAATCTACTGAGTGCAACGCTTGTTAGAAATAGGCCCAGATTCATAAAAAACAGCAGTAAGGAGTGTAGCTTTGACCTAAATGCATGCCGTGATAATTGAAGCTCATTCATAAAACTTCTCCTAGATAATCAGCACAGCGCTGTCACCCGAAGGCAGCGTTGCTGTGAGGTGTGACAGGTAAAAGCTGATGAAGATCAGCGTGTTAATGAGCTGCTGCATATTTACCAGCCACCATTTATCCTGATTCATCTGGTTTTAAAGGAAGCATTCTGCTTTAGAGCTCCTCGTTTTAAAAGACTGAAGCTAAAATAACAGGAAAACGTGCATTTTAACCTCTGTAGTGTGTGATCACGCTGCGCCGGGGGGAGGGGTGCATGAGGAGCTCAGATGTGCACAGCACAGCAGAACGCACAAGAACGTGTGTGAGATCAGATCACAACTCACCATTTAAAAACTGACTGATCAGCTGAGTGAGTTTATCAAAGTTATTGATCACTAACACATNACTCACCATTTAAAAACTGACTGATCAGCTGAGTGAGTTTATCAAAGTTATTGATCACTAACACATATGAGGCAAATACAGTTTTAAAGATTTCATACCGCTGAAATTTAACTGAAGCAGGTCTTAATGTTAGCGTGTGGGTTTGTTTTATGAATAGCTACCGCCACATGTAAATAAGGAAATATCACTGTAACGCCTCTTTAAGGCTAACGCTAAAATATGTCGCTAACAGGCGTTTATGAACGAGGGACCGTGGTTGTGCCGTGATGTTTGCGCATAGTGATGCGGTAAATCACGCGCTATCATTTATGAATCTGGGCCAAAGTGTTTTCCATGAAGACAGCCGTCAGAGCTTTGCCAAGAGCTGGAGGTGGCAAGAAATTTGACGGAGGCGGCTGCTTCGTAATTCTGTATGCAGGAAAAACTCTGGATAGGTTATTCTTTTTTTTTATATGACTTCTGCACTGATAAAATGATAATATAATATAGGCCCAGTTCTTTGCTCTGAGATTCAGCCATTCATTCATAAAAGTAACAGCAGCCCTGGAATCTCCTGGGTGACAGCAGGACAGTAAATGGTTCAATATTTCTGACGTACTCAGATGAACCTCCTGTACTTTGACTGTTGTTTCTCTGAGTATAATTTGCTGAAAAAAAAAAACCTTGAAGGACGTTGTACAAGCAGAGGCTGATCAGGATCTGTAAGTTCACAAGCACTTTTGCACCAAAAGTTCAGAACCAGATTAGGAATGACTGTACATATGAACTATTTGGTTCCTAGAGCAAGTTCCTTGCACACATTTGCACAACGCTTCAAGTGAAGCGAAGATTATGGAAATTAGAACAAGAGCGATGTCATTCCGCAACACAACCACGCATCTTACTTCTGGTGACGTGTTGTTTTTAACGTCGCCAACAAAATCATCGGCGAGTCTGATCTCGATGGTAACGGCGTCTGAGGGCCGGTGACCTGCAATAGAATCTGTTGTGTTGTTTTTGTGATCGTTGTTCATCTTTTCATTGCTGTTGTGCTTTGTGTTCAGAGTTGTTCAGAGTAAATGTATGGAGATCTTTTTGTTTTGTGGTGTACAAAATCTGAGTGTTTTATAATGGCAGAAAAGGGTTCCAGTAAAATTTACTCTAGACACTACCATGTTTCACATCAACCACTTTATTTTCCAAGTTATACTCCAACAAATCAACACATTCCTCAATACTGTTTATTTAAAAAGTTATCTATCTTTACATATTCAGAAACCCAAATCCTTCAAAAAACAGGAGATGATCTTTGCTGTTGGCACCATACCTTCGGGTGTTTTTACACCAAGCTCGTTTTGAGCGTTGTTTCAGACCCTGTAGAGTACAAGAACAATGCCGGTGATTTTGGCATGTTTGAACCCAATAAATATTACCCGCATACACACTACATTACTGACAACCATTTTTCCATCCCCTAATCTTTCAAAATCAAATATTCAGGTGATACACGCACCTTAAAATTCAATGTTTCACCTGCTAAGTTCTGATTAGGTGTGCAGTCATTTTGTAGGTGCGGCTGGCTTGACCTCAGTTATACGTATTTGGCAACATCCAAATGGCTGTGGTTGGGGTAACAAAATAACAAAATGAATAATAACTTAGTTTTCATGAGCAAGAGACATCTGTCCACAGGCTCCTTTAGGTTTACTATTTGCGCTTGAAGTATATTGATCATTTGGGTTTTTACATTATCTCACGAAAGCTTTGTGAGATAATGTAACTTTTTTTTTTTCTCCTACCATGTCCCCATAGAGGCTCCACAGATCAGTTAAATTAAGTAGATAAAAAAATTATCTTGAACTACATTATTGCCATAAATTAAGATTATGTTTTCAGATCTGTAGATCATTTGCTCTGGTCTGAATCAAATTGTTCAGACCAGAGCAACAATCAAATTGTTGCTCTGGTCTGGGCAACAAGAGCAACAAGAAGTTTGAGGCCATCCCCAGATTAAAAAAAAAAATTGTCAATACACTGTTTGTTTTACAATTTATTGCACAGGAAATGACAAAAATACATAAAATAAATGTAAGTAATTAGTTTGAAGAAGAATTAGTCACCAGTAGCACATTCTGTAGCCACTCTGGCTACAGAAATGATTTTTCATGAAGGCATCAGTCTGTATTAGTGCAGCACTCCTGTTGTGTTCCAGCTTCCTGCTGATGTGTTTTAACTTTCTATTCAATAGCTGCTGTCTGCCTTCTCCCACATCATTCTGGGATTACAGTGTTTCCCACAGGTTGAAAATGTACTTGTTGCAGTGGGTAGGCACGCCATGTAGCCAAGCCCCCTGGACCCATCGGACCCCGAGGCTATTTACAAATCAGGCTCTGGCTTTTTTTTTTTATTCCCTCCTCTCTCCACTCACATCATAACACGCCTCCTGATGCTGCCTCACATGTTGGTGTCAGAAACCGCAGCATCGCTGTTGTCTGAATGCTGCTGCAGCAGCTGACAGCCGCTACTTTTACTTTGAAAAGAGCTGAACTTCCTGTACTGACGGGAAAAAAAAAAGAGCGCGGCCTCGGGTCGGGCAGAGGTCGAGAATTTCATTAAGTCTAGGGCTTGGGTTTGGAAAGAACTGTGTTGGGCGGGGCCAGGTACGGTGCAGGACTCTAGTGACTGTGATGAGTTCACAGCCTGATCAGACAGAACGCTGCTCCATGTTTTCTGTTCTCTATGGATGGTCTCCACTTAATGTAATTAACAGTTATTACAATGCCTGTAAAGCGGAGTGATATGTAGTTAAAAGTCCCAGTGCTGTTATACTCTGTGTCAGCACCCCTGGAAGGCCTCTTGTCCAATCAAAATGCTTGGTTGGAACTAACTATTGTATGTAAGAAATAAATAATTATTTACGTATTAAAATACATTTTCCATTTTCAACATAAATGTGTCATGTAGCCCACTGGGCCATGGCGTCTTGTTGTTTTCTGTCTGTAAATTTCAGGCATCAAAACGTCTCAAAGGACTGTAGCTAAAACTAGCAGCTGGCTAACAGGCTAACATTTACAGAAATGCTGATTAATGTGTGTTGAAAAGAAACATACACGTCGCCGTTCATCTTCTCGCTGCATGTGCGTGGCAGCATGTCACAGTTGTATTTTTTTTAAGGCTGGGTCTACCTTCCATCCTATGATTCGGATTTTATCTTACAGTCTGCCTGGGCGGGCCGCCCAAATAGAGCCTATGTGTGGGAAACACTGGGATTAACTTGCGACATAGTCTGCTCATGCTAAATCTGGGGATGGCCTCAAACATCTCGTCTGTAGTGTGTATCCTACTTAAAACAATTAAACAACGTGTCAAACATAAAACACACTTCACAGCAGTTTAGCTCCATCTTTGATTAGACATAGAAATAGAAATGGATGCTGTTAAAGGTGGAAACGCATCAGTCTTAGCTAGGTTAGCGTGTGCTTGTATGTTTTCAGTGTTCAGTGTGTGAAGGGCAGCACGTCTTCTTCACATCATGTGAAGCAACGTGGTTTTCTACATGGCTTGAAGTCAGCTTCAGCTTCTGCTGTCATAGTTTTCTTCTTCATGGATCAAATGATGCTAGGATCCACATTCATCTTTGTTACTCTGATTTACTTTGACACCATAGGAACTACTTCCTGTTTGGAATTTCTTTCTCCGCCCCCAGACATTTCTGACCAATGAGCAGAGAGAGTGTTATCACATGACTTTTGCTGATAGATTTTGCTTTGATCAGACTTTTTCCTGTGTGAAACCAAAACGAATCAAGTGGTAAATGCAGCACTGGAACAGTTTGATTCAGACCAGATCTGAAAACATCATCTGAATTTATGGCAATAATGTAGCTGCACATTTGTTGAATCTCAAGTCCCACTGTGACGTGTTCATTTTGTGCTGGGAAGCTGTTCAAGCAAAAATCTGCTGTTCAGACTCTGATTCTGACATGCATCCAAGAGAGAATCCTTAAACAGGCTGTTAGAACGTGCTGCCTCTCTGCCTGTGCAGAGTTATGACCTTTAACTTGTTAAAGGCGTTTGGTTTAAAGCTCAGGAGCTGGACTGAAACAGATCACATCCACGCTGAATGATCTGTTATTTGACATAGCTCAGCTGATTTAGAACAGTGCAGCTATTTTTATTGCCTTCACTAACTTACCAAATTACTTTATTGACTAAACTGTGCAAGCAGATTTTAGCTTCTTTGCGTTGTCACACATAACAATAAAAACAGAATATTTATTACTGCCAAAGTCATATGTGGTATAAAAAAATCCCCATCCAGGCTTTTCTGTTAATTAGATTAATAAAAAGCCACCATTAGATACAATAGGATTTTCTGATTCAACACAAAGTACCTGGGCTTGTTTTTTTTATGGTTTATAGATTATTGGTGATCATAACTCTTTCCTTTGAACTGATCATATTTAGCATTCTGAGTTTGTATTGTTTTGTATTGATTTGTAATGCTTGCTTAACATTTGTTTAATTTCCGCAGGTTGTGGCTGTGTGATCCCTTTTCGTTATTTTGTGCTTGATTTGTGTCCTGGCCTTTTTTGTTTTGCAGATGAGGGCAGGAGTGCAGTTGACCTGGCAGGAGGCGCTCAGATAGTAGCTGAACACATTAAATCCCTCTCCCAAAATACTGAGCCGGAAAATCAGAAGCTGTTGACTGTCTTTGTTGGCATGCTGATGAACTGTAGCAATGATAATGGTAATGACCATCTGAACTAACCTCAACTAACGGAGGATCTTCTTTCTTACAAACAGAGAATGTGTGTAAAACTGCATTTTCACGCATCACTTCACAGAGTAACAGTCAGGGTGACCTTTTCTGCTCGGGGTTGATCTTCTTGCTCTCTGTTGCTTTCTCGCCTTGGATTTTGAGGTAATCTGCAGTTCTTATGGGTATTTGCTGAGAATGTGCTTTCATATTGGCAGTGAGTCCTTCCTTTCTGTAGCTTCAGAAGGTACAGTGAGTTCAGTAGCTTTGTCTTCTTCTTTTGCCTTCCAAAAGTCTATAAAACTACTGAGCTCTCTCTCTCTGCTTTTGTTTTAATTCACCATCAGACGACATAATTCCATTATCCTGATGTTAACTCATCTGTGCTGCTGCAGACTGACTTGTAAATTACAGATCGCATATCAGGAAAAGCTAAATGTGAGCAATACCTGTCTCTCATGGCTGGAATAGTTGAGCTTAGGGGAGACTTGTTGAATCTATAACTTGTGTATTTCTATTTTTCGCCTCATGCCAGGCAGTTTGATAACTCAGAGTAGTGCTGGGTTCTGATATAGGGTTGGACGATACAAACGATATAAAGTCGTATCGCGATATTAAAAAATCTTCGATATAAAAATGNGTTGGACGATACAAACGATATAAAGTCGTATCGCGATATTAAAAAATCTTCGATATAAAAATGAGGAAGTCAATATAAAATCGATATAAAATAGTGCTTGAATACAGGAAGTTAACGACAGGTCAAACAGCCAATAGTGTGCCAGAACTGGAACAAACTAGCCAATCAGGTGTGGCAGTGTCATGATAACAGCCCGCCCACTTCCTCAAAGCAGCATCTTGCCAAACGCTGGTGAACACAGCAGTGACGATATCGCTTTTCTATTTTGGTCATAGAAAATCGGAAAAGGGAAAACGAGTCATCTGATTCGCTAGACATATTTTCATTGTCCAATGAACAAAGGTGGCATGCCATCTGCAAAAAATCCGAAAGAAGAAAAAAAGGAACTGCCAACACAGATATGCAGATACTGATGGACGGATGGATGATGGAGTCATTCGTACTCTTTNGAACTGCCAACACAGATATGCAGATACTGATGGACGGATGGATGATGGAGTCATTCGTACTCTTTGGGGTGCTAAACGGGTGAAAGATAGAGATATGTCAGTGGACAAAATAAGCCGGATATTTCATGTGCTCAAATTTATCTGATTTTTGTCTTGATTTTGATTTTGTCTGATTGTGTTTTGGTACATGTACTCATAATGCAACACTCCTGCTAGCACAGCATCTGTTAGCTAGCTTAAAACTTAGCTTAAAAAACGGCTCTTCCTTCATTTTACGATTTCCTATTTCACAACGAAACTCGGAAAACGGCTCGTTTTACGAAGACACCACGTGTGCTGTAGCTTTCTTTACTGGAAAAGCTATGATGCCAGTGCAGGCTGTTGAAAAAGGGATTTTTCAGTTCATTTTCAGCTGGTTATTTTTTATGTTCAGAACATGCATGAAGAAATTGTTAAAATAAATTTTAAGGCCAATGCAGCAGAATCTTTGCCATATTGCGATATATATATATACTGATCAATATAAAAAAAAAATATATATATATCGTGATAAAAAATTTTTCCATATCGTCCAGCCCTAGTTCTGTTGGTGCTGTGCAGTAGAGGTTTAGGGTTAACCTTCCGCTGGCTGAAACATACACCCCAACCTGCTGTTTTCCAATTTTTTCTGCTTGCCGAAGTTGCAACGATGGTCCAGATGTTGATTTATTCTTGGGTCAAAGATGGACAGCGAGACGCATTCTGTTGGCGCAGGTGCAGCCAGTTGGTGTGATAAATGATTATGATGAATTATTGTGAATTACGTTGAATTAAATCAAACAGGTGATCAAAGTGAGGTGTGGACAGGCTGAATCTCTTTGCCCAGCTTCAGTTCTTGAATTAGCCAACGAAGTTCTCCCAGTAATCTTCAGGAGGCTGATTGCGTGTAGAAATGTGCGAAGCGTTGATGTGAATATGGATGAGGTGTTTAGAGGTTTGACAGGATGTGGACAGATCATCCTAGTTTTCTGTGTTTTCCTGAGACGTGTGCTGGAGTTTCCACTCTATTCTGCTCTGCTCATTCTTAAGGCCGCACTATGCTTCCTCCAAAACGCCTGTCAGACACTGGGGGTGGGGGATCGTCTGACAAAATTTGTTACTCTCTGACTCCGCCTCTCCGTCAGTCACACCCACGTCGAGCAGTGATTGGTCAGGGGGTATTGAGGTGTGAAAATGGGGAGGGATTTACCGTATATACTCGTATATAAGCCGCCCCCCTGATGTTGTTCCATCAGTTTATTTGTTTAGCAAATTACCTGTTTTTTCTGGGTATTATCATAGTATTCCTGTGATTTTCTGAAAATAATCCATGTACCGGTAAACAGCTGATCACATTAGCTGACATGAACTTTTCCAGACTCCTCTTCCCATTAGTTTCTTGCTAATAAAGCACAAAACTTGTTGAACGAGACGACGAAATAATGTTACGTACTGGTGTATGAAACAGCACTTTTATAAGGTTGTCTCTGATGGGCCTATTCTTTTGTCTTTGACCAATCACAGCAGAGCTTACTGGCTGCCACAAAATGTGCTGGATAAAATGTTTAGTTAGGAAATATCTCATTCTAAGGTATGATTTAAACTATTTTCCATGGGTAGTGGTAATGGTAGTATTTCCACCTCTGGAAATTTCCTTCTCTGGGATCAAATCTGAATTTCTCCTGCATAAGCCAAATCCCCGATTTGCTTTGTGAAATTTGGTAGTAAAAACTCAGCTTATACTCGAGTATATACGGTAGTTTCTCTCTAAGCTCTTTTTTTCAGTCACTGAGCCAGATTCATAAAGCTTTGTTCATGATTTAATGATTTACCGTGTCCATAAGGACAAATCATCATCAGCCACGTTCCTCATTCATAAATGTCTGTTATCAGCATCTGTTACCGTTTATCTTTAAAGAGGCGTTACTACAGTATTTCCTTATATACATGTCTTTAAAGAGGCGTTACTACAGTATTTCCTTATATACATGTCTTTAAAAAGATACTATAGTATTTCCTTACATACACGTCTTTAAAGAGACGTTACTACAGTATTTCCTTATATACATGACAGGAAGTGATTCTTGAAACTGACACTAAAATGAAGACGTGTTTCATTCTCTTGAATTTCATCAGCATGAAATCTGATGATGTTTAAACCGTATCTGCCTCACACGTTAGTGATCAATACATTTGACTGATCAGCTTATTTAAATGGAGAGAATCTGATCTCGCACACATTCTGGTGGTGTTGAGCTTATTCATAAAGCTTCATCTGCTGCGCTGTGCACGTCTGTGATGGCAGCTTGTCACCCCTCCTCCTGATTGTGCATTTTGAAAAGACTCTAGATGAAGTCTACTACCAAGTCGGAGGGCCGGGTCGGATGAAGCGTAATGCGACCTTTAACCCCGGTTAAATGCTTGTTTTTGCTCTTCAGGTGCTTCTCACAGCTCTATTGCTTCTGTCTTTTAACAGAGTAAAACTACATTTAAATTGTTCATGTATTTTTTAATGCTTGAAATGTTTTGTGATGTCATCAGAAAGTAACACAACACAAGGTAAACTGTACTCTGCAGAGCATTGTGTTTAATAACCACATGGTGGGAGGAGTAAAAAAATATTTTATATAACACCTGTGAAAGCTTTGGAATGAGCTTTACAGGTAGCAGAGCCTAGTGTAGAATAAAGAAAATAATACACACCCTCCAGCCAATCACAATCCACTATTCTCTATGGCTATAGCATAATTGAAATTGGGGGGGNGGGGAAGTGTCATGGATGAATTACCGATGAAGTTTGCCTTGTGCTATCATTTGTATTCCAGGGAAGTGGGATGCACTGTTAACAATTCAGTGTGAAAATTAGAGTTATAAAAATGATTGATATTGGTGTTTCATCAGCATCTTTTCACTCCGTGGCATTCAGGACAGCATGTCGACTGCTTGTGACTGCGTGTGCTTGTGTGTTGTTTTTTCTTTTCTTTCTTTTTTTTTTTTTTTNTTTTTTTTTTTTTTCAGATTCCTTACAGGCCCAGCTGATAAATATGGGTGTGATTCCAACGCTGGTGAAACTGCTGGGTATCCATTCCCACAACTCCTCCCTGACAGAGATGTGTCTGATAGCCTTTGGGAATTTGGCCGAGCTTGGTGAGTTTATCTTACGCGGCATCTTTTTAACCAAAAACGCTTCAGACACTTTACTCTTTATTCCTGTGCTTGTATTTTCTCAGATAAAACCCCTGTTGGTTGTCGTTGCATCATTACATTTGTCATTCTTTTTAATCAGCTTAATGTTTTCACCAGCAGATGTCAGACGTCACACAGATTTTTGAGCTGCTGAGTTATTGTAAGTTTGTGCGTGCAGCTAGAAAAAAAAAAAAAAAANAAAAAAAAAAAAAAAGACAAAAATGCAGTTGATAAAAGCAGCGAAGACTTGGCTAGTACAAGCCGTGAAACAAAAAATAAAATAAAGCTGCTCCCACATCCATGAAGCTGCAGAATCGAGTCAGTTTCTCCCGAGCATCCGTGCTCTTAGCGCATCTTAAAGGACCACACTGTCAATTTTGCATGTTTGAGCCTATTATACTGGGACTCCCCGGGTTACAAACGTCCAACTTGCGAACAACCCATACTTACAAATGGACCGCCATAAATAATTAAATTCAAAATTCGAGTTACATGATTCGTAATGGTGAACGGCCCACTACTTTATGACGCACGTCAAAACAACAGAACGGCTCTTGCGACGTGCAAGACGTCAAGGAGTGAGAATAAGTGTTAACCTACATGTGTTTTTATACCTCCNAGGATATCTGGAAGTGTTTATTTAATGTTTCTTATGCATAGAAAGGTAAAATATATACACTAGATACACACCTAAGTAAAATATATATGCTAGATATGCACCGTTACTTTCATAACCCGGGGACTGCTTGTGTTTATAAATATATATATATATATATGTATATATATTTATAAAAATATCCCTGTAGTTCATTATAACAAATATGTATATTTATTTATATTGTGGTAATTAGTATGTATTTACAAAGTTTGTTTCCATCAGTTTATTAACGTCATGCCATTGCTACTCTCTTTTAAATGAAAATATTTAATCATAAATATTTTATGGTAATTTCAAATTTAATTACAAAATTGAAAATGAAAAACTTTTCATTTGTTTATTGTAAATGACCTCTCACGGCCCACCGGGGAACCGCGGCCCACACTTTGGGAATCATTGTATTAGGTTCAAACATGTAAAATGGGTGGTATGGTCCTTTAATATTGTGTTTGCCTTCTACACGGTGGCAGGCAGGGAGTGTCTCTGAGGTGTTAGGGGTTTGGCTGTGGAAGTGGAAGCGTCCTGAGTGGGTCAGTGATGCTGCTCTCATTCTGTCAGAGTCCAGCAAAGAGCAGTTTGCATCAACCAGCATTGCTGAGGAGCTGGTTCGCCTCTTCCAGACGCAGACGGAGCATGAGAAGAAGGAGATGATTTTCGAGGTTCTCGCTCCGCTGGCAGAAAATGGTAACGTGCTTTGTACAGTAATTATTCATAAGTACAAGATACAACATCCTGGAACAGGAAGCAGTAAATGCTGTGTTCACGCTACGTGTGCACGTGAAGAGGTCTGCAGAGGCCACACATACAAATAAAAAGTGCGTGTGCGCGTGTGTTTGGAAGAAGTGAGCATATGAATGTTGCTGCTCAGATGGACACTTAATTATGATGGGTAATACAGTTAGCTTACCTTGCTATCAGACGTAGTCATGGTTAGGAGGGGGTTATGGGTCTAAAAACAGGCGTCCTTTCAACGCGCACATGCAAAAGAATAAAAGCGGTATGTCATTAAAGTCAGCGACCGCAGAGTTTGACAGTAAAACTAATTTACAAATGCAGCGCCCTCTGCTGGTAGAAAAGAGAACAGCATGTAAGTCTGTCCTTCCCCTGCTAGATGTGATAAAGCTGCAGCTGGTGGAGGCGGGTCTGGTGGAGTGCCTGCTGGACGTGGTCGCGCAGACCGTGGACGGAGAGAGGGAGGAGGACATTTCTCAGCTGAAGACTGCCTCAGACCTCATGGTGCTGCTGCTGCTGGGAGGTAAAACAGTCAGCCATGTTAGCTGTAACCGAGCAGAAAAAAACTCTTCATATTCAATGTTTATAAAGGAAGTAAAGAAGTAAAAGATCGGGTAAAAAAAAGGCAGGAAGGGATAAGGCTATTGGTTTTGGTGAAACGAGGTCCTCTAGTGGTGAGGACAGATTACTGATAACAGAAAATCAAGTGAAAACGGAGAAGCTGCTGTTCAGACTTCCTCTAAAAGCTCCTTCACCATAAAAGCCCTCTCGTGTTTGACCGGTGGAAAGCTTTTAATGTGAAGTGGCAGAAAGAATTGATCAGTTTAACACGACATCATCATTGCTGTCCTCTGGTGGCAATGTAACACCAAAAATAATAATAAAAAAAAAAAGAAGTCATTGTTCATAATTAAATGATTAAGCCCAAATATGAATCTGTTCTGATTTCCTTTTTTCAGTTGCCTAGTTGTGTGTATTGTGTATGCATAACCGCTGTCCATGTGTGCAGACGAGTCCATGCAGAAGCTGTTTGAAGGGGGGAGGGGCAGCGTGTTTCAGAGGGTTCTCTCCTGGATCCCGTCTCACAACCATCAGCTGCAGCTCGCCGGCGCTCTGGCCATCGCCAACTTTGCTCGCAATGGTAAGTCTGAACAGGAGTTTGTCATGCAGGGACAGCAAGTAACAAACGTGAAAATGACAATTTAAAACGAGAATACAATGCACAAATTACTGCATGATATTCTGGTAAAAACTATTACTGTCATATACCGTACACCTGTGTGTTTAAGGGTTCAAGGAAGTGTGTGTAGTATAGTCAGAAGTCGATCAGACTTCTGACCTGCTACACTCCTAGTGGCGTTGTATGGATTATGGATTTGGGAGAACAGATTCAGGATGCCTAACAACAAAAAATTCCATAACCATTCCAAACACACTTTAACCAACACACACAGAGGATGAATGGATGGTGGATGGATAATGGATGGATGGATGTGCTGAACAAACAGATACATGTGAGCGCTGTGCTATAAACTGCGTGTTAGCTGAGGGATGATACAGATCTGGAATGGGAACGTGACATCAGCTGCTGCTCGGGTTTGCTGCTGACGTGCAGCGTGTTGCATGTGTGTTGCGTTACTGCGTGCAGACGGAAACTGCATCCACATGGTGGACACTGGCATTGTGCAGAAGCTCCTGGAGCTGCTGGATCGGCACGTTGAAGAAGGCAACGTGACTGTTCAGCACGCAGCCCTCAGCGCCCTGAGGAACCTCGCCATACCTGGTGAGTCCGCAGGATGTCTTCCACCGTCAGACACACCACAGCAGTCTGAGCTCACAACATTATGCAAGGTCACATCTCACGGACATTTAGGAATATACAGTACGTGTTTCAACATGTAATTATTCCATTATTGTGCAACGTGTCCTACATGACGTTCTCTACTGTTATATTTTACACAGACACACTGTATGTTGTTTTGTTTAAAGGACCATACCACATTTTTCATGTTTGAGCCTAATATATTCAATTTTCATACATGTAGTATACATGTACTGACAATCATTTCCCAAAGCATACTGCTGGAACGGTGAATTAAAAATGTTTTTCCTACCTTCCAGACCTCCATTGGTTTCAGTTCATTCTGCTATTAAAATCAACTTGTTGATACTTGAAACGTTCTTGGGATAGGTAATCCATCATCACCAACAAGACGTGTATTCAGGGTTTTTTTTTTAAAGTTACGTAATTTTGGCGTTTAAGCGCAATAAAAAGCACAGAGTGATCTGAAAATGCTTTCTGTTGTCAGTTCTTCACTACAGCACTTGAATGCACCACTAGGGTAGTAGGAAAAGTCATAAAAACATTTTTAATTCACCGTTCCAGTAGTATGCTTTGGGAAATGACTGTCAGTAACATTCCATGTATGAAAATTGAATATATTAGGCTCAAACACGCAAAATGGCCGGTATGGTCCTTTAAGCACATTGACATTTGTTTTTTTTTTTTAGTNGCTCAAACACGCAAAATGGCCGGTATGGTCCTTTAAGCACATTGACATTTGTTTTTTTTTTTTAGTAATTGAACTTATTTCTCTCTTGTAGTGGTAAACAAATCCAAGATGCTGTCAGCAGGTGTAGCAGATGTGGTGCTGAAGTTCCTACAGTCTGAGATGCCTCCAGTCCAGTTCAAGCTGCTGGGAACATTAAGGATGCTCATCGATACACAAGGTGCACAAACTCTCCTATCCCTCTCGCCTCTTTGGCAGAGATTTGGTTGTTTTTCCTCCGCTAAGGAAGATGTGTTTGTTTGTTAGCATAATATCTCACAGTAATAGATTTGGATGAAATTTGGGGGACGGATAGATGACATCAAGAGGAAGAAGTGATTAAATTTTGGAAGCGATGACCTGATAGTGGTGCTGTAATAACCACTTTTACATTTTGGCCTACAAGTTTTGAGAATCAGAATTCATTTTTTCCTGAATTTCATGGGTCTAGACACATCTAACAATATAGACCACGCCCATTTCTGCCTGACTAGATTTTCTGCCATTTTGAAGTTTTTTTTTTTTTTTTTCNTTTTTTTTTTTTTTTCTCATCTCCTCCCACAATTTGGCTCAATTGTCAAAATATTTTGCATGTCAAATGTCTGGATCAATTCAGAAAAAAGCTATTTTTATGATATTCTTTACTGTTTTGTTACGATTGGCTGCCAAAGTTGAGTGGGCGTGGCCCTTTCTACAAAATTTGCTGTATCTCATGAATAAATTATTCTGTTGTAACCAAATTTGGAGGACATGTGCAGGAAAGTCTTATGAAAAATAGGAATCACCAATCGACCGGATGATGGCGCTATAACAGCCTCAGTAAAAGTTTGTCAGTAACTTCTGATGCATGGTTATCATCAGAATTCTTTTATTTTTCTCTCTCTCTCTCTCTCTCTCTCTTCCTTGGTCTGAGACACATCGATGGGCCACGCCCATTTCCAATTGGTAGATTGTCCGCCGTTTTGAATTTTCTTCAAATTTTATCTGAAATGTTGGATCTGAAAACCGTTAAAACTACAGCAACCAAACCTACAATACTGATTCAAAATATCATCCAATAATCAGACAAAAAAGAAAAAAATTACCCTGGTCAGCCTGATGGTGGCGCTGTAATAAGCATGTTTACATTTTGGCCTATCACTGTTGAACTGTAACTGACAGAATCAAACTTCCGTTTTTTTCTGGAGTTCATGGGTCTATATGCATCCAGCCATATAGGCCACGCCCATTTTCACACGACTTTCTTTTTTTTTCTCTCTCTCTCTCTTTCTTTTTTTTTTTTTTTNCAAAATATTGTAGGTAGAATGTCTGGACCAGCCAAAAATATGTTTTTGGATAAATGTGGAAACTAAAAAAAAGCAAATCAATAATTTAATGCTAAATAAGGGTCCCTAAACCTAAAGTAACTGATGCCGTCGTATTGTTTGCCATGTGAAGCGGGTCTGAAATTCCATCCTGAGAGAGAGAGAGAGAGAGAGAGAGAGAGAGAGAGAGAGCTCATGCACTCTCTCTCTCGGCTGCAGCTGGCTCGGTATGCAAATGAGCTTTTACAAGAGAGCCGACAGTGCATTTTCAAATTAAGGAAGCGTGTTGCCCTGATCTGTGTGGAACCTCCACAGAGATAACTGAATGTTTTTGCAGCAAAGACACAGATGAAATGAAACAGCATCAGTTTGTGACAGAAAGGTGTTTTTGCAGCTGAAGCTGCAGACCAGCTAGGAACCAACGGGAAGCTGGTGGAGAGGCTGGTGGAGTGGTGCGAAGCCAAAGACCACGCAGGCGTGATGGGCGAGTCCAACAGGCTGCTGTCAGCGCTCATACGACACAGCAAATCAAAGGTCAGGCTCCTCCTTTCAAACAGCAAGTGTTCTGATTGGTTGGTTGGTTTGTGTAGTCATTAAAGCTCTGGAGCATTTCTTCCTTAGTCTGCTGATCATTTGACACCTCCTCCATCTTAAAGTATATCTAAGGGAAATCATGCTTTTGTGTATTTCAGGAAGTTGTCCGAACTGTTATCCAGGGAGGAGGAGTCAAGCACTTAGTTACTATGGCAACCAGTGAGCACATGATCATGCAGAATGAAGCCCTGGTGGCTTTGGGCCTCATAGCAGCATTGGATCTGGGTAAGAGGAAAGCGTTTGAGCTTGTTTTTTCATTCTATTTCATGTGTAGAGCTGTGATCACATTTAGACCAAGCAGCACATAAAACTCCATACCAGACAATATTTACTACATGGAGTTGTTATATCAGGCCTCAGCGATCCAGGTTCACCACTAAATACTGTAACATTTTAGAAACACTTATAACAATAACTCAAATTAATTTGTCCTGCTAGTCTTCACTAGTGTATAAAACAGGGTTCCCCAACTAGTTTTCTCCAAGGGCCAAATTATGTCAAGCATGCCAAGTCAAGGGCTGCCCCCC
>VXCM01001316.1:8964-130199 GCA_014773175.1 Lucifuga dentata
CCCCCCCCCCCCCCCCAGTCTTCTCGTCTCTGCATCCCTCCCTCCCTCCCTTTGGTCTGTCTTGCTCTCTTCCTCTCTCTAGCAGCTTGTTAGCAGGTGTTGACTTGGCTATGCTCCATTGAAGCCAGAGTGTTAAGTGCTTGGCCCCTTGGCCCCATTTCCACTTGCTAGTTAGTTAGCGCTTAGCAGAGCACGCAAGCAAGTATGACATGTCAAGTGCGTGTGTGTTTGAGAAAAGTGTGCTTGACCTCATTTAAGGATGTTCGTGTAGGAATTTCCATTTTTTTCATCATTGTCTTGCATTTGCAGCTGCTGGATACTGTCCTGTAGCAAAATCCCCTTTCATCATTTTCATTCAGAGATAATTGAAAACATGTACAAACATATGAAAAGTAGCTCACTGGCAGTTATGTTATAGCTAGGTTTGAGGATCTTTAGCACAAACAGGCTGTGTGGATTGAAACTGCACCAAAACAGGCAGCGGTAATGAAGCGAACACTTACAACAGTTGTACACAAAAGATGTCACCACATCTTCAAGGATTGAAACGCAAACTGTGACAGCTCATTACTTGCATCATGTTGTGTAAGTCAATTTATTTTAACACCATCAGGAAATGAAATGAAGTAGGTATTATGGTCCTAGTTAAAGGGGACATAATGTGCTTTGTTGTAATTTTCCCAACATTTTCTATCATAATATAGTATGGAGTGTGTTCAACAACACCATTGTTGCAAAACTTGATGCTCACATCTATCAAACTTCATCCAGTAAATCAAACCTATAGATCTTGAACAGGAGGGGAGTGATCTTGCATGTTTAAGCCTAATAAGTACTACCCACATACATGTTACATTACTGGCAACCATTTTCAAAAACATAAAACTATATTTTAGCTTTCCTGTTACTTTGCCAAACTTTCCCCTTATCTTTCAAAATCAAATGTTCAGGTGATACATCCACCTTAAAATTCCAACTAGAAAGCATGGCCTATTTCATTTCTCTGTAAAAGCCATCTTCTCCTGGAACTATATTCCCTGGCAAAGACATACAGTATATTATCTTCCATGCAGCTCCGTGTTGGACCAATTAAATAAAGTTATTTCGACAAAACAAATTTAATAGACATTGTGTTCACCATGATGGATTACATATCTCAAACACTCTACAAGTTGATTTTAATACTGGAATGAACTGAAATCAATGGCTGCATGGAAGGTATAGGGAAAAAAATTCTAAAATTTACCACTGCAGTAGTACATTTTGGAAATTGCTTGTTAGTGACATAGCATGTGTGCAAGTTGTATATATTGGGCTCAAACATGCAAAACAATTGGTATGTTCCTTTAAAGAGATAGTACCTAAAATGGCCTGTCATATTACCAATCTGTAATTCCATTGGATATTTTTGTCTTGACTTTTAATCCAGCCTCTCTGTCTTTGTCTTTCAAGGTGGCTACAGATAAAGATAATGGTATTCTGTTGTATAAGGAGGACCATGACCCCCTGGCACTGGAGTTGTACCAGGGACACATACGGCTCATCTATGATATCGCCAATTACCCACCCTCAACTGTATATAGGTAGGAACCCCCCACTCACACACCCTCACTCATGCATAGCTTCACTTTGCAGAATTCATATATTATTGAGGTTAAACATCATCTACATAATTTAAGGACTAGAAAAACATGCAGTCACTACTGTTAGTTCTCTTATTGGTGCAAACCCATTTATTTACTTTTGCATACACACACACATACACACACACAATGCATTCAGCTGTTACGCAAATTCAGGGTTGTTCAAGGGCTCTTAAAACACAAAGTATATACACATGCAAATACATATGCATGAAGAATTCAGTTACCACAAAGGTTCAGTGTAGTTGAACTTCAAGACTTCCAAGATTCCAAAAAGCACACACAATCCCATTCATTCAGTCATGTGTACACACTTATTCACTCTTTCACAGACATAAACATCATAAATTCTTTATTTGAATACATTGCATTCATTAAAGTTATCATATGGATAGAATGACACTGTTTCAAAGTTTTTAGGTGGCATAAAGAGGCTTGAGAATACAAAAAGCACACAGGTGCACACACATGCCTGCACATAGAAATAGCACAAGGTTAAAAATTTTTTCAGAGGTCCATATGCTTTTGACTTTTATGGGATCTACAAAGTACATACATTTGGCTATACACAGAAATCCATAGGCATATTCTCTCTCGCAAACACACACACACACACACACACACACACACACACACACACACAGATCCATATCTGACCACTTCTCTCAATAAGCAAACATGAACTCTCCAAAGTTCCTTAACAATCCTGGTAGACAGACACGTTTCTGAGAAAAACCCACCAAAAATCTCTGTAGGTAAAACTTAAAACAACAGAAACAGAAGCCGTGATTCTGTGGGTTAGGCGGTATTACATAATATTACACAATAAACTGTGCCCACAGTTTCATAGGAATGGATATTCTGTAGTTAGTTATAGAAACAAGAGGGCTAATCCAGGAAAAGAACATGATATTGCTTTCAATTGTTATTTGTAGGCCACAATATCTGACATTTTTAGGTGACATATACAGACATATTAAAGCACACGGCATATGTGTGGTACTGCCTTTTAAATATTTTTGAATTTTCCTTTAATTTTCAAAAAACGGGGTATTCCCAAATGGTGTGTTCAATAAAGGACAATGACAAACAGGCAACATATGACATTGTATATAAGTGGTTATTATTTTATTATTTATTTATTATTATTTGTTGGTTGTTGTTGTTATTAATTATTTGTTTTATTCTGCATTATTTGGTTATTGTATCTACTTGAAATCCTGTCTCACAGATGTACCACGATGCCAAGAGAACTTTCTACTTTCTTTTGAGGCAGCCTATCACAACCCATATTAAATTAATCATAAGTCAAATATACAGTGATGTAAGCTATTACTTTAATTACATGGTTTCATGTCAGGCCGCTTAAGCTCAGCTCTGAACTCAGTGGTCTACAGTGGGCACTGCCACCACAGATCTCAAAATTTCTTTTGCAGGCACGCATGCGTGTGGTTGAATTATTTCTTCTGGTGCTTTGTGTCACTATAAAGCATTTTAAATAATATGATTTCTGATTTCAAATCCAAACACTCAAATGTAGAGGTTTCGGAAATATAAGAGTTACTATGTTTTGATTTAAACCCCAAAGTAAAAAAATAGATTTTTTAAAAAGGATTAAATGAATCCCAAGGGATGAATTACCTTAACCTATAGAAATCTACACTATGCAGTTATCAGAATTCACCAAAATTGGAGTCAGACTTCACAGGCTGTAGTCATATAGTTAGATAAAAGTTACAGCAAGCTGTAGGACAATACAAATATATATAGTTGTATTCTAGTATACTATATCTATCTATCTATCTATCTATCTATCTATCTATCTATCTATCTATATATATATATATATAATTGTACATTTACAACTCCTATCTGTTCTGTTTGTCATCTCTATTTATAGAAGAGCACACAAAATTTGACTAAAGAGCAAAAGATAAGAATGAAACAAAAGACAGAGGAAAAAAGAGGGAGAGAGAGAGAGAGAGAGACCGACGATGTCCATCTTTGTCTGATAGTGATTGGCTCCTATTGATTATGTCTGCTCCTCTGTCTGTGAGAGGGATACATGATACAAGATTCAATATCAATTATTGTCCTGAGGGGAATTCAATTTGTAAAGCAAGCATAGAAGACAGTGCATACTATAAAACTGTGGATAAGATCCAACACGTTCATTCATCAACAACTAAAATAATTAGAAACTTTTGCAATATTCGCCATCAGTTGTCCAGACACTTCGGGGGAGATTCAGAAGCTTAGTGCAAGACTTACTGTGTCGATAAGAGCAAATATCACATGCTTTATGGCTTTATAACAGTAGATTGTTTACTGCACAAAGCCTAAGAAGGATGCTGTTCTTCCATTCCAAATTGAGCTAAAGTTTATAGAGTTTCTCCCACTGACAGACGGTGGAAGGCAGAAAGAAATCACTTTCAACTCATAATTTTGATTAAAAGAAAACCAAAAACCTTTTGAGCTGAAAAAGTAGAAATAATTTTAATAGAATACCACTGGTGTGAGACGGAGACCACCAGTCATCTTGGCCATGGTCCCATTTGTTGTATTAATTGTACAGTGATATATGGATATTGAAAATGCTGCCAATGCTATGTTTGAATGATCAAACCAGTCAGTGTAATAATGCCATATGGAAATGAACGAAGGGAGCAAAACTGAGAGAAAGAGACACAGATGTTAGTGAAACTGAATGAATGAGAAGAGGTCGGAGGAAGGAGAGAATAACTAATAGAAGGAAGAAGCTAATAATAGAGCTTATTCCTTCCTCTGTCTCCTTTTTTTTAATATATGTTTTTATTTCCGAACAGTGATGTCTGGCCTTGCAGTTTTTGCTCTGCTTCATTCTATTGTTTCTGTTGGTGGAAAGAAATAGAGTGAAAACTGAAGGATGAAGTACTAGTATCAAATTGCTGATGATGATGATGATGATAATGTGCAGTAGTTTCATAACTCATTTGGCTTTAGAGTTAGGAATTTATTTCATATCACAAAACCTATAGAAAATTACAAACTTGCCACGGAAAAAAATTAGGCCAAAATTTATAAATGTAGGTCAAGTCAAGTTATGCTACATTAGAATGTTTTGTTGTTTTTTTAAATTCTGTTTTGTGTTAGATTTTGCTCATGTAGTAAGATTCAAACTGATTTCAATATGTTTCCATCATTAGTTGAATTTTCATAATTGCATCAGTGTCCTCAGATTGATTGGAGCGATATTGAGTCAAGGTTGGCTTTTGATGGGGTATAATGGATAGATATTCTTTATCATTCAATAACATTTCTCATGCAAGGTGTTAAACTGTTAGTGGGTAAAGACAGGATGACAACTTCTCCTAGTTTCTACATGTCATATATTGAAGATAGCATCAAAGCATTGTGCCTGAATGATGCTATTATGGTATTATAAAGAGTTAATTTGCTCAGGGTGTTGCTGCTTCCTGTAACATCCCTTATGTTAAGTGTTATTCATAGAAATCAAATTTGTTCTGCCTGCTGAATAATATTCAGTTTTCAAAAGATTTGTCGCACGGATCTTCATGTGACCTTGTGCATATGACCTCTGTATCCTGTTTTCAGTGACCTTTGATAAACTGATGCATACAAACAGCTAAATTATAATAATTTGATGCAGTATTGAACCTTGCAGGTAAATCTATTCACTAATCTCCTCCAGGGAGACCAGAGTACGAGGTCAGCTTAGCAGTCCTGAAGCTGGTAGGGATTTGGTGATTTGCAGGGAAGATGTATGCCAGCAGTGCTCTGAGATCAAGGACACAATACCATCCTGTCCAGTTTGCCATACATTTTTGCAGTCTGTGTTTCTCTCCATTTCCACAGTGATTTTCTATTTCTTCACATAAATGAAAATGGTTTGTAATCGGATATAAAGATGCATACGATCCACTTATCCCAAACATGACCTTAACCAGGAGATGTGCTAGCGCTGCAATAAGCAACACGTGGTAAAATGAAAGGCAAGACAAGGACAAGAGGAAGGAATGGTTAGAGAGGATGGAAGGATAGAATGAAGGAATGGAAATGATGGGGTGAATCTAATTAGTCAGTGGCACAGATGGGAAGTGGTGGAGGCTGGGTTGAAAAGGTCAAGGGATGGAGAGAAGAGGATGGGTAGAAGGATGTATGGATGCACAGGAAGACAGACAATAGTTTGAGAGAGAGAGAGAGAGAGAGAGAGAGAGAGAGAGAGATGGAAGGCTTGAGTGACATAGCAGGCAACAGTTGCCCACCAGAGGAGGAAATGGGAGGGGTAAAACATACGGATAGAAACAGTCAAAATGAAAAGACCATGAGACACGGTTGAACGACAGGATGGATGAGAAAGGAGTGAAGGATGACTGAGGGATAGAGTGAGAGAGCAGAGGGGAAAGTAAACCACAGAGTGAGTCAGGGAATTATCCTTGTCTGGTCTTGTTAGTTTGATATGGGCCACGCCTGGAAGAGAGACAGACAGACAGACAGACAGACAGACAGACAGAGTGCAAGAAAAACTGAGAGAAGTGGAGAAGAAAGTGAAAAAAGAGACAGATTAAAACGGAGATGGACAGAGAAAGTATACAATGGTAAGGACGGAGGAAAGACTTAGACAGCAACAATTTGGAACACACAATGAGCTACAAAGGAGCTTAGCAGGGAAAATAAGAGACAGAATTTACATGCAAGTGACAAAGACTGAGAAAAAAGTAAATGAAAGATAGAAAGAGAGACAAAGAGAAAGAAACTGTGATGCACAGCCTCAAATGCTGAGCCCAGTGCTCAGTGCTAAGTAAACACTGTCTCTGTGTTATGTTTAGCATTAGCCAGTCTGGAAGGAGAAGAAGCCCAGCTCTAAGCCTGAGTCTCAATTTACCACAAACTCCTATGAGTCTCTTCATACATGCCATCTTTTGATTGCATGAGTCTGAGCACTGCAAATGGCCTATCTTATCTGTCTTAGTTTGGAAATCCATTATAAACGGACTAAAACCGCATGGCACAGCAGCATGCCCTGCCACCATTCAACTGATGCTGTCCAGAATGGCGTAACTATTTAACCACCACAATCTGAGCACAGCAATTCTGGCAAATCCCTAACATGGCACTGTCCACATACTTACTGCGGTTGTACAAATGAGGGCCAGGGACCAGAGCCAGTCCCTGGGATGTTTCTGAGCAATCCCGGGGTTGGTTATCTTGTGTAGAAACCAGAGAGTCAGGAAGGGCATTTTGTTGAAGCCAATTGTTGACAAAGCTGGAATATAACAGAAGTGGCTGGATTTGTGATACCTTAATGCAAAATAGAAAATGCCAGTAAAAGAAGCAAATTAGTGTCATTTTAATTGCAACTGTTAGAATGTTAAAATTTGAGTTTAACTTAAAACATTTGATTGTGTTTGGGGTGTTTGATTTCATGAGATGATAAGAAGTGATAACGTTAAGGATGTGCTGTAAAAAAGCATGCGGAAGTCATTCATGTCAATGCTGTGGAGGCATGCAAGTTACACATAAATGTAGACATTCACACGTAAATGTACTGTATGCAAAGATCCACATACAGGGTATGTAGCATTATTATGTCGAGGCACACACACGGAGACACAAGATCACACAAAACCACCCAAACGTGGACATGGGATAGAATATCTGATGAGACAGAGAAACTGGACAGAAACATCTAGGGATTGAGTGCAGAGAAAAAGAGAGGGATAAAGAAATGAAGACAAAGAAACACAAACAAGATAGTAGCTTGAGGGGGATTTAGAGCTATAGAGAGAGGGAAGATGAGGAAGATGAAGTGACAGAGATGGGAGAAGGTGTAGATGTCCTTCACTGTGCCCTCATTAGCAACAGATAAAAGTGCATGAACAATGTTGATTGAACATGTGCGAGAGAGAGAGAGAGAGAGAGAGAGAGTGTTGTGTATTAATGTGCTGCCCTTTACTAAATGCCACACTAATCTCCCATTAGGTCAGAGAGACCATGTCTACTGTTATTCACCAGGGCAGAGGGAGGGATGAATCGCTTTGAAAGGATGGAAAAGATGATGGAGAAAGGTGGGGCCAGTGGAAGCAACGGATAGATGGATAAATGGTGAAAAAATGGGAGACAGAAAGCCAGGGTGGGGAGTGGTGATTTGGATGATTGGAGAGAGTAGGATGGATAACGGAAGAACTGGATGTTGAGAAGGAATGGATGGAAGCAGAGGATGTGGGAGGTAAAGAGGCTTCAGGAAAGATGAGAGAGANGAGAGAGAGAGAGAGAGAGAGAGAGAGAGAGAGAGAGGACGATAATGGTTGTAGGAAAGAGTGACTCCATATGTATTGGAGGAGACGTGTGGCTGTCTATGTCCTGCAGGCTAGTTAGCACTGAAAAACACTGTCAAAGAGGGAAGCTGTAGAGGTCATGTGACTTCTGTTTGCACCATTATTTTGGATGGCAGCCTGCTGAGCTTGGAGGACAGATTGCCTGTGGCCACACTGTAAAGCCATTTAGTGTTACAACCAGCTTTTAGAATTTTTAAGCATTTGTTTGGGAAATGGCCATTAGTTATGGTGCCTAAGGCTAAACAAACACAAGCATCTAGGTGCTCTTGTGGGGGGGGGGGGGNGTCTCTGCTGAGATTTTATGAGCCTCTCAAGCCTGTTTGCCTCTTCGGGAGTAGCTTGTGGATGGAGCTACGTCCATACCCAGTTCAACAA
This sequence comes from Lucifuga dentata, assembly GCA_014773175.1. Classification (NCBI taxonomy): domain Eukaryota; kingdom Metazoa; phylum Chordata; class Actinopteri; order Ophidiiformes; family Bythitidae; genus Lucifuga; species Lucifuga dentata. The sequence continues at coordinate 17,321 of VXCM01001316.1, forward strand.
TGACCTCAGATCAGACAAGAAAACCCACCGAATTTAAGCGTATTACTAAATGGAGGGAAAAAACTAACCATCGTTCCCTTGGTAGTGAAGAGGGAAGAGTCCACCACCAAATCCCTGTCCAGGCATGAGTGGGAAATGTGGTGTACGGAGGATCGCTTGCCCAACGTCACATGGGGGCCTGAGTCTTTCTGAGCCAGGCTCAGGCAGTTGACGAGGCCCCCAATTGCTCCGAGGTCCAGTCTTCCTGAAGTTAGGTTGTTTGAGAATGCAAGGCAAAAATAGGTGGTAAACATCTGAGGCCAAATACCGTCACAAGCATTGGTTAACCAGTTCCATTAGATACAGTAGAGAAGAACTTCAAGAGTTCAAGATGGTGTGAAACCACTGAGAGTTCGATGGGTGTCTTCCCACAGGATTCAACTCAGCAGGCCAAACTTAGCCTCTGAGTTAAGAAAGACTTCTCCCTGGCTGTCCCTCATATAAAGCCACCATCACAGAAATGACAGGCAGATTAACTCATCTCTCCTTTCTCCTGATATCTAATATCATTCAAAGTTAAGAATTACGGAAGTTGTTAGAAAAAATGCAGCTACAAGGTGAATATCCATTGTTAAAACTTCCAGTTGTTAATTAAATACAAGTTGTACAAACAGATTGTAAGGTTGAATCGTGCCCAGGATTAGAGCAGCGAAGTGACTGAATGTTTGACCTGAATTTGGCTTTTAAAAACCACAGTGTTGTGGTAAAACAGAGAGCCAATCCTCGAACATTATGGGTTTATAATGCTCAGAGGCAGTTCACCCATTCTAACACTGAAACCTTAGAGGCCTGAAACAGCGAGCACTCGTTTCCATAACCCGACATCAAAAAAACGAAGAATCCATTTCTGAAAAGTACAAATTTCATATGAACTGGCCAGCCTGGTTTAATGAAAACCGAAAAAAGAGGGAAAGAAAACAGTGAAGGAGCTCGCTGTTCAGCAGCTGCCGTCTCAGCAATGACTAATTGAGGTTACTACGGCAATATGGGACTGGGACGCCTGTCTGCTGAACATCATTTTAACCAGATTGGGCTGCTAAACACACACACTCACCCACTCAGCCAGATACACGCAGACATGCACACATAGAGGCAAACGTGCCCAACAAGCACACACACATGCAAGCACTTAGAAACTCATACACACACATACAGACACACATATGAATGGATAATATGCACGTGCATTAAATGTGCGCACAAAAAGACATGCACTGCACGCATGAACATATTCTCACAGTGACAAAGCAATAAGTCCATGAATAGAAATATCATGCAGATATATTAAAAATAAGTATATTCACGAACACACAGTTCATTGTCAAATATGTTCACACATGCACACACATACACACCACAGATGTGGTTTAAGAAACCTTGTAAGTAAATGATAGTGGTGCCTAATTAGATTTAACAGTGTAAGTAGATCTGCCTGGTTTTTTCACATTGAGATAAAGTCAACATGTAATTACTTCTGGGTTTTCATTTAACTCAGTTAGAAAATGAGAGTTTTTGGTTTTAGGAAGTTTTTTTTTTTTTTTTTTTTTTTTTTTTTTTTTTTTTTTTTTTTTTTTTTTTTTTTTTTTTGGTAGAGTTTATTTGTGCGTGTATGAACACACTCTTGGCGTATTTGATTCTGGACTGACAGGAAATTGACTTCCCTTGCGGGCTCGGGCGAACAGAAGGAGAGTAAGAGAGCAGCAGTTGAAATCTGCTACGGCTGTGTTTGTTTTTATTGAAATCCATAATGGGCTGCTTTTAGCTAATACACAGGCCCAATCCAGCCAACTTCAAAGAGCCTGAAACACACAGTCATGTGCACTCACACACTTATTCTCACACACATGTATTTATATATATATATAGATAGATAGATATAGATATAGATATACATGTATAATCACACACAAACACACACAGGCGCAAACACACAGTCAGGTTCTGGAAAATGTACGCTTGTCAAAACACAGATGAAGTCTGATACTGGCAAACATTACGCACGCACACGCACGCACACGCACACACGCACATACACACACTAGGCATCCGCTTGTCCATGGAAACACTGACCATTGGTCATCTATTGCCACCTAGTGGAGGTTTGGTTTCACTGCAGGTTCGTGTGTGTGTGTGTGTGTGTGTGTGTGTGTGCGTGCGTGCATGCGTGCGTGCGTGCGCGTGTCTCAAAATGAGTGTATGAAGTTCAAACTCATGCAAAAAAATCAATGTAATGGTGTCTTCTGCCATGTGAGCTATTGAAGTGTGCCTGCTCCATTTAACTTTCCAGACACTTGAACAAATTCAAAGAGGATCCTGTGCTTGTACGATGAATGAAGCAAAGCATCAGAGGAGGAAAAGAGTTGAAAGTAATGTTGAAAAAGTGATAGCAATGAAAAGCAGGGAGTAACACAGCGAAAAGATGGGAAGAGAAGCTACCCGAATAAATTATGAAGTAGATGAGGAAGAGGACATGGAGGATTAGGAAGAGAGGGGGAATTGGGAGATGCGTGGAGAACAGAAGAGAGCAGTGAGGAAGAGGCTAAATCTTACAGCAGACCATCATTTTGCTCGGTTGCAGCAGGCCTGTTTGAGGCATTATTAGATTACATGGCTTCTGATGGAAACCATATAGATGTGTGTGTTGGATCTGAAGTGAAGTACAAGCTCTTCTTTAAGGAAACACCAGCTAAAGGCTCGACTGGATTAATGTCCACACAACAATACATTTTTTTGTTTTTCTGTATTACATAATTGTTTTTTTCTCTTTTACTCAAACACAATAATGTAAATTTCAGAAATATTTACGAAAATTATTGGTGGAATTTTTTTTTTTATTCTCCCTTTAAACCTTAATTGTTGCTGACCAAATCTATAGGCTTATACGCACAGTTGTACTTCACGGTAAATGTCAATAACAGATGGAAAAATGGTTTCAATTCTCTTTCTCTCTTTCATCTTATTTTTCTCCTGCTTCTTTTCTCGATCTTGTTATTGTTCACTTTTGCCATCTTCATCATTTTCTTCTTTTCTCTTCTCTTAAACTGTTGCTTCTCAATCTTTTTGAGCTACATACCAACCCTAAGCAAACTGAAGCTCCTCACCAACAAGCCACCAACTCCAAGAAAACTCACAGAAAACCTCATTTATGCTGAGAATAAATGAGAATGAAAGAAATGAGAAAATAAATAAATAAATGAGAATTCAATGGGAATAATAATTAAACTTTAAAAAAATATTTCAATACGAACCTAATTTTATTTGGGAATAATTTGCCACAATAACAGAATTTCCATTGATTTCAATTGTTGTGAGTTGCTGCAGAAATTTCCAGACTAATTTGGGGTCACTCCAAGTACCACCAGTGGCCCAAGAATCACAGTTTGAGAACCACTATGTTAAATCATGATGACAATCTCCTTTCACATCTTGCAGTATCATTGGATCTGTTCTCTCTGCTTTTGCTCATCGTTTTTTTCTGTATTTTTATGGTCGGTAGTTTCTGTGAAAGATGTACTGGCCCACCTCCAGAACTCACAATTCTGGTCCATTGGTTGTAAATGTAACATCGCTGTAATGTGAACACTCTATATACAGCTGTCAATCAAAACCAAGTTTGGTCTCTGTAGGAAGTGAACCAATGAGAGATTGCAGACAAAGAGACGTATTGTTGATGTTTAGCTGTGGGAGTCTAGAGAGACCACCAACGGAAAGAGTGGCTTCACTTGTTCTTTTGTGTTTTTGATCTTGGGCTTGTTTTCTCGGAGTTTGGGGAAAGAAGAACTTGGGTGAACGGAGGCACAGTCAACTTTACCACCCCACCGTCTACCTCTCTTTCTCTCTCTTTCTCTCTCTCTCTCTTTCTGTTTCTCTCTCAACTGTGCCAAACCACTGTCTCTATAGCTGTCTGTCTCCCCTCCAGCAAAAACCACTTAGTGGGGAATCTCAGACACACACACTTGCACAAAATCACACACACATTATTGCCGGGTCAGACATGGTTCAAAAGGTCATGATCCTGATTCACTGCAGGCTCCTCTTCAGTGGAAACATTATGTTCTTTAACAAAAAAAAAATGTCAGCGCTTTAGTAAAAAAGAAGAGCCCCTTTTTCTTATTCTAGTCAGTAAACTGATTCATTCTAGTCATTAAATTGAGTAAACTCAGACTTGCCTTGAGGCTCAGGCCCTCCAGAACAGGGGGACCCACTAAGACAAGCTTGTGACCCATTTGGGCCTCCAGCCTTATGTTAGGAAACCAGTTTCTAGATCAAGGACACATTTAAATAAATCACTTCAGCATCCAAAAGAACACCGAGTTGAAGATGCAACAAGTCTGTTTTATGTCTGAGAAAAAACATTTCAGCGCAGATTTCCCTAATTTCTTTTTCATTTAGTCTGGTTGATTTGCAAACACAACCAAACAACGAAAAAAAAATGTTTGACTTGAAAATGTTTGGAGTCTGTTTTGTGTCTGGCATTTCCAGTTTGCTCTATCATGTTTTTTCCTCCCTAATTCTCTTCTCTGGTGTAGAATTCAACTGTAATTTGTCATAATAGGAACCATACTGAACATCTACTTTTCTGTCTGTCCGTGTGTGTGTGTGTGTGTGTGTGTGTGTGTGTGTGTGTGTAACAGTGTGGAGTCAGTGAATGATGGGCTTTTCCACACAGTTGAGCTGTTGATTCAGAATCGTTCACTGAGCCTGGTGGTGGATAACGGCGCCCCCAAGAGCCTTGGCAAGCTAGCACGTCAGCCGTCTGTTGACCACAACACACAGCTTTACATAGGAGGTAGGTTCTCACACGCTGCACAGACACACATACAGCGGACACACACACACACACACATATATGAATATACACAATTGTCTGCACATGAGCGTGCAGATGTTGTATCTCAGGAGTTTTGTGATGTCTGGGGATTTTCAGAAACACAATATACAGCCATATCTGAGGCAAGGAAACTTGCTTGCCTGTTCTTTTTGTGGATTTGTGGTTTTGATCACATGTTGCCATGCACAACGGGTGTATACACAAATATAGTCACCCCTCAGTGTGCGAACACACACACTCCTACCCAGGAAGGGATGTGGTGGGGAGATGACGCAGTNCCCCTCAGTGTGCGAACACACACACTCCTACCCAGGAAGGGATGTGGTGGGGAGATGACGCAGTGTTTTGGGGTTTTTTTTTGCTCAACTTTTCCTTAAAAAAGAAGGGGAGACACATCCCCAAGAACAGTCAGCAAAGTCACTTAAGAGTCAAACAGGGTGAATTTGTCACAACTGACACAATCATTTCTCACACTGTCAGTCTTCTATAGAAGATATTTTGTAAAGTATGATGCCTTTAGTGCAAGAACCAGCAAAGAATCCAACCAGAAGGATGAAAAGAGTGTACAAATTGAACTTTACCCTCTTTTTCCTCATCTTTCTCTTTCTTTATCATCCTGCCTTGTCATCCTGCCTCTCCAGGCGTACCATCCCAGGTGGTGGCATTGGGTCTTCGACCCGGCCCTGATCGCTCCCCTCAGGCCTTTAATGGCTGCATCCACAATGTCCGAATCAACGGGGAGCCTCAGGACCTGAGTTACCGGGCCACAGGAAGAGGAGGACTACAAGGGGTTGAGGACAAGGTAATTACATGGAGAAGCTACACTCTACACATGCTGAAAATGCTATATTGGAAAAAAATGTAGTATCATGTACATTACCAGAACTCCTCTCAGAAGTACAAAACAGCCTTTAAAGGTATTTTGAGTCATTTCTGATCTCTGATGGTGAGCATGAAGAAATGTTTGAAGAAAAGGTTTCTGAGGTCGCCTACTGCTACTGTTATGCCCATCATGACCCCTGGAGCTGTAAGTGGAACATTTCACAAGTTAGAGCACAAATCCAACAGAAACATCTAGTAAAGAAATCCTGATGCAGAGTACTTTCTTAGTAATGCTGCTTGGTCAAATATTTTTTTGGAGCAAGCAAACAGGCTTTTTAAGGCTTTTAAAGTCAAATATCAATCCAAAAAGGACAAAGAGTTATAATTTGATATGTCATGATGTCATTTCGCAGAAACTTTTGAACTGAAATTAGAAAGAAATTTAGGTCACAACTCTCCATTTTAACGCTATATTTACACAGGATTTCCAGTGTGTGGGTGGAAGCTATTATTTACACACATTTATGCAAGATCAAAATAATTGCAGGGTTACAGACGTTTGGGTTTTGTTCTGTCAACAGGGCGACAGCATTCTTGCAGGGTGTCACTCCTGCAGTGTGTGTGCTCAGGGTGCATGCAGGCAGGGAGGTGAGACGGGGGTAACGTGTGAATGCCCACCAGGACGTACTGGGGCCCTGTGTGACCAGACAACAGGGCCAAGCCCCTGTCAGACAAACAGGTCAGTAGAAATACACAGGTTTTATGCTTTGTGTGCAGAAAAATGTGTTTTATTCATGTTGGCACTTGTGTTACAATAAGCTGCATATTTGCACTGTGAGCAAAATGATTATGACTGTGAGTCTCTGACTGCCTCTATCTCTTATCCACAATTACAAATGTTTAAAGCGACTCAACATGAAGTTTTGCCATGTTTGTGTTGTTTTTATGAAGTTATATTTGTTGTATCTGTTTTATCATGTAGCTTTCCTTTAGCATGAACATGCCATGATTTGTAAGAAGGGTCATCAAAGACTGTATTTCTTGCGAAGACTAAATCTTTTCAGTATGAACACAAAACTGATGGAGCTTTTTTATAAATTGATGATAGAATCAGTCTTAACATTCTCACTGATTTGTTGGTATGGAAATCTAAATGTTCAGAATAAGAACAGACTGAACAATATTGTTAAAACAGCCAGCAAAATCATTGGTAAGCAGCAGTCTTCCCTGTCAGCCGTCTATTCTCATCAGGTTTTGAGGAAAGCCCAGGCAATTCACTCCATCCTCTTAGTGGGGAGTTTGAAACTCTTCTCTTCCCTCAGGTCGGAGGTTTAGGCTACAGAGGGTAAAGTGCAATAGATAGAAATTCTCTTTTATCCCATGTGCAATAAAGTCACGGAACTCATGCACTTTATAAACAGGATTTAGATCAGTTTTAGTAGTTGTCATTATATTGTATTTTACTGTGTTATTTATTAATTGTGTCATTATTTGATATGTTGTACTGTCGCCCTGCTGCAAAACAAATTTCCCCTTGTGGGACAATAAAGGTTTGAAGTTAATGAGAGCAAGGTTTTAAGCTACAAACTCAGAACCCGGAATTTCTGACTTTAGACCAGGAAAAGCCAAAGAAATGCCCCCTCAAGTCTGAATTTCAACTTAGAAAGGCAGACACGCTTTTCCCAACCCTGACAGGGCAAACAAAACAAAAAGTTTTTATGGAGGCGTCCATGTTTTTTAGCTCAAAAGCACATTGTATGTAAATGATGTAATTCCAAGTTGCAGCTTCCCAGTTCTGAGGTAAATTGAACTCAGCATTAGTCATTTTCAGTTGTTTTCTAAGTCACGTGATCCCCCACCCCNCCAAAACTGTCTGCTCACTCTCTTCTCTCCCTCCAGATGTGTTCATGGTGTGTGTGTGCCGAAGGGTCAGTCCTACAGTTGTCATTGCACTGAAGGCTACCAGGGTCAGTACTGTGACAGACGGCAGGAGCCTCCAGCCTGCAGGGGGCAGCGCTGCGGACACGGGGAGTGTCGCGTCTCAGAAGGTGGAGAGCCGGTGTGCCACTGTCAGCCAGGGTACACCAGACCCAGCTGTGATACTGGTAAGACAGAAAGAAAAGAGATGGAAATCAGGGGATATCCAGTGAAATTATTTAGCATTAAAGGACCATACTACCCATTTCCCATGTTTGAGCCTAATATATTCAATTTTCTTTTTTTTTTTTNTTTTTTTTTTTTTCTTTTTTTTTTCTGTCTGCATATATAGTTGTGGTAGTTTTCAATTTTCATTTATGTCAGGTTACTGACAATCATTTCCCAAACCATACTACTGGAATGGTGAGTTCAAAAAATTTTTTTCCTCATTCCAGACTGTCATTGGTTTCAGTTCATTCTGGTACACTGTTAAAATCAACTTGTTGATACGTGAAGCATTCTTGGGATAGGTAATCCATCATCGTGAACAACACGTATATTCAGGATTTTCAAAGTTTCTTAATTTTAGCGTTTAAACACAATAAAAAGCATGGAGTGGAGTGAATGTATGTCTCCACCAGGGAATATAGTCCCAAAAGAAGACCTGCGTTTATCAAAAAATTTAAACAATTGTGACTTCATAAGGCAGCGTAACTATTAGCAGGCGAAACATCGATTTTTAAGGTGGGCGTATCACTTGAATATTTGATTTTGAAAGATTAAGAGATTTTGCAAAATATCAGGAAATACGGCTTTATCCTTTGGGAAACGATTGCAGTAACCTTACGTGTATGAAAATTGAATATATTAGGCTCAAACATGCAAAATGGGTGGTATTATCAGTTCACTGAGTGAATGCAAAGCACTCAGTCAAGGTTCACATGACAACTATTCCCCAATTCTGTCCTTTTCAATTTACTGACACTTCTGGAAAATTCTTGAATCAACTTAATTTGCATTGGAAACAGGTTGAAATAATCTCAGTCTTTTAGCAGATAAGGATTATAAGACTTGCATTCAGTAACAGAAAATATATGTTAAGAATTTTCAAGGAGGTCTGATTCTTGAAATAATCAAAGCCATTTTTTTCCCACAATTGATGTTTGGGTTATTATGCGTCAATACTCCAAGTCTCTTTTACAACTTGTTTCTCATCATCTCAAATTCAAAAACAGCCAGAAAACAGAGAAGATCTGTTATCTTAAAAGAGTCTAAAAATCCAATACATTTGGGGCTTTACAAGTTCCATGGATAAGATGAAATATTGACTCATTTCAAAACAAGATCTTGACACTTTGTGCAATTCCTGTTTTCGCAGCGTGTTATCGTATTGATCGATTATATTAATGATGCACATCAAATGTCTGTCTCCCCTCTCCAACGTGCAGAGCTGACGTGTCAAGGAGAGATGGTGAGGGAGCAGATGAAGCGTCACCACCCAATGACAACGTGCACGTCCACCAGCAAGATTCCCCGCATGGATTGCCCCCGGTCCTGCCAGGCTGCAGCGCCTCCTGGTATTTGCTGTGGCACCACAAAGACCAGGAGAAGGAAGGTGGTCTTCCGCTGCACCGACGGCAGCTCGTACTCAGAGGAGATGGAAACCTCTCTGGAATGCGGCTGCTCCAAATGTCCGTTGTAACAGCGTCGCAGTTTGTTCGTTTGTTTTGCAACACCCGCCCCTGCCATTTTGTGAGTTCTACACGTCAACGAGGCTCTGAGATTGCTCCACGTTGATCAGCGCCACCATTATGTGATTTTTTTTTTTTTTTTTANTTTTTTTTTTTTTTTTTACACATTCATTTTGACTGCCACCAATTTGTTGCCGAGATAAACCACAAACAAAAACGCGACATGTGTGTGTGTTTTGACAGAGAGAAAATATATTGTAAGATAAAAGTGAGAAAAAAAAAACATAGAACTTATTTTTATTATGGGATTTTTTTCTAAAAGATGATAAAAGGACTGATGAGTTGTTTTTTTTTATATGTTGAATATGTAATGTGTTACATAGTATGAAAAAGTTATTTTGTATCTTGTAATAAAAAGTACACAGCAAAATAGATTAACATTCCTTAAAATTATATGAATTTATATGTATGTGTAAATCTATATAAATATATACCCTAACCCAATGAATTTTATATTTTCTAAATGTATTTGCATGATGTTTTTTTTATGTGAGGGAGGCTTTGGACACTGACTTGAGGATGACCTTTTTATAATGGCTGCCACGTCATTTCAAAACGGCTATTGAGAAGAGATTTTGATTTCACAGGAAGGAAATGGAGACGTGTTTGTTTGCCCTCTCTGTTGGATGCTGAAAAGGGAACTGTATGTGTCTAGCTAATCTGCTTCATTATATCACGGACATCATCCTCACGTGAGAAAAGCTGAAAGACTCTTTCCACAGAGATGAATTAACAGATTGTTCTAATGTGGTATTCTTTAAGTTTGCGGTTGCACACCAGACTTGCAGCCAGAAGAGGTTTGATATGAAAATAGAGCATTTTCATTCATTATGAGTTGGAAGCATTCCCATTCAAATCAACATTGCTGAAATTGTACATCTTTAAGGAGCACTTCATCGGTCTGAATCTGTACCCATTGGCTAACATTTGTAATCAAGAGAAAAAAACAAAAGAGAAGAAACAAAGGCCCATTTTACACTCTGCATAAACATGCAGACTCTTTATCAGGATATATTATCTAGGTAATGATATCTGATGTCAGTTGCATTTACACCTTGCATTGAAAAGCATTCTCGTTATCTGGATTCTGCCTGCATTGTGATTGGATCTCGGTTGGCAGGTCATTAGGCAATAAAGCCTTGTTTACTCCTTGCTTCACGGACAAACTTCATCCATTTAAAAAAACAATAATAAATTGATTAAACTAACTTTTTTGCATAGGCTATCACTGGCAGTGTTCCAGGTGCAGGTACCCATTTACAGCAAACTAAAACTCCTGATTCAATATATATTTGTTTCGAGTCAAGAGAGAGCAGGAAGATGAAGCGGGTTGATGTTTTTAACGTGTTTGGATTTTATCTGACAAATGAGTCCCAGCTGTATGGATTACATTTACAACCTGCTACTCTGACTGAGATCTGATCACAGCACAAGTGAGACCATATATGGATTGAATTCTGATCACAATGTGCTCTGCTTGTGTTTCCACCTCGCATTATCATGTGCTTTGCCTTATCTGGATACAGATCACATTTTAATCCAAGATATAAAGTAGGCCAAAAGTTCAATGTGCTTCAACCAGTGGAGTTCAAATAAAAAGAAGGAATTTTGTACCAACTCACCCACTTTTATATGAACAAATCTCCATTCACTTGGTATTGTTACTGCTAACTGCATTCATTCACAGGCCAGAGGGTGATGTTGCAATCCAAACTGAAAATGCAACATCCACCACAGCCTTCGTATGTTATTGGAATAAAGTTGATTCATATACTAATAGTTACATGACTTGTATCTGTGATACATCAGGTATTTGTACCTATGACGTAATTTATGTGCAGATTACACTGAAAATCAGTTCGCTCTGTTTCACTTGGTTTATGGCTTGTTTCAGGTGGTAGGTAGTTTTATGGAGCTGCTTTGACATGAATCACTAAACAAAAATCATCTGTGTTTTTGGAAGAAATTGTTGATTCGTCCACAAGTTTAAGTGCCTTGTTGCATTTATTGACCGGTCAGTTGGCAGCAACCCTGTCTGAACACTGAATCTGATCATTCTGACCGGAAAGCTATTGTCAGTACCAAAAAAAATAAATAAATAAAATTAAAAAAAATAATAATAATAATAATAAGGTAATTTTGGTACTGCAAGAAACAAATGTTTGCCTAATTTGCCCATTTAAAAGTAAAAATCCAAAATATTCATTTTTGTCCCACTCATACCACATTCCTACTTTTGAAGTAAAAATTTTAGATTTGTCACTGTCACATACATCAGGGCTGTTGCTAAAATGCATCGTCTTAGCCTAACAGGATTATTTTGTGATGCATTCAGTGTCCTAGCTGATGAGGGACATAATACAGATCAAATTAATGGTGACCCATGATGTGCTTTAGGCTGCACACCACACTGTTCAGTGGATGCAAGACAGGTAAAGTTAATTAATGTAAGGTAAGCAAGATTATGCTGTACAATACTTTGATGAAATTTGTTGACTTGAAAAAAAGAAAAGAGAATAGCCATTGCTCATCCTATCTTTTGTTTTAGCTGGACAAGAGAAGAGAAAAGAGAGAGAAGTGATAACCATTCTTCTTGACATTAAAGAGGTTTGTTTCTCCTTTATATCTGATCCGATTTTGATATTATTTTGCGTGTGTGCTGTACTTTCGGTATTGAAACTGAATCTTGATACTGAACACTCAATTTCCTTGAATAAGAGAAAATATGACTGAGCTGTTTTAAAGGAGACATATTATGCCTTTTGTCATTTTTCTTCATTCTTATAGTGTTGTATAGTTTTAGCCATGCATCCAGTAAGACAAACTAATAGATCCTAAATTGCCCTGAAATCTTTGTTTTTGATTAGTCCTTGTTTGCATTAACATGTAACACACCTGGTTAGACATACCCACAAAGTACAAAGCCAATGAGCAAGTGATTAGATATTTTGATTGATAAGAGTGTTTAAAGTATGCTGGGTTCGAGGCCTCCCCATATATCAAAAACTAAACTCGTCAACAAACAACTGGTGCATTTTGACATAGTCTGATGCCTTCATGGTCTGTTCGTTAAATCTTGAAACTGTCTGTTCTCACCACAAGATGGCAGCAGTATGAAGAGAGGTTATCCTGTCTGTACTGTAAAACAAGAAGCACAGATATCAAAGTTGGAAGGTCAGAAGGTACCAGAGTCAACACATGAGCAGATGCAACATACATGCAAAGTTAATACTAAAATTTTACATTATACTGGATTTGATGGGTTTTAACTTCAGGTGGCCCAGTGGAAATGAAAACGCACATCCTGGTAGTATTTTAGACACTGAGCTGCAATGTTTAAACAGTATAGTGCTGTTTTGATTCACAAATCCTCTTATTTTTACCTTGTTGGGATTTAGTTACGCTTGATTCACATTTTATTATCTTATTATCCTAAGAATTCATGAATGTTTCCAGATTTTGGAAAAATGAGGCACATTGGAAGGTGTCACAGCAGTAAAAACATGCTGCAATGGGTTCATTTTGTCTCCTCCCACCTGAAAACTGTGTTTGGGACTAAGGTAACCGCTTGTATTTATCTAAATAAATACATGATACCTCACACAATGAAATGATAATTATATTTAGTAATATTTACATCACTTTAACCATTTGTAGGTTATTTTCAGATTCATCTGAAGACAGCAGCAACAGAAAATGATATCCAAAAGCCTAGGGAATACAACTAGAGTGGATTAACTGGAGTCTATCTCTCATAGAAGCTGTGGATGATATGATGTGATCACACTCAATGTTTTCATGTGTGAGATGATAAAAGCATTGTTTCATGTGTGTATATGTGTATGTTGGAAACTTGATGCCTATTTCCACTGTGGTAGGGCCATAGACTGACTGTGGGTTAATACACTAAAATAACAACATGACAGGCAGCCAATCAGATTGTTTTTAAGTGTGCCTCCCTCCCATCTGATTNACTAAAATAACAACATGACAGGCAGCCAATCAGATTGTTTTTAAGTGTGCCTCCCTCCCATCTGATTGTTCCCTCCTATTTGATACAATCACATTAAGGTTAATCATCTTCCAGCACATTCTAAATTAACCGCTCTCTCATTAGGATAAACTTGAAAATGCTGATTGTATTTTGCATACTGCTCGTGCTCAGAACTGGGCGTAAGTATGAGTAGAAAGTTCATTTTCACTCTTATATTTCAAGTATTTTGTATCTTGTACAATAAAATAGGTGTGAGGTACTATACATGAAATATATAGTTAATTGCTGCTCTGTACTTAATTTGTTTTTCAGGATGCATAGATGATCAGAGCTTTGTGACAAAGACTGTTCATGTTGGTGAAGATGTAACTCTAACATGTACCTGCAATTCTTTACTGGGAGGAGTTTTATTTTGGATCAGACTTGTTGCTGGAAACCTGCCTGAAGTTTTAGGAGCCACTTTTTCCTTCGATGGAGGAGCTGTTAAAGTAGCTCCTCATTTTACAGCCAAAAAAGAGCCTGGAACATTTGTTCTTTATGTGAAAAATATAAAGCAAAGCGATGCTGCTTTTTACTACTGTAAACAAATAGCTGAACTAAATATGACAATTTTGGAAGGAATTTTTCTGAGAGTTCAAGGTAAATAGAATGATGACAAACAAATGCTTCATATAATGAATACATTCACCTTGTTGATGCCCAACATTTTCCAAAAGCATGTTTGAAAATTGTAGTTTTTTCCTCGTGTGTAATATTATTAAAAATTATATGTAATAAAAAAAAAGTTAATAGTTTTGGTTAAATGTGTTTTGTATTAGTGTATTATTTGTGCAGTGCATTGTAAGTTTTGTAGAATTGAGCAAACCATATTATTGTTTGTCTTTCATATCTCAGGGCCTGAACCTCATATCGATGCCATCATTTTTCCGTCTGACCCAGTCCGTCCAGGAGACTCAGCGACTCTCCAGTGTTCTGTCCTCTCTGAATATCAGAACAAAATCTGTCCAGAAGAACCCGGTGTGTACTGGTTCAAAACCAGATCAGACCAGTCTCATCCCAGTTTCATTTATGCTCATGGAAGCAATGGAGATGAATGTAAAAGAAGTAAGACTCAACAGAGTTGTGTCTGCAGCTTCTCTAAGAATGTCAGCTCCTCTGATGCTGGGACTTATTACTGTGCTGTGGTCATGTGTGGAGAGATATTCTTTGGAAATGGAACAAAACTGGACATTAAAGGTAAATGTCGTGTCAAATTTGCATGTTGTTTTTTCTATTAAAGTAAAAAATCCAGAAAGATCAAAGACAATAATTGAACATCATCTTAATCTTTTATTTATCATTAATTTTCATTGTTCGTTCATTTTCTTGTGGTCATTTGCAGATTCACAGAAGGGCAGTATTGTTCTGTTGCTGTTGTCGGCTGCTTTGGCCGTATGTCTGATTATTATAGCTTTCCTCATTTACGCCATCAAGAAAAACCCGTGTGATTGTTGCAAAGGCAAGAGAATTCAGACATACAGTACCTTTTTTATCTGACGCTACTTTCACTGAACGCACATTCTATAGACTACCAAATGAAATACAGTGAATCTTTTGTGCTAATGGTTTTTGATTATTTTTATCCAGCCTCCTTTACTAGCCAAATAAACTGCTGCAAAACTGCAGCAACCATCACTGATCTGCGTAGTCAGCAGGTAAGAAATTTAAAAGCAAAAAACAAAAAAAAATGTTCACGACTTTTTCTTTATACATGAATGTATGTTGACATCTGCAGTTTTGTAACATTTTGCCATATTTCCTTAGAGAGATGAGGACTCTTTGGTTTATTCTGCTCCAACTTTTACCAAGAGGAAAGCTGACAGAGGTGCAAGAACAGACGCAAAAGCAGAAGTGGAAGACAGTGTGTACAGTGGTGTCAGGATTTCTGGGTTAGATTAGAAATCCAATCACTGGATGTGTTAGTTGATGCTAATTTGAAGGGCCATACCAGTGATTTTGCATGTTTGAGCCCAATAAATAGCATCTGCATGTTAAGTTACTGCCAACCATTTTCCAAAATATAAAATCATATTTTAGTTTTATGTTATTTTGCCCTAATCACTCAAAAATCAAATATACAGGTGATACACACACCTTAAAATTCAATGTTTCGCCTACTAACACTTATGAAGGCACCATCATTAAGCAGTCTTCTCCTGGTCTTCTGTATATTCCCTGGAAGAGGCATAAATTTTCTTGTATGTAGCTCCATGTTAAAACGCTAAAGTTACTTTGACAAAAAAAAAAAAAAAAAANAAAAAAAAAAAAAAAAAATTCATAGATGCCTTATTCGCTGTTATGAATTATCTATCTCAAGCATGTTTCAGATTTCTACAAGTTGTATAATGTAGTGGACTGAACTGAAACCAATGGCTATTTGGCAGGCAAGAAAATCAATTCTAAAATTTGCCATTCCAGCAGTGTGTTTTGGAAAATGGTCAGCAGGATTGTGTGTGCAGGTTGTATTTATTGGTTTCAAACATGCAGAACCACTGGTGTGTTCCTTTAATTCTTGTATGGTGTACATGTGGGAGATGTCAGACCGCAACAGCACAAGAACCACAACTCACCAACTGTGATGTAATATTTTGTATTGTTTGTTTTTTTCCTTGTGTTATTTTACTTAACCCAAAAACATACTGCAGACTCATCCAAATGGGCTTTTTGAAGTCTATAAGCTTTAAAAATTGGAAGGAATTATTTTAAGGCTCAAGACAATTTTACTTTTTTTTTTTTTTTNTTTTTTTTTTTTTTCTTATCTTCCTATGTAAAGTTTATATTGACACTCGCTATATCAGAAAAAGCCAGATTAACACATTGGGACAAATCAGATCATATTCAGAGACAACAAAAAGTTAATCAATGCAATATATGTAGGACAGGAAGAAAAAAATCATATTTCACACTTTCCCTATGATTTTTTTTTTTTTTTTTTTTTTTGGTAATCAGTCAGTCATGACATATTTCATTTATTTTGCAAATACCTTTCTACAAACTACATTAATTTGTAGAACAAATGGTGTATGCCAATATAGTTTGATGATTGGTTAATTGAGTATCTTTTTCAATATGTAAATGCAACACAGGCACAACTGTAACATTTAAATTTTAAAAAAATGAACTGTAACTAGCAGGCATGGTTGGTGATGGAACATGCAAAATATATACGTATATATAATTTGTGTGGTATTTGCTAAGCGTGTTCTATCATGCAGTACAATCTAGCTGCAAATCTCATATTCAGTAAGGGGGGGCTGTGAGGTGGAGGGTGNGGGGGTGGTTGGATGATAAACAGCTATGTCATTGTATTAGTGTGTAGCACGAACAGGATAATGGAGTTATGAAAGAATTAATCAGTCAGAAACACAGAAGATATAAAATAAGCAAAGGTCACATCATGTAACCTTAGTTCTATGAAAACAAGCAGAGGCCTTTAACAAGGCTCTGTAGTTTGACCTCATGTTTTTTTATAATGCTGAATTGAAAGAGGTTTGAATCCAGTAAGCCAATCTGGACCAATCTGGTCCAACTTTTACAGTTACATGTGGCCAATGTTCCTGTTTATTTGTTGTTGTTGTTGTTTTTGTTGTTTTACCAATTTGAACCCAAAAATACATGGAAATTTTTAAAGGTTCAATTTAATTTTCAGCAATTTTCACAGATATTTCATGTCATTAAAAATGTGGTGTTTCCTGCTGCAAGAAAACCTCTTCACCATAGTTAAATCATGTCGTCTAGAGGTGATGAGAGCTCAGAGCTTCTGGTAATAGAAAGTGAAACAAAAACGGAGAAACTGCAGATGAGCTTGTTCATCAAAGCAAGTGCAAAAAGCAACACAAAGTTAAACAACAGAGGGTTTGTGGTGTTCATTTTTAGAATCTGAATTCCAATTACATTTTTTTAATACAGATTCTCAATTTTGTGACACAAATACACCTTTTTCAATAAAATAATTAAATGAATGTTGTGCGGTACTTGAATCCATCAAGCTTCAGTATCTCCAGGAGCAGCCAGAATGCAGGATGCCTCCACTTTTGCTTAATTCACACAGACTTTTCTCAATATCCTTCAGGCATATGGGGTCAAATCCAGCCACTGGCCCCAACCCTTGTCAATTTCAAACCCAGAACCTCCGTACTGTGACGGTTCTAAGGTCTAAGGCACTATGCCACCCTTGAAATGATGCAATTTTATGAACATTAAAAAATAATTACTATTATATTTTAACAAGCAAGTCCAAATTTTGCTATCTGATGTCATCAGCATTCAGGTCAGAGGTCAGAGATTTGTGAACATTTGGATGGGAGTCATTCCTATGTTCCCAGCATCCTACGTTCCCCAGCTCTATATAGAGCAATAGGGCACATAATGCACATAATCCATTATGTGCTCTATTGTGCTATATATGTTAGGGTTAGGATTACCGTATATACTAGAGTGTAAGCCGAGTTTTTTTTTTTTGTTTTTTGTTTTTACCAAATTTCACAATGTAAATCGGGGAATCAGCTTATACATGAGTAATTCAAATTTGATGCCAGAGAAGGAAATTTCCAGGGGTGGAAATACTACCCATTACCATTACCCACAGGAAACAGTTTAAAATCGTACCTTAGAACAGTGGTGGGCCATCAGGACCAGCAAGGCCTTCTCTGCTGGCCTAGAGATTGTCAGAATCATCAAATTATGTTTTTGTAANAGGACCAGCAAGGCCTTCTCTGCTGGCCTAGAGATTGTCAGAATCATCAAATTATGTTTTTGTAATCTAATATACAGTATATTTTAATTAACGCTCTCTGTATTTTACAAAGTTAGTTCCCATCAGTTTTGTTATTAACGTCATTTCATCCCTAAGGTACTCTCTCCCTCAGTTGCGCTGCTTCCAGTGCAGCTCATAGAAATTAGAACTTTTATCCAATCAGATTTTCCACCTGTGCTGTCTCCAGGTAAAAAAAATCTAGCCTGAGTCCTTCAGAATCTCGAGTGAATTCCTTCTGCTATTCAAGCAAATGGGATGATGTTGTTGATTGTCATATTCTTTAACCAATCAGATTTCGANTTCTGCTATTCAAGCAAATGGGATGATGTTGTTGATTGTCATATTCTTTAACCAATCAGATTTCGACTTTGCCATGTTGGGCATATTCTTCTAGCTGGCTTTGGCCTACGTCATCAGAGTACAGCATTATGCTAACAGCTAAACAGCCTGCCAGAAATTCATTAGAAGAAGAAGCGGGCTGGTTAGCTTAGCTAACTCAAGTAAACCTAGCTAGCACGTAAGTAGCATTAATGTTTATTTAAACTTTCTTTCATGACGTTTAGATTTTTAGATGTAGTGCTTTAGATTTTTTTTTTGTTTAGATTTTTACTTAGTCCTGTTGTTTTTTAATGCACAATGGCTGAAGGAGGAGAAGAGCCTCTCCCGTGACCCTCAACAGGACAAACGGGTTTAGGAAATGGATGGATGGATGGATGGATGGATGGATGGAAGGAACTGAAATTCACCGATGTACTGTACAGCCGTCGTTACAGAAAGGAGGATGGACTTTGTCTTCAGATGATGAGCAGCTTTGGTAAGTCTGATGGATTTTTATGTGGCTAGAATCTGTGGGGAAGCCTGTTGAATCTGATTGTGTTATTTGTGTTTTACGGCATTTTTGCTTACTTGCTGGTTGTGTGAGTAAATGTGATGGCTGTTGTGAGTTTGTTCTTATTTCTTTGGTAATGACATTGATTTGGGCTATGTCATGTCTATCTGTGATGCAGCATCCTGTCATAATGTGTGATAATGCTACATCCTATTCATGTCTCTGCAGGTAGTGTGTTGTAACTGTTACAGGTGTTGATCCTCGTGTTAAATCACTTTATTCCACTCGATAAAGGTTACTGTCACTGTGAATATGGCTGGTTATGTCGAATAACAACAGCCCATAGCCATAGTGTCATGCTGAGGTTATTAGAAGGTGGTTTAATTGCAAGAGGATAGGAGTGAAGGCGTAAGTGGAAAATACACAGCCTGCCACTGCCTTAGAATGATGTATTTCCTGACTAAGCATCTTATTCAGCAGATTTTGCGGCAGCCAGTAAACCTGTTGTGATCCGTCAGTTACGGTAATCAGCTGCTGAAACAAATATCATGTTTATTGGTATGTGGATTATTTTCAGGAAATCACAGGAATACTATGACAATACCCAGAAAAACTGTAATTTGCTAAACAAATAAATTGATGGAACAACATCAGGGGGTCGGCTTATATGCCGGTTTCTTTAAAAATCTAAATTTGCAGGTCAAAATCGGGGGGTCGACTTATACTCAATATCAGTTTATAGTCAAGTATATACGGTGTTCTGTTGACACACCATGTGTGTTAACAGAATAGTGAACTGCAGTTCACTGTTCTGTTAACACACATGGTGTGTCCGTGGTGAGTCCTGTGTTCCCCTCTGGGAACATAGATACGCTCCCATTTGGAAGGTTAAGCTTACCCAAACTGGATAACCATAAACAGTTTATGAAATTTGCAACACTAAACTACTCAGCTAAAAGTTTCTACCCATGAACTGGAGTCATGTCAAGCAGGAACAACGATCACGCTGAAACAGTGAACTATATGACTTTTATTTGTTGTATGTTGATAATTTTTGTGTGATTGGACAAAGCTGAAAATGTGAATGGGACAAAATAGTCAGACTTAGGATAAAATGTTCAAAGTAAAGTAGTACAAATCATTTATTTATTTATTTATTTATTNAGTCAGACTTAGGATAAAATGTTCAAAGTAAAGTAGTACAAATCATTTATTTATTTATTTATTTATTATTTATTATGAGCTCGGTATAGGAAACTGAAGGTGCCTGTATAAATGTATAAAGTGAACTTTAATATTGCCCACATTATGAAAGCACCATTTCTGATCAATCAAAATAAGTCTGCAAAAACAGAATTTCAAGAACTCTCACTTCAACCAAATGGAAAACAATTATTTTTTTATTAGGTTGTTCTGTTCTTAATGTAGACCAGAAACTGACTGCAGGTTATAGAAACCAGACTTAGAAGAAGAAAACATGCTAAATTAAAATTTATAAATAACTGCACTTTAAAGTTATGTCACAAAATTGCCTCGTTAGAATATCTCTCTTCCTTTGACCCCATAACCATAATATGAAGCTGCGTAAGACTGTTGCGACAGGAAATGTACTTTGAAACCCATTTTCTGTGAAAACCAGTCAGTTGACATTTAATCACGACCATCTCATAACTTCCTTCACTCACTGAAATACAAGATTCCTGACAAGACCCAATTGCAAGATGATCCTGATATGGTTTACTTTGCTTCTTGTCCATGAAGGATGTAAGTGATCCAATTCTGGCTTAATATTTTATCATACGTTGGAAGTTACTATTTTGAAAGATTATTAAAGGAATTATGGCCAATAACCATCAAATTGCCAAAAAAGCTTTAAATTTGTACCTATGATTACATCTTTACATCTTTATTTTGCTGAATGATTGTTGACAAAAAATTATTTACAGTTTTGTCTACTTTCTGACTGAATTCAGATGCAGTGATTCCTGTGACTACCGTTCAGCTTGGTGACCCTGCAACCTTCACATGTGTTTTCTTAGATGAGGAATACAGCAACAAGAGAGTCAAGTGGTACAAGCAGACTATTGGTGATACTCTGACAATGATTACTACACTGATGAAATCTATTCCAGAACCTATATTTGAAAGTGAGTTTCTAACATCAAGATATACGGCAAATTATACTGATCATATGAGCAGTCTGACCATTTTGAGGACAATCCAAGAAGACGAGGCAATTTATCACTGTGCAGCCAGTGGTTGGAGAAAAGATGTGTGGAGAGGGACCTATTTGTCATTAAAAGGTAATACATGTAGCTTCAATTAAAGGCATATGTGTCAGATTGATATTTCAAATTTCCCTTGTTGAACTAATACAGTCTGACAATTAACGCAACAAAGAAAAAGATTAATTGTCTTGATATGAAAGTAATTGAAGTTTCGGTTACATATCAAATGTGAAAAATCCTGGTGAAGCTTTCAAGGCACATTTGAGATCCCAAACTCTTCACTTTCTCTTAAATACTGCAGGAAATGCTCAGAGGACATCAGACTATACTGTTATGCAGAGGCCAGCGGTATCAGTGCATGTAGGAGATTCAGTGACTCTCCAGTGTTCAGTCCTCTCTGACTTTGAGGACAAAATCTGTACAGGAGATCATAATGTGCACTGGTTCAAAGCCGGATCAGATGAATCTCATCCAGGCGTCATCTACACCAACGCAAATCACCGCGATGGATGTCAGAAGAGACCTGACTCTCGCTCTCTTCCAAAGAGTTGTGTCTACAGCTTCTCTAAGAATGTGAGCTCCTCTGACGCTGGGACTTATTATTGCGCTCTGGCCACATGTGGAGAGATATTTTTTGGAAATGGAACAAAACTGGATATTGACGGTAACTGTTTTTGATCAGTTAAGGGTGAAATCCTGTGTGAAGTCAAATAAAATCTGCAGATTTATTTTTCATTGTTTGTTCCTTTTCTTGTTTGTCTCAGCAAGCAGCGACCATCCCAACATCAATTTGGTTCTGTTAGTCGTCTGTACTCCTTTGGCCATAAATGTGCTGGTCATAGCTTCCCTCATTCATGCCATCAGGAATCAGGCCTGTGATCATTGCAAAGGTATTTCTCGAACTTGCCCATGCCTTTTTACCTATAGCTAACTTTTCTGGATTCAGATAAAAGTGTCAAAAAGAGTCAACCTCAGCATAATGAAAACTAGTAGTGCATGCTTATTTTCTCATTGATGATAGTTTTTTATTTTTTTATTTTTTTTTTAATAATCCAGCTCTGCAAATAAATACTGCAGCAGCCAGAGGTAATCAGTGGAATCAGCAAGTAAGGAAATTAAAAAATATGATTGACCTAATAGCTTATTTTCTTAATATGCATTTATGTTGTCAGATTCCATCTCATATATCTTTCCATATGTTTCCATAGAGAGATAATGACACAAGAGTTTATTCTACAGTCGTATTTACCCTAAAGAAAGCTGGAATAAAGAACGTGAAGGCAGCAAAGAGAGACTGGGTCTATACTGCTGTCAGAGCTTTTGGGCTGGATTAGCAGGACAAACACTGAATTACTATGCTAGCAGGTTTGACACTACAGTCTGTTCTTAGATGCTTCTGGCAAGTACGTACTTATATTTTGATTTCTCAATGTTATCCATATATATAGCCAAAGAAACCAGTAAAAAAAAAAAAAAAAAAAAAATGAGAGAGAATTTTTATATTTTTAACCTCCATTTCTGTAAACTGTGCAAATCAGCATTCATGTATGTCTAATAGGCTTTTACGCTTTATATTCTGTATTATGGTATCTTTGTCACTATAATAAAATAATAGAAGCTCAAAGCCTTTTATAGTTAACTTAGAGTTGTATGTTTTTCTGCTTGTTCAAATGTTTCATAGGATGCTTGTCACAATCTGCCAATAAAGTTTGATTGATTGACTGACTCAGCTTCATCAGAAAGTTTCCAGGTCGGCTAAACAATGTTAAAATAACAAAAGCAGTTATAAAAACAAAATGTGTATGGCGGTAAAGTTGAGCATTACTTCTCAGTTGGAACAGAGCGTTACATGGAGCTTTACTGAAGATGACAACCAAAGCCTGCATTTTGCAAGGTTCATTTGTAGTTTTTTTCTGATTTGACATCATTTAAACTACTAAGTCTGTTCATAAAGAGGTAGTTGTGTGTGTGAAAATGCTTTGAGTAAATATAAACCTTGATCGCACGTCCTGCTGTTTTCATGATGGGCTACTTTTTTCAGTTTACCTGTACCTCTGTACCTTGTCTGATCAACCATTTAGCTTAATGAAGATAACCAATTTATACAGAATAAAGTCATTGTTATTTTATTCATCAACTAATCCCATTAAAAGACCAATGCAAACAGCGAAGTCTGATATCAGTTATGACTATGTAACATCCAGAAAATATTATAACACATTTTAAAAAAAACAAACAAAAAAAAAAAAACAAATTGTAGCATTGGTTGATATACAGTATTATNTTTTTTTTTTTTTTTTTTTACAACTAATCAGAAATAGACATTTATTTTAAGGAACTCAAGATTTGGGGGAACCAAGTCATGGAGTATTAATAGGAGGGAAATACAACAAGCTGGGTCTGGGGGCCCTGTGCAGGGTGGGTGATGGGTGTGGTCTGCTCTCACATCCGAGTACACACTTTCCTGCAGGAACGCTCTCTTCCTCCTCCCTTTATCACTTTCTTTTCAGGGAAATTCACTGCTACATTGCCTCTGCTTCACAAGATGAAACAGAGGCAATGCATTCTGAAGTCAAGGATGCAAAATCGAGATTTGTCCACCACAACTGCCCACAAACTTCACACTTGTTTCTTAAATCAAAGGTATTTACATCAATAAATGAGTTTTACTGTCATTATTTAGAATATTTTTAGACAGAACAGTACATTTATTCTTTCAAAAATGTTAAGGAAAATATATATATTTTTTAATTATTCTGCTAATCAGAAACAGTTTGAATGAAAAAAGGTTTTTTTTTTCTACTGTATGTAGTTTGACAGTACTGTACAAAGTTAAAGCTGAAACTGAGGCTGATTTGTATGAGTGCTTTGGGAACAAGAAGTAAGCCACATGCAGCAGCTGTGTAGGCTGCAGCTGGCCATTTCTTTTTTTTTCACCTTTGGCCGACCACCAAGTGTGATTACTCAGAATAGTCTGAGTAAGGGCATCAGCAGGATGTGTAGCGGGGGTAGAGGTTCAAGCAGGAGGGGAGGCCTCAGCAGAATACATTTAGTCTAAACAGTTTGCCTGATTGCTTTAGTTTTACTTGGCTGTCACGATGACATCACACTCACATCACAATCACTTCCATCAGATCCTTTGCTCACAGTTTTTCCAGTCACTACCGCAACTACGCCCAAGTGGAGAAAGGTACAGCAATGGGTATATCAGCTAACTGTGAAGCATCACCTTAGACATTACATTATGTTGTGTCAATGTGTGTGTTTTACTAGGCAGTAAACACAGTATCATCCTTTCTACAAGACTACAAAGGCATTTAGTGGTTTAACAGGCTGCTATACTTAATGGAAAATGTATTTTTTTATGGTAACTTTATATACATGTTACATGAACTGCATACTGCTTATTTAAGGAAAGGGGAAATAAGTCATTTTAAGATGGATCCACCCCTCATAATGATAATAGATTTTTGTGCAATAAATGCCTTGATCTACAAATTTGCTAAAAAAAAAAAAAAAAAAAAAAAAGATTAATATTTTTATAATTGCTTAATGAAAATATAAAGCCCAGGAGCCCTTAGAGGGTAATTCGTAATAGGCAGAGTAAATATGTGTGGGTCTTTAATGGCATAAACATTTTCAAATAAACTATTTATTCTCTATCTCTGGGATGAAAACTACAGAAAAGTATTTATTAGTCCTAATTTAAAAATGGAGTTGTTTTTTTGTGGGTTTTTTTTTTTGTTTTGTAAGGTTGACTCCACAAGCAGATAAAGAAAACTTATCTGTGAGAAAAATCTCCTTTTAAGTCACAAGAAAAGAAGCAAGTCGGTGCACTAAGGTTGTGGTTTAAGCCTTTGCTCTTACCACAGATCTGGGTGAGAGTACACAAGTAGCTCATTCCTCTACCACCAAGCAAATGCAAGATCATTGCAATGAAAGTGCACAGCAAAAGTGGATTATGCTTTCTAACTCCAGGCACGTATCTTACTCTTCTCTTATTGTTGCATTAATAATAGTAATGTAGTATAAATCTACTTGTCATGTTGAAAAAGTTACAAAAAGTCCCTCCATTTCCTCACATTAAAACTGAGAGTGAGACAGGAACTAAAGCCCATCTGACTTCACACCGTTTTGACAGCCCAACCACAGCAATGCTCAACTTTCCATGTGGCGTTTGTAAGGGTGCTTGTTCCTGTGTGTGTGCGTGCATGTGTGTGTCCATGCAGTCTTTTTTGTGATGGTTACTAATTTCAGAGATGACATTTTCATGATTCATTTTAAAGGTAGTAAAAAAAAAAAAAACATTGCAGATTCAGCAAACAGGTTACAGTGATTCATTCCATTCTTCATGTATTTCCATCAACTGTGTGTGTGTTTACATGTGTATCTATTGTTTTCCAATAGATTGTACCATGGTTACTTTTATTATGTCCTTCACTGCATGTTTGTATGCATACAGGCTGCAATACAGCAGGTCTTTGGTAATTTGTCATTCCATAGTTGGAGGTTTTGTTGTATTGATTGTGTTTTTATTGTTATTTGAGGTGTTCATGTTATCCAGTTCACTCACAGATAAGGAGTAGATGCCCCAATTAAATTAATATTAAATTAATCACTTTTGTATTTAAAGCTATTGTACTGTATGTAATATGTTAAATTTGTTGAAATTGTGTTAGCATTGTGGCTTTGACGTGTTGCTTCATAGCAAGCAGGTCTTGGGTTCATTCTGAACCCTGGATCTTTAAATGTGAAGTTTGGATGTTCCTACCATGTTCATGTAGTTTCCCACCCTCAGAATAACCTCAAAATATGCTGGTCAGACGAAAACTAAGTGCCACTAAATGAATGTTGCAGCTTTCAGTGGCCACAATGCATGCTGGGAGAGGCTCCAGGTCTCTAAATAGGAATGAAATATTTCTAGAGGATGGATATTGTGACAGTGTTCTTACTGTTGATGCATTTTCTTACTGATGGCTGTTCTCATGGTCAGCAGGACGGTGTGGAGGATCTGGTTTTTCAGCTCCTGGGATATGGAAGAAAACTCACACTTTCTCTCTGCTCTACCTCTACCATACATGTTCATGGAGCTTTTATTTCTGTTTTTGTTCACTGTACACCTCTAAACTCATTCCAAAACTATGATCATCAGTGACTTTGCAGATCTTCACATTGACCACTTAAATGAGTATTTATTGTACAATAAATTAGTGTATTTGATGACTACTTGATGAATGTCTTTAAATGGAGCCTGGGCTGTGACAATGGCTGTATGAATACTAACCAAACATGAATAAGAAATAGAAAGTTATAGTCACATGCTACTGGCATTGATATAAACTACAAAATTAAAGACACACAAGTCAATAAAAAAGGTTCAAACTTTATTTTCTGTTTGAATGTCATCTGGTTTTCCACCAGAAGATGGCACTAATGTAAAGAGAGGAGAGATGTTATTGTCCAGTTTTCTAAAATGAGAGTGGCAGAAAATAAAGGCTGAGGTCAATGGGAGGTGGAAGTTAAGGTATTAATGCAAATTTAAGTAATTTATTTCATTCTAATTCAGGCCAGCTCTGGACTACAACATTAGCATAGGACTTTACTATTCTACAATTAGTGCAAATTAAAGGAGGACAATTTTTAAGTATGAATCCCATAAATCACAGATTTATGTCCATCTACCCATTATCTATACCCGTTTATTCTATTCAGGGTTGTGAGGGGCTGGAGCCTATCCCAGCAGTCATTGAGTCATTGGGCGAGAGGCGGTATACACCCTGGACAGGTTGCCAGCTTATCACAGGGCTGACACATAGAGACAGACAAACTCATTCACACTCTCATTCATGCCTATGGTCAATTTAGAGTTTACAGTTCACCTATTCTGCATGTTTTTTGGAAGTGGGAGGAAACTGGAGGACCTGGAGGAAACCCACCCAGACCCAGGGAGAACATGCAAGCTCCACACAGAAAAGACCCGGTCAGAATCGAGCCCAGGACCTTCTTGCTGTGAGGCTCAGATTTATATGCTTTCATTAAAGTTAACCTTAATTACCCATGGACTCTAGTCTGGACATACAAAGAATTCAACAAGAATCCAAGTCTGAAATGACTGATTGGATGAAAAACAAAATCAACTGATAACCCAATTACAGCATCTGACAGGCCAACAATTAAATAATGGCACTGGTAAAACCTTAGAAATGGACTGACAGCAAGCTAAATTTGGCACCTTAGTTCATCAGAAATGTGCTGATATTCCTAAATAAAGTACCAGTAACTATCCAGTTTTTTCACCATCACAGCATTGCAGAAATAAAGACAAAGTCAAATCAAAAATAGCATGGTGACACCAAAAAATAATTCTACATTCAATGAAAACACCAAATTAATGATGTCAGCACAAAAATGTTGTTTAAAATAAGTCATAACACTTTACAAAGAAAGGTTTTGAAAAACAATTGCTTTAGGCCGTTCTGTTCTTGTTTGTTTTTAATTTAATAATGTGTGTCAGTGTTAATTATAGAAACCAATCACAAAAACATAAAGCCTTGCTGCTAGTGTTTTTCTTGTGTTTGGGTTGGAAAATTTGGGTTAGAGGATTTCCATTGTGGTAGGTAGTACAGTGCAAAACACCAACATGACACCAAGCCAATCAGAATGGTTTCCTCCCCATTTGATATTAAGTTAGAACATTAAATGTGAATCATCTCTCAGTACAGTTGTGTTACAGTTCAGTGGATAAATCAGAAGATGCTGATCATATTGTGCATAGTTCTCAGTCTCAAAACTGGGTGTACGTATATGTGAAAAGATCTTTTTTTTTTTTACCACAGATGTATTTNTCAGTCTCAAAACTGGGTGTACGTATATGTGAAAAGATCTTTTTTTTTTTTACCACAGATGTATTTCTATTATTATCTTCTGACACTGAGGTAACATAAATCTATTTCTATGTTTAATTTGTTTTTCAGAATGCGACGATGCTCAGAGCTTGAGACAAAGACTGTTCGAGTTGGAGAAAATGTGACTCTAACTTGTGTCCGCAAGACGACTTGGTACACAGCGAGCCTTTTCTGGATCAGGCTTGTTGCTGGAAGCTTTCCAGAAGTTTTAGGAGCAACCTTCACTTTTGATTATGGCATTACCCATTTTAAACCAGAGATGCCTCATATTACAGCAAAACAAGAGAGAGGAATCTTTGCTCTGCAGATTACAGCAACAAGGATGAGTGATACTGCAGTTTACTACTGTGTGAAAGTACAACAAAATGACATGTCATTTTTGAATGGAATATTTCTGAAAATCAAAGGTAAACAACAAAAGCAGCCACAGCTGTGTTCCTTTAAAATGTTGCTGATCATGCTGAGAGCCATCATTATTTATGACACAACTTTCAAAACTTTATTCCTTTGATAAATGTATGGAATGAAATGTAAGTATGCAAATATTTAAAGTTAGGTGGTGATGCTTGAAATACTGTAACCAAAACATTCTTCCTGCAACACATTTTGTATCACATGTAATTGAGTAAAAACATACTAATTTTATGTATTTTTATGATTTCAGGACCACTTCCTGATATCACTGCTGTCATTCAGCGTTTGCCACCTCAGCCGGTCTGACCAGGAGACTCGGTGACTCTCCAGTGTTCAGTCTTTTCAGACTCTGAGAACAAAATCTGTCCAGAAGAACACAGTGTTTATTGGTTCAAAGCCCGATCAGACAAGTCTCATCCCAGTTTCATTTATGCTCATGGGAACAGTGATGATGAATGTGGGAGACATGTTGAAACTCGCTTTCCACAGAGCTGTGCCTACAGCTTCTCTAAGAACATTAGCTCCTCTGATGCTGGAACTTATTACTGTGCTGTGGCCTCATGTGGGGAGATACTTTTTGGAAATGGAACAAAACTGGACATTGAAGGTAACTGTCTTGTTCTGTTGTTTGGAGAAATGGCCATATTTGTTTTTCAAATAAAATTAAAAAAAAAAAAAAAAATNTAAAAAAAAAAAAAAAAATTGGACTTATTAATTTTCATTGTTTCTTTTCTTATTCTTTCAGGAACCAACATGTGTGCATTTGGTGATTCACAGGTGGCAATTCTGTTGCTGTTATCCACTGCTTTGGCCATAAGCGTGATTGTTACAACTTTCCTCATTTATACCATCAAGAAAAAATCATGTGATTGTTGCAAAGGTCAGAAAACTCACTTATACATCACTCCATCAAACTGTATTGTGCTCAAACTAACTTGATTGTATTAATATTAATCAGTCAACCTACAGTACAGATCAAATCTTGTGAATCCTTACATTTGTGTCACTGACATTCATTTTGTAATCCAGCTGCCAGCAATTCTCAGCAAACAAATGCTGCAACAACCAGTAGCGGTCCTCAAAATCAGGTAAAAAATGTAAAGATGGTCTTGGAAAAGTTTTTTTTTTTTTTTTTTNTTTTTTTTTTTTTTTTTTCGTAGTTATTTTTTTATTATTATGATTATTAATGAACAGTGCTCACTGATATTCAGGAAAAACATGTATCTCTCATTTGTCCAAGTCGTAAAATTGTAAATAAATCAATTTATTATCATATCCCTCAAATTCATCCTTCTGGGATCACATGGTGGATTATTGATGAGTCATTTCTTTATATCTTTGATAAATTATTGCAAGGTATTGATGTCTCATAACAGCATAGTTTTCCATTCTTGTGTGGCTTTAATAGGAAAAGGTAGATTGACTGAACCTGCCTATTGTGTATGTTTTACCATCTTCATCATCTCAATATTTTTCCTCAGACAGATGAGCTGGTGTATTCTGCAGCAGTCTTTACCAGGACAAGAGCTGGCAGTGGAGGAGAGAGGTGTGTTACAGCAGCAGAGAAAGAAAGCATCTACAATGAGGTCAGGGCTTTTGTGGATTAAAAAAAAAAAAAAAGATTATGTATTATTATTATTATGATTATGTAAATTAAATAATTACTGTGTGGAATATATACAATCTAAACTGTATTGCTGTTTGCATTTCACCTTTGCAATTGGTACATTTTATTTAGGATAATGCAAAAGATGTATTATATTTGCAACTTTTCTCATACATTTCACACTCCTTAGGTCCTTTGAATACCAAACACACTGGAGATGTCTACTGTGTGACACCATGTAAGGATATTTTGCAAAAACAGAAACAGAATGGGTGTTTCTTACTTCTTAAATAAAATGTAGAGTAAAATGCATTATGTGGAAGAAAACCCTTTATTTAGTTGGATCTCATTCTTAGTGCTATAATGTCAAGCTTAAACTAAAACTCACTAATTTTGTCCAGGAACTCTTCTCTGACAGTGTCAGGTTAAAAGCCTGTCAGGTCCCCAGAGCAGCTTGTTCTCATCATCATGACTGGTCAGCTATTTAAAAAGACACCACCAATGAAGAAAAAGCTGCTGCATGTAAACGCAGCATGTTCCTTGTTGTTTTTTTGTTTTGTTTTTTTTTTTTTTTTTTACNTTTTTTTTTTTTTTTTTTTACACAGTGGTGACAAAACATTTAATAAATAAATGAGCAGTGCAGCTTTGAAATTTTAATGAACAAATTGTAATTTCCAGTAGCTGACAACAGCTGCCATTGTAAAACTACAGTATTTTTGTCAAAAATGACATACAGTGAATTTTTTTAATGGAAAGATGATGTTACTATTCATGTCTTTATTCTGAGCATCAAATATTCTATATTTTTATTAGTAAATGCTGAGCAGTCAACCAGCCCTGATACCTTGTATTGGACCTTGAAAAACAATGACTTTGGGGTTACATTCAAGAACAAACTTAGTGACAGTTGTGTCAACTAGAGAAAATACAACATGAGCCAATTGAAATAGCCCCTTAAAAGTTAAAATAAGAAAAACTGAAGCCATTGTGCATCACTTTGTTACAGCTTGCACTAGTATGTGAAACAAAACATTTGTTTTTCATGATCAAATATTCACACGTCCAGTAACAAAGAAATTAGAAATACTTTTCAGTGGCAAGACATTAATATTTTATTCAAGCTCACTGATGAGCAACGATATACATAATCCATTCATTTAAAAAAAAAAAATACAACAGAAATTGAATTCTTTCACATCTAATGAAGAACTGGGCTTCCTGTCACCATACATGTCAGTGGCTTCATTTAAACCAAAACTAGTGCTGCCGGAAACTATTTTATGTGATGATTCACATATTTTCTTCTGTGTAGTGAGAGCACTTCACTCCCAGTCTGCTCTCAATCCAGAATACACACAATCCTGTAATGGTTCGCTGAACTTTGTCTGACATCTTGTAGCTTTCCTTGAGGAGAAATCCAGTGGTGCATAGTTCAACGCCTCGGGTTCCCCAGCCTGCAAAAAAGTTATGTTGAGATTCATTCCACAACCAATTCTTAGAGTTCTAGACCACAGGCTTTGCTGTTTGTTGGTGTGCCATTTAAAGTCAAAAGAAAGTTGGTTGACATTCTAATTAAATATTACTCCAGAACAGATTAGTGAAAGGAGTTAGTGTATTGTTTGTATTGAAAATCAGCAAAGACCTCATCATGAGATACAGTATATCCACCAGAAAATTACATATCATCTGACTAAATTCGACTCGTGCAATTTTAAAGGACCATACCGGCCATTTTGCATGTCTGAGTCAAATATATTCAATTTTTATACACCTAACAT
The DNA here is from genome assembly GCA_014773175.1 of Lucifuga dentata. Lineage (NCBI taxonomy): Eukaryota > Metazoa > Chordata > Actinopteri > Ophidiiformes > Bythitidae > Lucifuga > Lucifuga dentata. The sequence continues at coordinate 49,230 of VXCM01001316.1, forward strand.
TACTGACAATCATTTCCCAACGCATACTGGAACGGTGAGTAAAAAAAAAAATCTTCCTACCATCTAGACTGCCATTGGTTTCAGTTCATTCTGGTAGCTATTAAAATCAACTTGTTGATACTTGAAACATTCTTGGGATAGGTAATCCATCATCACAAACAANATTAAAATCAACTTGTTGATACTTGAAACATTCTTGGGATAGGTAATCCATCATCACAAACAAGATATGTATTCAGGGGTTTTTTTAGAAGTCACATAATTTTAGCATTTAAGTGCAATAAAAAGCACGGAGTGAATGTATGTCTCCACCAGGGAATATAGTCCCAAAAGAAGACCTGCGTTTATTGAAAAATTTAAACAACTGTGACTTCATAAAGCTGTGTAACTATTAGCAAGCGAAACATCGATTTTTAAGGTGAGTGTATCGCTTGAATATTTGATTCTGGAAGGTTAAGAGATTTTTCAAAATATCCGGAAAGCTGAAATATGATTTTATCCTTTGGGAAATGATTGTCAGTAACGTAACATGTATGAAAATTGGATGTATTAGGCTCAAACATGCAAAATGGCCAGTATGGTCCTTTAAAATGATAACCAAAATTATTAGCCTCACCTCATCTCTTGATAGATCCACAGGTGACATGTCATGTCCTGGATGGTAGAAACCACTTGCTGTTGCTAGAGTATTAAAAAAGTTTGTCAACATGGGAATAAGGCTGTTTTTTCTTTTTTCCATTTACATGTAATATTTGTTTTCATTTCATGCATGTCTGAATTAACACACATTCATGTGCATGTACAAAATATGGATTTGATCACGAGTATCACAAATATATTGAACTTACAAGTTAAACCAAAGTGTATTAATGCAAGTAAAGCCTCCTACACACTGTGATTTTGGGCTGTCCCATATGAAAGATAATGACAGTGAGAGAACCATGAAGAATTCACCACTCGTAGATCGTGATCCTACATTGCAAACTGAGACAACAGATATACTGCAGCACTTTTATGACAGCTGCAAAAAAATTCTGAAGTGTCAGAAATTTAGGACTGACATCTCACAGTGTTACTTCCACTACAGACTTTTATAAACCTACCAAAAGGAATACGGCATGAAATATCATGAGGCTTTTGCTGAGTTTCAAACATGGTAATAATTATGAACAGCTCTCTGTTTATGTAAAGTGTTTGCATGTGTGTATCTGTATGTGTGAAAGAGTGTGTGAGTAACAGATATAGAAAGAGTGGTGCACGAGAGAGATTTCCCCCAGATTCCATTCTAATAAAATTAATTGAATTCAATTTTGAAATTTTGTGGGATCTGAGCGCATTCTGTCATCTTGAGTAAAACAACCTGAGCAGGTAGAGAACCACATCCTGCTTCTACCTGCAGCAGCACACAAACAGTACGTCCTCACTACATGTTTTTAAGTATCAGGAAATAACTGATGGAAGATGCACTGACACTGTGCTCACAAATAAGCACGTGTGTGTGCTCACATTGTGCTCTGTGAACAGGGCAGCAAAAACAGAGAAAATACATTGATCAAGGATTTTTTTTTTTTTTTTTTTTTTGCACAGCTCCATAGTTCCTACCTGCATAGTTTATCTTTCCTGCTTGTCGTAGCTCTATATGTTTCACCAGACATTCATCTCACAATCTGACTTGAATCAAACTTCATCTCATAGAGTCTGACACAGATACCATCTTGTGCAGTGTGACGTGCAGTGAACTTATAGGATTGCTCTAATTGCACAGCGGGTAGGAGGTTTTATGCATTAAATAATCCATGATGAACCTACTTTTGCAATGTTCACGAACTGGCCTTCGTTTTATGAAGATAACAAGGACAATAATCACAATCACACAGCAGACCAACAATATCCCAAGCACAGGTACTACTGGGTCCAGTTCTGGTCCTGAAATCAGAAAAAGATGAAATTTGTTAAATGTGTCCGAAGTCCATTTGCTTTTAACAAAGTTGTATCAGTAAAGTACGTAAAGGTAAATTCATGTTGTCAAAAGATAAGATTAAATACGAATCAATTCCTATTAAACCAAAATGTCAATACTTGGGACACAATTCTTTGAATCAATACCTGGGCATTCAAAATAATTCTGGAAACATTGGACTCAATCAGAGTCTGTTTTTGAGTTAAAAACTGCAGTTTTCAAAACATATGCTTCAAGAAAGGGTCACAATAATACCAATATGCTTCAGGGTTTTCTTTGTCATGCCTGTTAGTAAAGGATTTTTTTTTTTTTTTTTTTTTTTGAGTATATAGAAAAGTGCTGTTATGCCTCATGATTGTATAAGCATTAGTGATGTAAATCTAACAGAACACTAACGTTAGACACTGTCAGCTTCAGCAGTATTAAACAAAAGTGACTGAACAAAAACCTTTTTTTGAACAGTAACATCTCAACAATGTATTACAATCCAGAACAGTTTTTATGACCTTGGTAATACTTTTAACAATCACTTTTCATCTAGACTATATCAGAAACATGATTTCATGATTTGAGGTTTTGTTGTATGAGATCAAATTATCTTGTAAGGTGATCCAGTTATCAACACTTGTTGATAACTGGATCACCAGAAACGTATTGAACAGCTACAGCTTCACAAATGCAGAGCAAATGGTTGCACAGTAAAGCTGCAAACTAGAAACTGGTGCAGCTGCAAGTAAGTCTCAAAAAAACCTACACAGGGACATGATTAGGTAAGTAGGCTCAGGTGTGTTGATGAAGCACAGACCTGCACCAGGAACATGAATGGCAGCAAATAAGAGCCCTCAATGGTAAAAATTAATATACTATACAAAATATTTAATAGTATACTAATATATGGATATTTATTTTGTATCTAAATTCCAACAAACCACAGGCCAATCAAAGATAAGATAATATTAAAGATAAGGTAATGTTGCTGGTATAACGATCATTTGGCATCTCAGAAACAATACCAGCACAAACGAGACAATTTTGGGTCAGTATTGAGCAGGTTGGGGGGCTGAATGACCTCAGAATGATCTATAAAATATTCTTTAATATCTAAAAAATTATAGCAGCAGAAATGAGAAGTTTAGCAGCACAAACGTAGCACAAAATGTCTGAGACTGTTTTCCCGGAGTTTTGCGGTAATTGGGGGACCAACTTCACTCAGGTACAAAATTTGCATTAATTTGCAATAGGACATGCTTCATTCTTCAGAATCACCAGTCACAACAAGATTCCCACTTCAGTGTAGATTGCTAAGTGGAAAACCATAACTTGATTATGAATATTGTGACAACAGAATGCTTACATGTGTGCAGCTAAAAATTTCTACCAGTGAACCGGAGATGATCAAATCAGAATGACCTTAAACCCTAAAAGCCCTAGACTTAATGAAATTCTCAGCCTCATCCTGACCTGAGGCCTGCAGTCTTTTTTTTTTGTTGTTGTTGTTGTTGTTGTTTTCGTCAGAACTGGAAGTTTAGCTGTTTTCAAAGTAAAAGTAGCGGCTGTCAGTTGCTGCTGCAGCGTTCAGAAGACAGCAATGGATGGCAGTTTCTGAACACGACTGTGAGTGGAGAGAGGAGAGGGGAGGGGGAAAAAAGCCAGAGCCCAGTCCAGGCCTGAGCCACTTTTGTGAAATTCAGCCCAAAGCCCGGACCGATTTGTAAATTGCCTCAAGGCCTGATATGTCTCGAGGCCCGTGCAGGGCTCTACCTCAAATACATAATCATTTTCAATGCATTTGTTGGTCCTTCCATAATTTAAATCTTGTGCAGACAGTTTGTAATTTAAAGCAAATTCTGAGGTTTGTGTGTGACATGCATGTTTCATGTTACAAATTCAATGAAAAACGTAAATGGTTTTAGATTACAGAGGGTTAAAGAAATAATGCTTAAGATAAAAGTTTAAACATCACATACTTGTGTCCACTTTAGTCCCATCACCAAATAGGATCTTCCCACAGGCAACCACAGCACAGTAGTATGTTCCAGTATCAGAGGAGCTCTTTATACGTTTGGACATGCTGAAAACACAGCTCCTTTGACTCTCCACACATTCAGCACTCTGGTTTATGTAAATGAGGCCAGGATGGGATTCACCTGATCCATCTCTGAACCAGTACACACTGGGTTCCCCTGGACACTGAACTCTGTTTTCTTTGTTCTTGGAGAGTAGCGAACACTCGAGAGTCACTGGGTCACCCAGCTGGACTGACTCTGTCTCTGGTTGTTGTTTCACAAAAAGGGACTTCTGCTGATTGTGGTCTGTGTGATTGAGTTTAAAAAAAAAGAAATTAATGAACTACAAGCTTTATTGATTGATATAGTAGACATACACTTTGAAAATACTCACCGTTCACAGCCAAAAACGTGCTGCTGGTGAATTTCATTGTATATGCTGTGCCTGCTAGACAGAAGTATGTTGCTTCATCCTCTTTGATCACATTTCTGATAGTTAGATAATAATAAGCAGCATTGTTTGTGACTGTGAAACGTGAGTTATTGAATTGTCCAGTGGGAGCTATTTTGCCAATAGTCGCTGAAACAACAGTTTGGACCACATGTCCAAAAGATTGTTTATACCAGTAAAAGAACTTGACTTCATTCGTAGAGACGTTACATTGCAGAGTTACATCATCACCAACTTTAGCCACAGTCAAAGCGATCAACTGAGGAACTTCTGTGCTTTGAATCAGGGCTAAAACAATAAAGACAAAAGAACAAGAGTTACTTGACAAAAGCATGAACACAATGGAAAAACATAAATAAAAAATTTTGGGTGTAACATGACCTATGCTTGTATTGTATTTTACAGAACTCACTATAATCAAACGCTTGGAGTAATAATTATCTCATACTAGATAAGCATTGCACTTACGTACGGTTCTGAGAAAAATCAAAGCAACCAGTCCTCCGAACATTGTGGCACACTAGCTTTGTCTTTCTAAAGTGACGCCTTCCTACTCAAATGGAAGCTTTTATAAGTAAGTGGAAATCATGGTGATTGGCTGAAACAAAGAAAATGCACTTCCTTTCCTCCTCAAACACCTTGAATTGAGTACAGTTAACTGTTGTTTTGTACTAATAGATGACTTAACGATTCCAATGTTATATTTTTATTTGAACTACATGATCTGCTTACTGTGGTTCAGCTGTGTGTGGTCTTTAAATTTCTCTGTTAATTTCTTTATTATGGAAGATTATAAGGACCACAATTAAAAATAAAAAAACAGAGTGAAATATAATACACATTTGTGAAATACAATACATGTTTTCATTTGTATTTCATTTCCATACATGCATTTACTGTGTCATAATTAAGTGAAAAACATATGGTATAGTGCAAACTCTTTTTTGTTTTTTGTTTTTTTGAATCATTGAATTAATTGTTTTTCATTGTGACATGAATTTTTCGTGCACCATTACTAACAAATCACAGTAAGGTGAAAAGAAAAGATCAGGGTTTTTTCACTTCACTGTTGTCCAGCAGGGGCAGCATAGATGTGCCAGTACTAAATGCAAAGCCCTCTCATTTCTTTTTCTGAAGCAGCTGCATTATTAGTGCCAGAATGAAAAANAATGCAAAGCCCTCTCATTTCTTTTTCTGAAGCAGCTGCATTATTAGTGCCAGAATGAAAAAGAAATCACAGTCCAATCACAGGTGTGAGGGTTAGTGACAATACACAAGCAATTGTACTTTTCATGTATTTATTGAACACAATCAATAATTCATGATCCAGGTTAGAAAATGGCTGATTTGGCCATTCCAAAACAGCAAACAGAAATTTCCATCTTAATAAAATCTTGTGTTTGTGTCATTGCCTTGTTTCATCATCCAACTTCTATTTAGCTTCAGGTGACAGACCACACATTTGTCTCTAAAAGTTCTTGACTATAAGTTTTCTGGACCCTGAAGCAGCAAAGTAATCATGATGGCTTCACTACCATGCTCCACAGTTAGCATGAGAATCTGCTGTCCAATCATACCATAGTGCATGTCTTCAGAAAGTCTAACCTTTGTATTATATGTCTCTTTTTTTTTTTTTTTTNTTTTTTTTTTTTTTTGGAGAGCAGGGGCTTCCTACAATGCATATTAGGGCCATATGAAGGAAAAAAAAAATGAGGGGCATTATTTCGTGCTTTTAAACACGCAAATTTGCGTGTTTAAAAACATGCAAATTTGCTAGTTTAAAAACTCACAACTAGCAAATTTACTACTTTTTAAACTCAAAAAATAATAAGGGGGAATCACCACCTTACTGTACCATTGTGACTGTCTACAGTAATGACCTTATTAAATTATACCTTATTAAGTTTGGAGTTTTTAAAACTCATAAAAAATAAGGAGAAATGGGGAATCTGAATTAACAGTCTCACCTTGTGACTATGCCTGCACACTACCTTATTAAATTATGCTTTTCTATCAGATTTAACAGTAAGGAAATACTTGTGCTTTTAGCACAATATCATGCATTAATAAGCATACTAAATTTTAAAACTGGCAAATTACGTTGTGACTACGTTGTAACTATGCCTGCAATAGGAAATACAGGACTTTATTAAATTATACTTTCCCATCGGATTTAACAATACTTGTGCTTTTAGCACAATATCATGCATATAAGTATACTTTTAAAACTGACAAATTGCATTGTCTTCAGTACATGACCATATTACATTATACTTTTCCATTGGATTTAGCAATAAAGCAAATTGTGCTTTTAGTGCAAAATCATCTAATTATCATATGCTTATGGACTTTTAAAACATATCGCATACGGACAGCATACAGACTTGTTTTTTTTTTTTTTTTTTTNGGTTTCTGCATATGGCCGTAATACACTGTCGTTGTTTCCTCCATCGTGTCCTTCCATTCTTTTTCTTTTAACCTTTAGCAAGTTCTACAGGTTTCTTCAGGTCATTGCCTGGGTTCTTTGGGTTCATTTTTGCCTTGTTCAACAATACATGTTTCTTCCTGTTACGTCCCTCACTGTGTAAAAGGTCCGTTGGCGTGTTTTCTTCTTTTTCTTAGCTCTTTCACTCTCTTTCGTTGTTTCTCTCCTTCTGCCAGATAACCGCTCCTTTTTTGTTGAGTATGCAAAACAGACTGTGCTGGGCCGCTCTTCCAATTGGTTGGTTAACGGAGGCGGGATAACAGCGGCGGAGCCACATCGCCGATTGGTCTGTTTCTTCCCTCCGGGATGCACCTTCGACTTCTCCTGCGGTGGACACGTCTGATTGGAGGACAATTACATCCCCTCCACCAATGAAGATTCTGCTCAGTCCCTGGACTTGCTTAAATTCATTACCAACGCTCATTGTGATTGCTGGCTGTGTGTTTGTGCTAGTCCGACTCGTTTTCTGAGGGTTTTTTGAGAGCTGTGTAATTGTGATCTACCGTTGTGACCTGTGATAGTTCAGTGATTCAGATTTGTGTTTTTCTTTAGGTTTTCAACATCTGATTGGTNTTTTTTTTTTTTGTGAATCACTTTTGTTACTTTTTATCATTTTATTAAAGGAAGGTTATCTGTTAAACTCTTTTGTTTGCTGTTTTATGGTTGGTTTTCTGGCACCACCTCTGTTCCTTCCCCAGTTGGTGGTTTGCCTTAAATTTCAGTTACTGTTGTTAGCCAATCCTGTGCTTATCATTATTGTTTTGTGTTGAAACAATAAATTACCTTTCTTTGCCAAATCCATCGGCTTTTATGTTGCTTCCCTTTCCCCTAGACCATAGGGGAAACACTTGTAACACTTCCATTTGTAGACAATTTGTCTGACTGTGGATTGATGAACACCCAGCACTTCAGAGGTGCATTTGGAGTTGTTTACAGATAAATGCATCTCTATAATTCTTCATCTAAGCTCCAGTGAAATTAATTTTGATCCAGCAAAGTTGGCATAAAGATCTTTCTTGGGCAGAGTCCGTAACCAGACTTGGTTTATCTTTCTTAAAAGGCAGGGCATATCTACAACTCAGACCTCCAATCTTAGTCACATAGGTTGGTTGTTACTGGGCTTTAATTTTTGAGCATGTGACCACAAGTGTATGTTGTTGTCGTTCACACACCCTTCACTGTATTTACATGTTTGAACTTTTGTCATGAGTAAGGGTGTTATTGGCTCCATAACAATGAAATTTGCTTTATTTATTTATTTTAAAAGGGCATCAAGTAAGGCATTATCCTGCCATAGATTTTTATGAGGTTATCCACTATTAGTGGGGAGAGTGTTAACGTGCTGGAGAATCTGTTGTAGAGAATATGTTTGTGTTTATCTTAAGTGTTTTTGAACACCTTAAATGCTAAGGCTGAAGTTAAGGTTCTGTTTTTGTTGAGATTTAATTTTGAAATTCAGGTGGGAACTGAACAAATCAGGTCAATGACACGGCCTTACACCTAAAAGTGCAGTAGGTAGTCGATGTTCGGTTTGATGATAAAATCTCACTACACTTTCAGTGTGCATTGGTGGGCCTTACCACTTCAGAGAAGACGTGTGATCTTCTCAACTCAGGAACTGAGAGACAAAAGACTCAACTCAGGAACTAAGAACTAAGAGACTAAGAAGACAAAGGCCTACATGATGTTTCGAAAATGGAGCTGGGGATGAAGTAATAAATTTGCTCCTTTGTTGAATAATGTATAATTTTGTGACACATTTCTCCTCTCAGAATACACAGAGTTGTTATAAAAAGTTCAGCATTGACATCCTTTTAAAGTTAAGAGAAACTGTTTTTTTTTAATTAGGTAACAACTCTATACAGCCTTATGTTTGTTCTTCTTCTGATGAAGCTGAACTACGACAATATCTTGAAATATATTTTAGTTTCATTTCTACTAAGCCCAACATCTAAACGACATATTGAAATGATTTGAAAAATATGTACACTTTGAATTTGCCAATATCATAAAATGTGAAATAGCTATTGAGCATTAATAGTTCAAAACAACTGGACATACTGATTAGTATTCAAGACGTTTCTCCACTCATTCAAGTACCTTATTTAGTTCTGAGTCAGTGGTGAGCAGTAAACCAGCTCTGCTGAGAATAGTTCACACCTTGGGCTAGGCAACTTCTTGGGTCATGTGGGAGCCATAAGGTCATTGGAGTCACATGCCAGTCATGATCAATGGAGGTGTTATAGTCACATGAATGGGGGCCTGGCTCAAGGCCCAAGGTGTAACCGACTATCAGAGGATAACTTGCTTTACTGCACACTCAGAACTGAACATCTTTAAGACTAAACAGCAAGTCCATCCATCCATCCAGTTGCAGGAGGCTGGAGCCTATCCCAGTGGTCAATGACAATGGTCAATCACCCTGGACAGGTTGCCAGCCTATCAGGTAGATATCCAATATGATGACTAAGAATATGTGTGAACAAAAATTAAGTACCATTTAAAGTCATTTGGCACATTAATAATGACACTAAGACTGGATTTACACTACCACGTACATGCGACCTGACTGAGATCTTCTGCTCACATGCGACACGTATCCGATACGCTTCCTGAAGATGTAAATGGTAAAAAGCCACATGGAATTGGATGTTCTCAGATCTGTCTTGGGCAACTTGCATATGTGAAAATAAATCGGATACTTATCGGATAGCCGCCAGAGCGACTGCTGTGTCTAAAGCTGCATCCGAGCTGCTACAGGTCAAAGCCATGTAAATACAGGTATTGAATATGAGCCACTTAAAAAAAGAAAATGTAAATACGTTGAACAAAAAATCAGATATAGACAAAAGATCGGAATTGAACATCAAGACTTGTAGTGTAAATCCAGCCTAATTCAGTCTCATTGCACAATAGTAGCTTAATGGATTCAGATGTCTATCTCTCCACTATGAGCATTTAAAACCTTCAAATTTTAATCATATTCTGCATATGTGCCAATGTACAGCGCATGAATGGAAATGTTAATAATACAATGAACCAAAAATATTTTGCCGTAGCTGCTGTGTTTGCCTTTTCAATTTCACAGAACTGTGGTTGCTTGATTTGTATTCAAATTGGAAACAAGAGCAAAGCCGCATGCAGCAGGTAAGCTGAGAGGCAGAGGATGTGGCTGGCTGTTTCTCTGCAGACCACCAAGGCTGTTTACTCAGAGAATACATGATTATGAGCATCAACAGGATGTGTAGCAATGGTACAAGAGACTCAAAGGGCTAATTTTAGCAGTGACTGCTTTCCTGATAATCTTGGCTTCCTGAATACACACTCATTTACTTTAAATCAGTGTATTTAAAACATGTATTTCTCGGCCTTCAAACACATTTATTTTTGGTAGGTGTCAACTCCAGTTAACCCTTCAGTTACTTTACCTTTTTATTTAAATCAAGTTTATTATTACAGAATTGAAAGATTAGATTTTTTAACATTATATTATCTTATGTTCATAAAGCACTAATTGGAGTTCTGGTTAAATCTCTGTAGATGCATGAATTGAATTGAATTAATATTCAAGGACAGTAAATGACCCCCTCNCCCCCCCCCATCCCCTTTATCTCATCTTGGGGTGGATTTTGCTGAGATGTTATTAAAATACTATAAAACCTTGAAAATGGGCTTTCTCACTGTTTTATCAGGTTTTTTTATGTAATTAATAGCATCATTTAAAAACTGACGTCTCAAGCATAACAAATGATGATATTCGGTATCCAACGCTGGTTTGCATTGCAGTGTTGTTTCATGCATCATTCAGAAATTTTTTTACTGATAATTTGGTGGGATGAATGTCATTTCCAAGACAAAAAGAGCAGAAGCTGAAGATCACTGGTGAAGCATAGTAGCCTGCAGATTAGAGGGGGAAAAAAAGAGAGGCTTGAGGGAAAAANAAAAAAAAAAAAAAAAAAACAACAACTCTCCACTCTCTCACAAAGTAGCAAAGAAGAGCATCAAATCTCCCAACAATAGAATCTAACTACAGCAGTGGAAATGCTTAGTGACTAATTGCGCATAACTGTGTAGCCCTCCTACCACCTTTAACTATTTATCTAAGCTGTTAGACAAAAATAATAATGTAGTTTTATTCAACTAACATTGTTTGAAGGAGTTTTGATAAAAGAAAAAAAAAGCACTTTAGCTTAATGTCCCAAAACCTAAAACTGAAAGCAAGACAGGAAAAAAAACATAGCCACTTTGAAATCACACCTCATTTGAGAGTCCAACCACACTGCTACCAAACTTTCCACATGTCAGTGTTTGTGAGTGTGTGTGTGTGTGTGTGTGTGTGTGTGTGTGTGTTGCAGCCTTGGTGTGAGTGTTACAATTTTCAGAAATTACATTTTCATGATTCATGTTAAAGCCAGTTGAAAATAATAATTAAAAAAAAAAAATCAGCAGATCATTAAACTGATTATGATTATTTTCTTTGTGTATTTTAGTCCACTGTAGACAAACAGGAAGTGAAACATGGTCAATGTGATGCAACAGAATGTATGAGCCAAAGTCACACCAACATGCGTCATGAAGCTTAAATCTACTGACTCCCCCAAATTTGTTCCCTTGCAAACGAAACATAAACTCATTATTTACATTTCTGACAAATAGTATGTGTGGTGCATTGGTTTTTCCTGTCAGTCATGAAAGTAAATGCATTTCCTGTGGTTTAAGTGTATGTTTGTTTAACCTTACAAAGTTAGAGCAGCAACACACCAATAAATAGGGTTGCACATAGGCATACGCAGCTCACAGTGCAACATGCAGCACACATACTTTCCTCCTCTTTGCACTTCTTTGCACTTGCACCTCACTGTAAACTTGACTGCAACTGCTGTGTGCCCTTCTCGAGAAGTTAACAGTAAATACTCAGAAAGACAATCTCACCGTATGGAAGTGTTTATTTCTGATAAATACAATAATTTCCACAACAGTGCCCTTATTTGGAAAATGTGCTGTCAGCTGTCCTATAAAAACGCATTTACATATGCAGAGAGAGAGAGATAGAGAGAGAGAGTTAGCCATAAAGAGAAATGGATGAAGGCATGAATGACATAGCAGGAGGGGTAAAACATACAGATAGAAAGTCAAAATTAAAAACCTATGAGACACAGCTGAACGACAGGAAGAATGAGAGAGGAGTGAGAGATGACTGAGGAAGAGAGGGAGAGCTCTCTCTCTCTCTCTCTCTCTCTCTCTCTCTCTCTCTCTCTCTCTTTCTCTCTCTCTCTCTCTCACCCTGGTTTAAATAAATAAACTCTGAATGCATTCACTCAGTGGAAACCAGAGACACCTGCTTCAGGTATAGAACTGAGTCCTGCTGTTACCTGTAGCACATACAGCCCATCCTCGCTGTGTGAACACATTAAAGAGGCTCTATGAGTTTTGGAGCAGTGTTCTCATGGACAAGCCCACGTGTGTGTGTGCGTGTGTGTGTGTGTGTTCACACTCGTGTTCTCTGAACGGGCAGTGAAAAATGAAACATTGAGGAATTGACGTATTACACTATTAGATAATATGTTTTTGTTTTGTTTTTTTCTATACGGAGGCTTCATGCCAGCCAATCAGATTCACCATGTCACATCTGATGACATGTTCTACAGCACATCTACACAAAGTGCTTCATTTCCCACAAGCTTGATGTTTTTTGCAGCTCACCTTTCTCACACTGCATCAGGAGAAGTTTAGAGAGAGTTTATAATTGGTCAGTATAAAGATTAGGATGGATATCTCTAGTTACCTCACCCATCACACAATCCTTTACCAGGTTCAGCTGCTGTTCAGACCTGTAAGTTGCACTTACCGTGTGGAACCAATATATTTTCTACAGCTGACAAATCCCCTGTTGCCTCCTGGTGAAACGGCAGCTTTAAATGGGCAACAGTAATGTTACAAATACAAAAAAGGCAATGTTTGTTTAATCATAGTGTCTTTCATACACAAAGTCATTGCAAATATGCAGTACATTTACGCTGTTTGTCTCTCTCCTCAACATAGTAACAGATCAGACCCGCCTACATTTTGCAATGTGGCAAAACCGTCATATTGATGAGCGTAGAAATGTCTGCTTTTTTGGAATAAATGCTGCTAAAGATTCCCGCTAGAGTTAGAACTGAATAAGCCTTTCAGATGAATGGCAAAATATTTTCAGGATATTTTTTCCAGTGCAGTGACTCAAGTTCTACCTCAAGACAACTCATGAAACTAAATGCACTATTGATCATTGTTATAAAATGCAATGAAAGAGTATTGCTTTGTTTTTAAAAACATTAATTCAGTGTTATCGATATGAAACCCACTTGGATTTTTCAAATTACGCCATGCTATAATAAGCTGTAGATTTAACTTTTTATGCAATTTTGTAAAGTTTTTCTTTTTTAATAATTCACAGTGACAAAAAACAAAGAAACAATATGACAGAAAAGCCTTATTATTGTGGCACAGTATAAAAAGTTACTGAAAAGCAAATTACAGGAATTGAAAAAAACTAGCATACTAGTTAAAACAAAAAGTAACAGGAGTTCTGAGAAGTTTAATGGTAAAATTATTAGTTGTAACACAACTAAAGGGAGTATTCTGAGCATGTATTTTACTTTTAAAGCATAATAATAGTTGTTTATCTGTACCAAACACCTGTTAAAAATGTCCTTTTTTTCTGGTTTTACTCTTTACAAAGATACTTTGTAATACACTAGAGTGGATTAACTGTAGTCTATCTCCCATAGAAGCTGTGGATGATATGTGATCAAACTCAATGTTTTCATGTCTAAAATGATAGAAGTATTACTTCTTGTGTGTATTGTATGTTGGACACATTTGGTTTATATTTCCATTGTGGTAGGGCCATAGACTGACTGTGGGTTAATATACTAAAATAACAACATGACAGGCAGCCAATCAGATTGTTTTTAAGTGTGCCTCCCTCCCATCTGATTGTTCCCTCCTATTTGATACAATCACATTAAGGTTAATCATCTTCCAGCACATTCTAAATTAACCGCTCTCTCATTAGGATAAACTTGAAAATGCTGATTGTATTTTGCATACTGCTCGTGCTCAGAACTGGGCGTAAGTATGAGTAGAAAGTTCATTTTCACTCTTATATTTCAAGTATTTTGTATCTTGTACAATAAAATAGGTGTGAGGTACTATACATGAAATATATAGTTAATTGCTGCTCTGTACTTAATTTGTTTTTCAGGATGCATAGATGATCAGAGCTTTGTGACAAAGACTGTTCATGTTGGTGAAGATGTGACTCTAACATGTACCCACAGTTCTTCACTGGGAGGAGTTTTATTTTGGATCAGACTTGTTGCTGGAAACCTGCCTGAAGTTTTAGGAGCCACTTTTTCCTTCGATGGAGGAGCTGTTAAAGTAGCTCCTCATTTTACAGCCAAAACAGAGCCTGGAACATTTGTTCTTTATGTGAAAAATATAAAGCAAAGCGATGCTGCTTTTTACTACTGTAAACAAATAGCTGAACTAAATATGACAATTTTGGAAGGAATTTTTCTGAGAGTTCAAGGTAAATAGAATGATGACAAACAAATGCTTCATATAATGAATACATTCACCTTGTTGATGCCCAACATTTTCCAAAAGCATGTTTGAAAATTGTAGTTTGTCTTGTGTGTAATATTAAAAATTTATATAATTTTAAAAAATCAAGTTAATAATTTCAGTCATTTAGTTAATTTTGTATTAGTGTATTATTTGTGCAGTGCATTGTAAGTTTTGTAGAATTGAGCAAACCATATTATTGTTTGTCTTTCATATCTCAGGGCCTGAACCTCATATCGATGCCATCATTTTTCCGTCTGACCCAGTCCGTCCAGGAGACTCAGCGACTCTCCAGTGTTCTGTCCTCTCTGAATATCAGAACAAAATCTGTCCAGAAGAACCCGGTGTGTACTGGTTCAAAACCAGATCAGACCAGTCTCATCCCAGTTTCATTTATGCTCATGGAAGCAATGGAGATGAATGTAAAAGAAGTAAGACTCAACAGAGTTGTGTCTGCAGCTCCTCTAAGAATGTCAGCTCCTCTGATGCTGGGACTTATTACTGTGCTGTGGTCATGTGTGGAGAGATATTCTTTGGAAATAGAAAAAAAATGGACATTAAAGGTAACTGTGTCAAATTTGCATGTTGTTTTTTCTTTTAAAATAAAAAAAAAAAAAATCCAGAAAGATCAAAGACAATAATTGAACATCATCTTAATCTTTTATTCATCATTAACTTTCATTGTTTGTTTGTTTTCTTGTGGTCATTTGCAGATTCACAGAAGGGCAATATTGTTCTGTTGTCGGCTGCTTTGGCCGTATGTCTGATTATTATAACTTTCCTCATTTACACCATCAAGAAAAACCTGTGTGATTGTTGCAAAGGCAAGAGAATTCAAACATACCTTACTCCATCTTTTTTTATCTGCTGCTACCTTCACTGAACGCACATTCTATAGACTACCAAATGAAATACAGTGAATCTTTTGTGCTAATGGTTTTTNTTCACTGAACGCACATTCTATAGACTACCAAATGAAATACAGTGAATCTTTTGTGCTAATGGTTTTTGATTATTTTTATCCAGCGTCCTTTACTAGCCAAATAAACTGCTTCAAAACTGCAGCAGCCATCACTGATCTGCGTAGTCAGCAGGTAAGAAATTTAAAGGCAAAAAACAAAAAAAAATGTTCACGACTTTTTCTTTATACATGAATGTATGTTGACATCTGCAGTTTTGTAACATTTTGCCATATTTCCTTAGAGAGATGAGGACTCTTTGGTTTATTCCGCTCCAACTTTTACCAAGAGGAAAGCTGACAGAGGTGCAAGAACAGACGCAAAAGCAGAAGTGGAAGACAGTGTGTACAGTGGTGTCAGGATTTCTGGGTTAAATTAGAAATCCAATCACTGGATGTGTTAGTTGATGCTAATTTGAAGGGCCATACCAGTGATTTTGCATGTTTGAGCCCAATAAATAGCATCTGCATANTGATGCTAATTTGAAGGGCCATACCAGTGATTTTGCATGTTTGAGCCCAATAAATAGCATCTGCATAACGTTAAGTTGCTGCCAACCATTTTCCAAAATATAAAATCATATTTTTATTTTATGTTATTTTGCCCTAATCACTCAAAATCAAATATTCAGGTGATACACACACCTTAAAATCCAATGTTTCAAATACTAACATTAAGCAGTCTTCTCCTGGGACTATATTCCCTGGCAGAGACAATATATTTTTTTCTATGTAGCTCCATGTTAAAACACTAAAGTTACTTCGACAAAAAAAAAGAATTCATAGACGTCTTAATTCGCTGTTATAAATTATCTTTCTCAAGCATGTTTCAGATCTCTACAAGTTGATTTTTGTATAATGTACTGGAATGAACTGAAACCAATGGCTATTTGGAAGGCAAGAAAATCAATTCTAAAATTTATCGTTCCAGCAGTGTGTTTTGGAAAATGGTCAGCAGGATTGTGTAAAATATGCAGGTTGTATTTATTGGTTTCAAATATGCAAAAACCACCTTGTGTGTTCCTTTAATTCTTGTATGGTGTACATGTGGGAGATGTCAGACCTCAACAGCACAAGGACCACAACTCACCAACTGCAATGTAATATTTTGTTGTTGTTTTTTCTGTCTTTTCAGCTTATCTGTGCCTCTGTACCTTGTCGATCCACCACTTAGCTTAATGAAGATACCCAATTTATAAAGAATAAAGTCATTGTTATTTTATACATCAACCAATCCCTTTAAAAGACCAAATCAAACAACGAAGTCTGATATCAGTTATGACTCTGTAACAGCCGGAAAATATTATAACACATTTTTTTTATGATATATTCTTTTATTACAATGAACACAGACCACATAGCTCATTCTGAACATTTTTGCATAGTAGTTTTATGTTCCTGTTTAAACTGAGTCACTCATTTGTTTTACACATTATCAGTAATAGAAATTTATTTTAAGGAACTTAAGAAGATGATTTGGTGGACCCATATCATGGAGTATCAATAGGAGGGAAATACAACAAGCTGGTTCTTGGGGCCCTGTGCGGGGCGGGTGGGTATGGTCTGTTTTCATAGTACACACTTTCCTACAGGAATGCTCTCTTCCTCCTCTCTTTATTCCATTTCTTTTCAGGGAAATTCACTGCTACATAATGTATTGCATCTGCATCATAAAGATTTTAGCGATAAGGGATGCAAAATTAAGGCCATTTCAATTTAGAAAATTTAAATTATTTGATATTGCATGCTTGAACGTAATAAATACTGCCCACATACATGATACATTACCGACAACCATTTTCCAAAAGAGAAAGACATATTTAAGTTTTCATATTATTTTGCCAACTCCCCAAATCTTTCAAAATCAAATTTTCAGGTGATACACCCACCTTAAAATTCAGTGTTTTACCTGCCAACATGTAAGCATGACGGTAAAAGGCACGGTGGTTTTAATTTCTTGGTAAAAGCAGTCTCCTCCTGGACCACACCTGGAGACATACAATTTTTTCCGTGTGTTGGACTTTGACTAAAATGTAATACATATTGTGTTTGCTGTGATGGATTCCCTCTCAAAAACATTTCAAGACTCAAAAGATGATTTTTATAACCTACTGGAATGAACTATACATAATTATTTATTACCAAAGAATGTACAGAGTATCTTTCAAAAGAGAGAGAGTTGCTACAACCCNTACATAATTATTTATTACCAAAGAATGTACAGAGTATCTTTCAAAAGAGAGAGAGTTGCTACAACCCTTTAAAGGAAGTCATATGTTTAAGAAAATCAGATTTGAAAAATAGATGCATTTTAGTTAAAGGGGTTATGGAATAAGATTGAAGATGATTTAAAAACTTGTAAAACAATGGTTAAATTTAAGAAAATGTTGAAATTGAACGTTTTGAAAAAGTATGAAGAAATATTGGTCTGATTGGTCTGAATATTGGTCAGAATTGGTCATTCTAACATTTTCAGTGTTTTTGTTGTAATCACATGGACNTGAATATTGGTCAGAATTGGTCATTCTAACATTTTCAGTGTTTTTGTTGTAATCACATGGACATATGTAAATGTTGTGCAATTATTGCTAAGATAATGTGGATTATTGCCTATAAGGTGCATGTTAATAATGTTTATGACATTTAGTAAATGTTGACATGTGAGAAGGGTAGGTGTAATAAACTTTGGCTTCAGCCTACACCTTTTCGGTCATTGGTGAGATGTTTTATTTTTTTCAGGTTGTGTGTTTNCTTTGGCTTCAGCCTACACCTTTTCGGTCATTGGTGAGATGTTTTATTTTTTTCAGGTTGTGTGTTTTGGAGATGTGTTTGTTGGGAAAATTCACATATTTGTTTTTATGTTGATTTTGTTTGTTTTTTTGTTTTTTGTTTTTTTTGTGTGTGTGTATTATAGACCAAATTAAAGATTTTAAAAAGAAAAATGAAATATATACTTGAGCTGTAAATATTAGAACTTTTTGGGAAATGGTTGGCAGTAATGTAATGTGTATAGTGGTTTATATTTTATTGAGGTCAAATATGCGTACATTTGATTTCATGTAAACCAGTTTGAGGGTGAGGTATATTTGTCCACCACAATTGGCCAAAAATTTCTCTGGGCAGTTTCTTAAATTAAAGATATTCACATAAATAAATGAGTTTTACTACAATTATTTAGAATATTTCACACAGAATAGTGGAACAGTGTACATTTATTCTTTCAAAAATGTTAAGAAAAAAATATATATATGTTGTTTATATATATATATATTGTTCTGGCTAATCATAAACAGTTTGCATGAATGAACAAAGGTTTTTCTTTCTACTGTAGTTTGACAGTACTGTACAAAGTTAAAGCCTAAACTGAGGCTGATTTGTATGAGTGCTTTGGAAACAAGAAGTAAGCCACATGCAGCAGCTGTGCAGACATGTAGGCTGCGGCTGGCCGTTTCTTTTTTTTCACCTTTGGCCGACCACTAAGTGTGATTACTCAGAATAGATCTGAGTAAGGGCATCAACAGGATGTGTAGAGGGGGTAGAGGTTCAAGCAGGAGGGGAGCATATACTGTATATATACATATATGACAAATAATGTGTGTGGTTTGTTGATTGTCTTCAGTCATGAAAGTAAATGTATTGTGTTTAAAGTATGTGAATAGTTTAAGCAGCAACACACCAATAAATATGGCTACACTATGCGTAGGCATACTCAGAGCACAATGCCTGCCCTTATTTGGAAAATGTGCAGTCGGCTGTCCATTTACATATGCAGAGAGAGAGAGAGAGAGAGAGNTTTAGCTGAAACTTGAACCCATTTACTCACTGGAAAGCAGAGACACCTGCTGCAGATAAAAATTGAGTCCTGCTGTTACCTGTAGCGCATACAGCCCATCCTCGCTATGTGAACACATTAAAGAGGCTCTATGAGTTTTGGAGCACAGTGGACAACCTGTCTGTGTNTGTGTGTGTGTGTGTGTGTGTGTGTGTGTGTGTGTGTGTGTGTTTTGACACTCTTGTGTTCTTCAAACAGGCAGTGAAAAATGAAATATCGAGGAATTGACATCTCACACGATTAGATAATCTGTATTTTTTTCATACAGATTCTATATGGAGGCTTCATGCCAGCCAATCAGATTCACCATGTCACATCTGATGACGTATTCTACAGCACATCTACACAAAGTGTTTTAATGCTTTATTTGTCACAGGATTGATGTTTTTTGCAGCTCACCTTTCTCACACTGCATCAGGAGAAGTTGAGAGTTTATAACTGGACAGTAGGTTAGGATGAATATCTCTAGTTACCTCAACCATCACACAATCAGACCAGTAATGTATTTTCTGCAGCTGACAAATCCTCTGCTGCCATCTGGTGAAACAGCAGCTTTAAATGGGCTATAGTAAAGTTATGACATGTTACAAATACAAAAAAGGCAAGGTTTGTTGTTTGTTTTTAAACAAACCTTTCATACACAAAGTGCCTTTCATACACAAAGTCATTGCAACGTGCTTTATGTAAGATATACAATACATTTGCAGGAAATATTTAACCTCACTCTTTAAAAATGTGAATCCAGTGTTATCAATATAAAACTGACATGGATTTTCCAAAGAACACCATGCTGTCTGTGCAATAAGCTTTAGATTTAACTTTTCATTCAATTTTGTCAAGTTTTTGGGTTTTTTTTATAATTTACAATGTCAAAAAAATTAAACAATATGACAGAAAAACCTTATTATTGTGGCATAGTATAAAAGGTCATTGATAGCAAATTACAGGAATTAAAGAAGTAGCACACAAAAAACATGAGTTCTGAGAAGTTTAAAGGTAAATTTATTTGTTCTAATACAAGTAAAAGGAGTATTCTGAGCATGTAATGTTTATCTGCATCAAGCACTTGTTGTTAAAAATGTCCTTTTTTCTGGTTTTACTCTTAACACAGAGATTTGTTTTCCCCAACACGGTCAGTCAGGCGGCTTTTCTGACTGAGCTGAGGTCAGCACTATAACTCTTTGAATGGAGTGGGAATCAGAAAATCAAAAGAATGTTTCTTAATGCCTCTTTAACTGCTAACGCCCTCAGCAAAGCCATTCAGTGTAAATACAGTGGAATTGCTCAATAGCTAACAGGAGAAAATTGTGTTTATACAAGGCAGCTGAGTGTGACAAGTAAATCTAGTAAAGAAGAGCATAAAGAATAAAAAGCAAGTACAAGAATATCCAGCCATGTGCCTGTTTACACTGTAGCATTGTTTTATGCAGAGCTGGTGAAAGTGACATTGCGTTAAGTCTCCAGGTAGCTGTTAACACACTCCCCAGCAGATGAAACTTTTGGTCAAAGGGTGTGTCTCACATTTGTTTCATCAAAGCAGAGTTGGTTAATATTAACTGCAGTTATCAACCCATAAAGCTGTACAGTGCAAGGAAGATAAATTTCTCACCACACCTTGTTTGTCTCCGTTTACACTAAGCCAGTTAGCACCTACTGAAGCCAATCCCATTTCTATGAAGGTTTACACACTTTCTGTGCTCTCAGAGAGCACAGAGTGCTGCAGGAAAATCCAAAATCATGGCAAAATATTGGTACATAGTCCTCATGTATCTGTGGAGTGCCTGGCACTTTCATACCCTTCATGTTGTAGCTTTTAATCTGGATACCCAGAATGTGCTGAGGAGAAATGGGGATCCAGGGACCCTGTTTGGATTTTCTGTTGCTTTTCACCAGCAGCTGAACCCTGTCAGAAAGAACATGTGAGTGAAGTGAAATGTATTAAGGTTTTTGTTTTTCTAAATAGATAATTCAGGATCAGAATAAATATCATATCATAGATATCATTTATCATATCTTTAATTGTGAAAGATGGGTTGACTGAAAAGTTCTGCACTTAGCATAGAAATTATTTAGTTAGTTATCACCATAATTTCCTTCCAATTTGACATATGATGCTGGAGGGATTTTATCCCAGTTTAACAGAAGTCCTTGTCTTGGCTGTCCAAAAAAAATCCTATATCCTGTTTTAATGTACGTCATTTTTGTATATCTCACAGGTCCTTGTGTACCTCTAGAAGTTGTGATAATTGCTTTGCTCAAATGAATGTTGATGCACAGAAAACTCCTAAGGAATAAATATCATAGTTGTGTATCAGGCTCCAAACTTATCAATCAACCCTCCTATACTAAAGCAATTTGCAAAGGCAACATCAGCAAAATCTGCATTTCAGTGAATGAATGAATGTCATAGTTTTATCAAACAAGATATTTTCTCCCAAGCTGCTGGTTTTAGCTCCAAGAGCAAAACATCAGAACCAAGTAAATGTCACCGGTTTTGTGTACCAGTGTGAGCTTACAGCAGCATCTGAGCACTGTCAGCCAATCGAGTTTGATAATGATGGTTTGTTTGCATTTTATATCTGACATGTTAAAAACAAGCTTTGTGTGTTTAATGTGTTTTTGTTACGCTGATGAAGCTACATGATAAACTCAACTTTCAACTGATTTTTTTCCAGAGTTCCTTGATAGTAAAGACATAAATGGCCAGTGGATGGGAATTAGAGTGACAAGTCAGGGTCCTGGTAAAAGTGTAATGGTAAGGGAAACATTCACACATTTAAAGGGGGGGGNGGGGGGGGAAAGATCAAAATATTAATTAATTCTGTCTTTGTTTCCTCGTAGTCCTGTGCTCATCGATACCAACAGTGGAATCCAAGCCTGAGTCTTTATGTCCCTCACCTGGTGACTGGCCAGTGCTACATCTTAGGAGATGATCTGCATGTTGGGAAGGCAGAGAGGACATGGAGGAGAGTCGTCTGTGATACTGAACACTTAACCAGACATCAGAAAGGTCATGGGTGGTTTGCGTACTGCCAACAGGGTCAAGGAGCATCTTTTGCCAAGGACAACAGGTCTCTGTTATTTGGGGCACCAGGTGCTTACCAGTGGAAAGGTAAAATAAAACTATAGAGTAGCAGCATATTTAAACAGACAGGCAATCAGATGAGCTTCATTTTATGTGTTTCATCTTTTACTTACCCAAAATCAAGAAGACTCTGTAAAGAGCAGATTTAAGATATAAGATTTAATATTGTGGGTTTTTTGTTTGTTTGTTTTTTTGTTTGTTTGTTTGTTTTTTTGCTGTTTGTTTCATACAGTATTTTTATGATTAAACCTCAAATGCTGAGCCATTGCATGACAGCAGTGTTATGATTAGTGTTTGGTATGCTTCTTGTTTACAGTTTAAGCACTTTTTAAATCAGCTTTTCATTACAATATAAATACACTTATTTCAACAGTAAGTCAATGCTGTGCAAATTATTTCAAGTTTGTTTGACCAAACAGGATTTATTAGAATGATTATTAGAATACAAACACTGAAGATTTCCAAAGCTAATTCCAAAGCTGGATGTTTTGATAATCTGTGTACTGTTGCATTTAATATCACTGAAAGGAATCGTTCGAATGGAGATCTTGGACAACTTTGTGGTCTCAGATGAAGAGCCTCGTGAGACTGGCAATATAGACCAGTTTGACTCGAAACTCATTCCTCTCCAAAGAAACAGCTACCTGGGTCAGTTTTGAGTTTAGCCAGATTACATTACACCTTTTTTTTTTTTTTTTTNTTTTTTTTTTTTTTTTCTTTTTTTGGATTAAACTGTTTAATCTTTCTGTCATCCAGGTTTCTCAGTTGACTCTGGAATGGCCCTCATGAGGAAGGGTGAGCTGACTATAGTGTCAGGAGCACCCAGGGGAGGCTACAGTGGCCAGGTGGCATTTATTAAGACAGACCCTGTGGCCAAGAGAAATTTGTCTGTGGATCTAGTCCTCTCTGGTCCCGGCCTGGCCTCGTCCTTTGGCTATGATGTGGCAGTGGTGGATCTTAATAGAGATGGGTAACTAAAGCTAACAAATATCCATATATATTGATAAATTCTCGCAGGATGTTTATCTTGATGGCTTTTGTCCTTCTGGAACAGCAATAATGGTTAGTCCTTGGTTGGCCAGTCTGTCCAGCATTCAAAGGACTTTGGTTCAGAGCCACATGTCTTGATGATTTTAGTTTCAATCTGACCTTTCAGCACCACCAACCCCTTGACCAATACTTGAGACAAGATATCTCAAAAACTAATGGGTTGATTTTCTGTAGATACTCATGGTTCAAGGAAAACAAATGTAGATTTTTGGGTGACAGTACAAACATGGTTCCCTGATTGTTTATTGTGAGACTGTTATATTATTCTATTGTTCCTGTTTCTCTGGCTTCTCCAGGTGGGATGACCTTGCTGTGGGAGCACCGCAGTTTTTTGTCAAAGATGGTGTGGTTGGTGGAGCAGTCTACATCTATATAAATGACAAAGGAAAAAACTGGAACAAGATTGATCCCATCCAACTGGAAATAAATAATTGGAAATAAAGATTCTATGTTTGGCCTGGCAGTAGAAAACATAGGAGATGTCAATCAAGATGGATATGGAGGTTATGAGGATTTTATACTGCTACTGTACACCCTACTATACATTACTATTGTACCATAAGAAAGCAGCTGAGGTACACAACAGTGAACAGAAGCAGGGAGTTACTGTATATGGAAGTGTAAGGGCAGAACTATATTTGGTTTCCCAAATCTTTTTCCTTCTGGTGTCAGTCTAACATTCAGGTGAACTGTCTTCACAGAATTTAGGTTACACTTGTAATTTTCTGATTTATGTTATTGTCCTGTTTCTCCGTCATGGCTCATCTTTGCTGACAGATATTGCTGTGGGAGCACCATATGAAGGTTCTGGTCATGTGTACCTCTACTACGGCTCATCAGATGGCATCAACAAAAAGCCAGCACAGGTAAGGCTGTTAGGCTTGTTATGAAAATGTCTCCAGTTTGAATCCAAATAAGTATTATTTAAAATTAAGTGAGGCCTCCCACCCTAAAGGCAAATCATTGGTTTCCCTTCTCCATCGACACAATTCATCTCCCTCTGTACTTTCACCCATTAATTTTTCCTGTAAATAAAGAATAGAATACAATGTGCTTTTTAAACCAAAGTGTGTGATTTATTTAAAAATGACCACTGTGGGGAAGTTCCCCAAGTTTGAGCATAACTGTGTGTTTGTGAAAACCACAGAGCTCAAAGTAGCATCATATACATTAAAATTACTTTAAACTGTACTGTGTTTTATTTTAACATATTCAGGTACTTTCACCAGGATCAAAAAAAAATAAATTTGTTCGGATATTCTCTGTCTGGAAACTTGGGCATAGATGACAATCAGTATCCTGATTTGGCTGTTGGGTCACTCTCAGGGACTGTGCTCGTTTACAGGTAATTTTACATTTATAGCACAAACACTGCAATCCTGATAGATATTATTTCACAAAAAATCTAATTATATGTTCTTTTCTTAATTTTAAATACCGTGTTGTAATTCTGCTTTGGTTCTCATATTTTTTTTAACCTTTTCTTTTGGAATAATTATTATATAATAATAATTATTTTGAATAATTTTGTACAATTTTAAATATCTATGTCTTATTGTAGATGCTTTTCAGATATGTGCTGTATTAGGAAATATTGATGGCATTATTTTCATGATGCCATCGAATTTTCTCATTTCTACAAATCAGCCTAGGTTAAAACATTCCTTTTTGCTGTACCTGTCTCATGTTCTTTAATACAATTTTGTGTATTAACACATCTAAAAATGCTGAATTTACATCAAGTATATTCCCTCTGTTCTTTTGATTTCCTCAGAGCAAGGCCAGTGGTCAGTGTCAGGCACTATCTGAAGCTAATTGCAAACACAGTAGACATCACAAAGGAACAGTGTGATAAACGCACATGGTAAGATGTCAAAAAAAGACAAATTTTTATCATAATCCAAAGGTAAATTTGGCAGTTAATCTGGGTGTTTTTTTCACCTACATTTAAAGTTATTTTGCTGTCCGGGCATGTTTTGCCTACTCTGCACATTCAGCATTGTTCAACCCAAAACTGAGTAAGTTCCCTTATTGTCGCACCCTGACAAATTCTTGATATACAGAATACAGTAGTTATTATAGTAAGCAGTAGTAACATTAACCTATAACTATTAAAGTACTGTAGTTATAGCTGTAGGGCTGCAACAGAAAACACTAACAAGTACTTACAGGAGTGGTGATGGTAATAATAGTCATATTGGCAGTTACAGTACTAGCAGTAGTAATATTCATAGCTGTACTTGCGGCTGTAGTACTCATATGTTTTTACTTCACAGTATTTAATTACACCTTTGAGGCTGATGCTGAGCAGAGAAGAGCAAAGCTTCCTCCCAGGGTGGAATTTCTGGGTTTGTCTCATGGAGGACTGGAGCTTCCAGGACAGGACAAAGAGATCTGCACAGAAGCCAGGCTCAGGCTTCTGGTACTGTCTCACTTCTGTCTCACTGTTTGTTGACTCTTACAGGAATATAACAACACTTTTAGGAACCACAGACAAAAAGATAACAATGCAATTGGTCTTCAGAGACATAGAATACAGCATGAATCAAAAATATTCTGGTATTCCTTCTCCCTACCTGGTGGCTGTATCCTGTCGGTAGAGGGATAATGGGAGAATAAAATGTTATTAAAAGGAAAGTGCTACATTGCTGATTCTTCTTCTGTTCTAGCGTGATATCAAGGACAGGCTGAGCAGTATCCCTGTCTCTGTCGCTATTTTATTATGGAACTCCAGTCAGACAACCAGACTCAGTGATGATTTACCCGATGTTACTCCTGTAATCAACCTCTACCAGCAAAAGAGCACCATGTCAGAGGTAGAAGTGTGTGTGAGAGAGTGTGAGAGATGCAAATGTGTGTCCATCTGTATCTGCAAACACTAGAAATGTATGTGTTTATGTTTGCACATGTACAGTACCTGTTTGGGAGAGAGACAGGGAGAGAGGCAGTACTTGTTTGGGAGAGATGGGAAGCCTAATCTTAATACATGAAAATAAAACATAGTTTGAGGAAGCTAAATAATGTCTGTTTTGCTCTTTTCTTTGCAGATTGCCTTAATAAACAAGGGCTGTGGCAGTGACAACATTTGCCAAAGTAATTTAAAGTTACCGTATAACTTCTGTTCCATACAAAAACAACATGATAAGGATGTTTTCAATTCGCTGAGCAGGTAAGGCGAAACTATGTTCCCATTTATGACCACTTCATTTAAATTTATTTCTATTTCTTTGGTAGAAAAAACTCCTTATGAGGTCTGCAGATTATCCAAAATAACTGGAACATTATCTTTAGAAAGACATGTTGTTGTTGAATTTTTAAATGTAATTTCTCAGCGTTTGAGCACCAAAAATTGAACTTCATTCAGCTCCACCTTATTGGAGCAGGAGTAGAAGAGGCATTTCTGAGGCCGCTGGTATTGAGGTTTCTGATATTTTGGCTAACACAGTTAACATACATGAAAAATACAAAATTCAGCCTCTAAAATTACCACAGAGTTGAATCAATATACATCTGGCACAGTTCAAGATTATAGTCTTCCAAAAGATAAGATTTATTGCAGGGCTGTTGTATTGTATCACACTGGATTATACAAGTGTACCTAATAGAGTGACCAGTGCCATCTCTTCGTATAAATAAATTATCCTTTTAAGGTAAAGAGTCCATCATTTTTTATTTAAATTTCAGAACTTTTGAATAATCCAATTAGTTTTAAATTTATAAACCAACCAAATTTAGAACCAAACCTAGGGTAAATTTCTTCTCTCTGATTTGTATCAAAGAAACCAATACGTGTGACTGAACCACAAGAGTCCACACCCACTCGCGTGCAATTACATGCTGTTTTTAGAGAGAATGGTATTGCAGTCATCTCCCCTTCTGATGAAGACATAGCACTGGAGATCACAGTGACCAACAGGGATGGAGATGATGCACACCAGAGTCACTCAGTCATCAGTCTGCCGGATACTCTGCACTACTCAGCAGTTGTCTACAATACAGTATCAGTGCGTTTACCATTTACCATGAGCTGTGACATTATCAAAGCTCTATGTCAATTACCTAATTTTTTCTTTATTTTTATAAAAATACAAAGTTTTATTCAAATACAAAGTGTGTTTTATTTCGTGCTATTTATTTTGCGTGTGTGTGTGTGTCCATAGGAAAAACAGTTGAAGTGTACAGCCAATGACAAAGGAACACTAATAGACTGTGAACTTGGAAATCCTTTCCAAAGAGATGCTGAAGTGAGTAGCATTGTTCAGTTTTGTGTGTGTGTGTGTGTGTGTGTGTGTGTGTGTGTGTGTGTGTGTGTGTGTGTGTGTGTGTGCATCTATTTGTGTGTCACTATTGTTTCCATTTCTTTCCCTCCAGGTTACTTTTTACGTCATACTGTCAACAGCTTGCATCTCACTGAGTACAACAAATGTTAACATAACTCTGCAACTTGAAACGTATGTACATAGAGCTGATGAGAGCAGAAGTGTTCACCAATAGATTAGATTATACTTTATTGTCCCAGAGGAACAATAAAGTATAATTTGCACATTAAAGTATAATAAAGTATAATAATTTGTATAAACTAATTTGTATAAAGTATAATAAAGTATAATAATTTGTACAATAAAGTATTTGTACAATAAAGTATAATTTGTCTTGGACACGCAGTGCTGCTGTACATCAAATACATAATTCAGTAGTAAGCAATACATGATTATGAATAAAGTGTCTTATTCTCTTGTGCCTTATAGGACAAGTGTGCAAGATGTACTGCCAGTTGAGGCTTTAGCCAAAGTCATTTTTGAGCTACAGCTGCAAGTATTTGGGTAGGTACTCAATATAGACATGGAAAAAAGTTTTAAAAATTAATAATAATAAATTCACATTTTAACCTTATGATGGGAAGAATGAAGTCCTATAGAATAATTGTTTTCATTGCATTTTTAATGATGTTTTTTAGGCCGAAATTATTCTTTTCATTGTCCTTGAAATACAAGAATAAGAAACTCAGCCCTTATTTTTCAACTTTATTTTAAAGAGGTTACAAGCTTGTTATTGTCCTGGAATGTACCACACAAAAATTTTCGTGCTCATCGAAATATATTTTGGAGTGGCCATTACATGAAATGTTTTTGGTTGATTGATGGAAATGTCACATCATGTTTGTTTGTCAGACTTGCTAGGCCTTCTCAAGTGTCATTTGGTGAAGACAGGAGGGGAGAGAGTGCCATAAAGTCATTGGATGATATTGGAACCTTGGTTCAATATGAATTTAGGGTGAGCTGCTGTTTGTCGCAAATAACTAGAATTCCTACATTATTTTTTTCTTAAACTGTGGTGAAGGTTATCTTTCCTCCCAGATTGTCCAGTGTATCCTGAAACCATTTTCTTTTGAATTCTCTAACAGATTGCAAATTTAGGCAGACCATTGAAATCTTTCGCCAATGCATCCCTTAATATCTTCTGGCCCAAGGAGAATTCTGCAGGGAAATGGCTACTGTACTTGACTCAGTTCAACAGTAAAGGTGTGCAGTCTGTCCCCTGCTCACCTGTACAAGAACTCAATCCAATCAAACATTTAAAGGTAATGCCTCTTTTTTGTTTTTCTTTTTTTTTTTTTTTTNTTTTTTTTTTTTTTTGTTCAAAATTAATGCCTGTAGTCTCTACCTGTAAGCTAATATTGGCTGATTTCCAGGGTTGGTATGATGCCTCAAGGAAAAGACGTGAAGCTGAACACAAAGCCCTCTCTACTGATGGATTCACATTCTTTTCAACAAAAAGAAAATACAAAATCTTGGTAAGATATTGGTTATATTGATAACATTTTTATTATGACATTTATATTATTATATAAACATTTGAGGTTAATCAAAAAGAGAAAAGCCCAACAATATATAAGAGCCGGTCAAAACTACAAGTGTTGCTCTGAATCTTGAAGTTGCCTTTTTTACAAATGGGGCTTGGAAATAAGTCACATGGACTCAGCTTGTTTTTTATAGAGTTCTTTGTAATCTGATCAGTAAAGGTCAGATCTGTATGTGTGATAATACAAGTGGAATGTAAAGCATTTTCTCCAAAATGTGGACTCAATGCATGTTTCTCAGATGTCAAAATGTCCCATGTGAATCTGTTATTGTCTCTTCCTCAGACCTGCTCAGATGGAGCGAATTGTGTGGAGCTACAGTGCCCTCTTCTGGGCCTAGATAGTACTGCAGTGGTGGTTCTACGTTCACGCCTCTGGCACAGCACTTTTACAGAGGTGCTTATGTTGCGTTCAATGTGCCTCGGAACTGGAAAACAGTAACATCGAAATTACGTCATTTACAACCACCGCGCGTTCAAGCTAAAAATAAGAAAGTGGGAAACAACGCCTTCATGAAAACTTTTGTTTTGTTTGATCAGTCGGACCAACAGAACCCAGTTTTAACATTTATAAGCAATTTACCTTTTCAAAACAGCGACTACGTTGTTAAAGAAAATCCTTCTGAACCTTCATTTGTAAATAGAGAAATTACTGGTTACGGTTTGAGCAGCCATATGTAAATGACGTCAATACTAAACACGGGGACGAGGAACCTTCCCTGAGTCGGAAGTCTGAGTTGATGGGGCTTTTTCATTGACTTTTCCTAGGCAGAGTTCAGAGATTCCGAGTTCCGAGTTTAAGTCGAACGCACCATTACTTACTGTAAATCCCCATAAATTTGAAATGCACTAGACAGAGTTGTACAAAGTAAAACACTTTGGTAAACTCTTCTGAATGACAATAATCATCAATGTCCATTAACATTACTCAAAAGCTGTAAAGTGTATCACCACTGATGCATTTATTCTACTACTCCCACTCAGGATTATAACTCTTTAAACTATCTGGACATTGTTGTGGATGCTTATCTCAGTCTAACTGACACTCCAGAGAATACTCAACTAAAACCAGACAATCCTGGGACCAAGGTAACGAATGTATCTATTGGGTTCACATAAATACTGTATGTATGGCATAAATTTACAGGATTGTAAACTATCATCATAGTGATGTAACAAATGTAAAATCCCACTGAAATCAATATTGGTGATTAATGAGCTCATTTTGTATTTTACTCGGTTATTGATGAACTTCTTGGTATGCTGGCAGTCATATGTTGGTTCCATCTTTGTCCGCAGGTGAAGCTGACAGTTTTCCCTGAGAGAAAGGCTCAGTATTTCGCCAAAGTCTCCTGGTGGATAATCCTCCTGACAGTCTTAGCAGGACTCCTATTAATGGCTGCTCTTGGCTTCTTGTTGTGGATGGTAACGAATTGGACCATCATAGTCCCATATGAAACCTATATTGACAAAAAGTTGTGGGAAAAAAACAATTAAACTAAAAATGTTATTTTATGTATGCAACTATTGAAAAAAGCATCTTTGAGGTTCTCTCTTCTTATTTTGGTATCCAAGTCAAACCTCTACAGTATGTAATGATGCTACTGTTATGCACCGAAAGAAATGCATCCACTCAGTGATGTCAGCCTAGAATGACATATGTTCTAATGTTGTGAAATACATAAAATGAAAGTATTACAGTACAGATAACAGCACTGCCTCAGTAGATGTTGTCAGTAATTGTAATGACAGTCCCTTATATTCTGCTGGTCTTTTTCAGTGTGGATGCATCAAATGTCCCGCACATAACAGGAAGTCCTCACATCACGACCAAGCTCCAAATACCGAGGCTGCTCACTTAAAGAATTGAAACAAGAAACCAGGGGCATCGCATGTGCATCAGTGTTATGAAACATGTGCCAGAAGCTGGTGATTTTGAGAGTTTGAGTCTGAGTTTGAGTTGGCTGTCGTCTCCTCCACCATGCCTGTGTCTTTTTTTATTGTAAACTGACAAGCGGTACAGTTGTCTTGATATTGTTGATGATGACATATTAAAACATGTTAATTGTAGAACTTTTTATATTTTAGTGTGTTTAACTTAGATATAGAATATATTTGTCTGTGCATTAAAAGTTGGAATTGTCTTCTTTTTTTTTTTTGTGAGCAGGAAACATCAATTTGTCTTTATGTTGTACCCCAAATGCAAATAAAGGTACCATTTAAATGTGAAAAAAAAAGTTGTTTTTGTAAAATTTCATGAAGCAAGAGCAGGAAAAAAGAAATTCAACATAATTTTGTTCTGATTTTTTTTTTAATGAAGCAGAAAATATCACTTTCATACCAAAAACTGTTACAACGTGAAAAAGGTTGTGCTATACGCTCACATAATGGAATGTGCTAGAAGTGGGAATGGATGGGAAGTCATGATGAAACACAATTTATCTGATAATTCCATGGAATGTTGTAGCAGCCACCACCTACATACAAATCTGAATCCCAGTTACTGAAAGCACATAAATGATTACGTTACTTTTACTGTGAAATACCCTTTTTCTTTTGTAGTTGTGCAACACAACACTGTTTTTAGTTGAGATCTCATACATTGCCCCAGTTGATTTTGAAGGGTTTCATTCCAAAATGAGATATCCACATTTTGAAAAAAATAAATAAAACAATTACATGAACACTTCAACAATATGACATGATGGCATTAATCACTGATCAATAATAATAATAATACTGAAGTTTATGCCTACCTGTCCACTATTATTTACAAATCAGTGCCCTTGCAGAGGATGAAATTATATTGATCATATATGAAATTAAAGAAATATTTTTGGTCATTGATATGTTTTAGAATGAAACCCTTCTTTTCAATGTCAAGTAGGGCTAGAAGCCCATTAATGAAATTCTGGTTGAAACAGAAAGGTGGGCTTTTACACACATTTGCTCAATTAAAAGTGTCCTTTCACAGCATCTACACATTCTTATTGTATTCTTGTAGAACGTTTTTGTTGCTCTTTGTTTTTAGAATCATATCAGTCAACCTTCCTCATCCCCAAGTTTGCTCTCCTCCTCATCTCCATTTGTCGTCTGTATAAGAATGATGACCACTCTTCATCAGATGTCATTTTCTTTCTACATGATTATTGATTTCCATTATTATCAAAACACATTCAGTACATGGAGATCGCTGTCTCTCAATTTTTAACAGCATTTTACACTTCTATAAACATCCTCCAGTCAAATGTTTCATCACATGTCGTGAGCTCACTCAACATTTTCATTACCTTTTGTTGCTTTTAGGAAAATATGTAGAAAAGTGCACTATTAAAAAATGTCTCAAAATCCTCTCAGCATGACCTCAGAACACTATATCATGAAATCAGAACATACAAAAAAGCACATACTGTAGATACATACACACACACATACACGGTTTTCTCTGGTTAAGACTAAAATGCCAGAGAAAAGCAATAACTGGTCTTGTGGCCCGGTATTACACCAGAAATAAGTGTTTTGTAGTGACTTGTTCCATTAAAAAAATAAAATAAAATAAATAAAAATGAAATAGCAGTTTACAAGAATTGTTAATAAAAATAACTTCCTTTTTAACAAAGACAAACACCTGGATAAATCTGAGGGCCATTCACTTCTTTTAGAAGAAAACTTTCATTCCTTGTCTTAAAAAATAGTAACAGTAAAAATAATAAAATATTATAATAATAAAAATAAATTAAAGGCATCAATATATTATATGAATTAATTCTTTGTCATTACAAGTAACTCAAAATGACAAAATGAAGTTCTGCTTTTGGGTACATTCCCAGTAAACCCCTGGTTTGTTTCTGGAATTATGTTTTTTTTTTGTTTGTTTGTTTTTTTGTTTTTTTTCAATGCTAAATGTGGAGGTTTAACTGTCTTAAGTTAAATCTTGTAACTTGGATGAGATGACACGGATACAAGATCAGTTAAATAAATTATCTGAATTTCATGAGGAGGCAGCAAAGGAAAACAAACTCAGATTAAATCAGATGCTCACTGAAATCACAAAATAATTACTTTCACAACCTCTCTCTATATCACAGATTAACAAACCATGACACAGTAAGCAGCTAAACCAAAATGTGCTGTTCATTTTTGATGTCGGAAAACTTTTGCTGTGTTTTCATTTCGAAAATAAATTCTTTTAAGGTCAGCACGACTTTCAACAGCTGGCTGCATCCAGGCAACAAAAGCTGTTATGAATGGTATAAGAAAAGATTGCAGTAATTAAATTTCATTTGTAGTCACTAAACTTAATGGTCAGCTGTATTATTTTGTTGCTTGGGAAGCTAGAAAATTATTCAGTACCTATCATATTTCATGTTTTTGTGCTGTAAACACATTTTAAATTATTGCTACCCCATAAAACATTGACTTTGACTCCAGGTGTATTATTTTCAACTCAGCGTCATTTTGTTTCCTTTCTGCTGGTATAATCAAATGGAATAATACTTTTTTTTTTTCATAATGTGCCTAAAGAGTTCAGCTTGACCAAAAATTGCCTTCATGGTTTCACATGCAGTGATCAACTCCAAATTGTAATAACCAGCTATCTCCACATGGGGGAAATGGTGACCATTAAAGAAGGCAACAAGGGGACTAGAGAGAAGGTGAGCCGATTGGTTGAAGATTTGACGCGTCCATGGCCGCTGTTCTTGTTCCACTTGGCCCCATTTCTTTCTCGTACACGAGGCGGCTTTACCGGGTTGGTCACTGGGTTACGGGGTGATTTGTTGTAAGGAGGGGAGTAAGGCCCGTAACCTGGCCAGTCATCACTATACCTGTCACCATGATCTCCACCACCTGAACCACTGCCCTCCTCACCTAGAACAGGATGAAAAAAAGAAAAACAGAGAAATGTCTGACTGAGGTGTGGAGTCACATTTAAAAGTAAATGTAGTGACATCCAAGTGTAGGGGAGAGGTTCTGCAGTCCTTGGTGCTTCCATGAATTTTTCTATGTTAATTTTGAATTTGAAAAATGTGTGAAAATCTCATGAAAAAAAATAGAATAGACAAACCTGTGGAAATCAGCCTATAAAACTATCATCTGTAAGTAAACTGTTTCTTTACTGACATTGAGGAACTCCAAAGTATTATTACCATTTCATTTGTATTTTACCAAAAACATTCTGAGGTGACCTTGTCTGAAAACTATGAATGGTTTCCAGAAATTAGCCTGCAACAAGAAGGGTAGCAAATTTTCAGGTTTGTAGGACATATAATGTGGGTGAAATTTGATTTAAACTAGTATGTTAATTTGAAGAAGAATCCAGATAGTTTACTTTAAAAAAATCCATAAAAAAAGAAAACAAGGAGCTTTACAAGTCCTACAAATTATAGATAAATGTTAATCAAAATGAAGAGATCCAGTATATACACTCACTATCCATGAAGTCCATGTCTTGCCCACTCTGAGCATGTCTCAGTTTATTGGTCACCACTCTCAACTCCATGATCAGCTGTCTGGTCCTCACGTCAGGTCTGGCGATGTCCACCTCCACCTCAGGGTTGTTGATCTGATTAACCAACCCATCACCCATCACATCTGGGAGGTATCTGGGTGTGTGGACACAGGTGCATTCATTGAAAAATATGAAATATACAGGCTGAAAATGAATAGTTTGAAAGTCCAACAATCTTTGAGCAGCAGCTCAATACCAAATTTTTATTTGTCTGAATATGAAAAATATGTAAAAGCAAATGTGTGTGGTCTTAGTTTGTAAGAAAGGAATGTTATTTTCTGCTGCCATTAGGTATATGATCACAACTGATACAACACCATAAAAAATATTATGGCACTGGCTTTATTGTAATAATAGGCTGTGGCCATGAGAGGGAGCAGCTCTTTGTTCCATACAAAAAGCATGGAATATGCATGAAAATCCTTTTTATATATGTATATTTTAAGTAAGACTAGTACTGTTTAATTCCATTTTAGTATTAAATAACTTGTGAAATAATAAATGATATGATTATATGATGTGTTTATTGTCAAAGTTTGGGCCCAGGAATCACAGCAGTATAACATTTTATGTCTGCACAGGTCTGGCTGAAGGCCAACTGTGTTTAAGGCTGTTAAGGTGTAATTTCACATACAAATCTTGCCTAATATAGTTGGAACAGTGAGCATAAAAAAGAAACTCATATTGCAGGGTTATTTTTTCTCCCTTACAGCACGTGTATATACACACAACTACACAGCATCCGTAAATCAGCCCAGATGCACGGCCTTCTGTATCTGTTCTGTATCTACATAAAAGCAAGCAGAACCACACACAGAACATGTGGATGACTGTCTGTGGCTAAATTAAATTAACCCTGTTCCATCTGTTGTATCCCACCACCTCTGCACCATTCACTACTCCTCTGCCTATAAGGTACCCCTCCCACCGGCCCTCATCTCTGATCTCGCCTACCTCCCCCGTGTCTGCCCATTCCAGCAGCGGTCTTCATTAGTGACGTCAGCAGCCATTTTCTCATCGTTGCAGATGGTGTGTGGGAGGGACACCCAGAAGCCCCGCATGGGCCTCAGTCGCTCTTTCAGCTCAGTAACCTGAATGGAGGCGGAAAGAAGTTGGTTATGACTCAAGGCGGGTTCAAGCAGCCCTGTTTGGTATGGCTGGCTGTGGGAAGCATATGGATGGTGCAGTGCTGATGTTAGGCAAAGTGAAAAAGTCACATAACACAGCCTTGAACCAGACTCATTTTTCTTTTATAAATAGACATGAACACCCTCCTCCTTCTCTCCTCTGCTCTTGGCTTCATTTATTTCTCAGCATTTCTACCTTACTGCACTCATTTTCCTTGTAGCATTTACCACATAAAAATGTTTGGCGTTCTGGAAAAGTATCACCCAGTTTAGACAGGGTACCCCCTACTCACCAGCCGGTCCAGGTTGGTGCCTGCAGCTGTGGTGGGTTTCTCCTCAGGGCTGTAGGTTCTGAAGGGTCTTCTGTTGCCCCCTGAGTCTTTTGGTGAGCGTTTTGACCTTCCTGGAGTGGGCCTGGGGCTTCCACAACCTTGGAACACCTGAGGTAAATGACAACCAAGCAGTATCCGTTTAAGCAACCATAAATAGCAACTCATGTGTGTTTTATATATGGAGGAGAAAATAATGACTGCAAGTGATATTAAGAGCAAAAGGTCATCCAATTGTTAAAAGTGAGAGTTGCCAAAACTGAAAATAAATATTTAACAAAATGGATGCGAGAGTTGCCTGCATAACTCATAAACAACATGTCTTGTGGCTACATTAGAGTCTATAGACAATGTTTTTATCCCTTCATCTCCTGTGATGGATTTATCGCTTTGTTGTTGTGGAGACTTGATACACAACAGCAAGTCTAGAACATAGTTATTGCTCATGATTATATTCTGATACTCAAAAGTAGCTGATACACAACTGATACGTAAAGCAAAGAGATGCCTGTTTCTTCTAGCGCTGCTAACTCAAACCACAAACTTTTCTTTTTGGAGGGTGCATTTGTGTACTGAGATGTGGGTGTCTCTCTGGTGGCTTAGATACCAGGATATCTGCCATGTTTACTGGGAGCCTAAGAATCAATTTTTGCATTCCAAATTCTTGTAAAGCAATAAAGAAACAGATCAGACTCTAGCATAGGAAACACTTGATAAAGTGACAACTGTATGTATAGAGTGGGATGTGTTTTCTTTTCATGTGTTTATTTCGTTTTCCCTCCAGTCATCCATCATCTGCTTTAACCCCTCTATCCCTGTGCCCTGCCTCTCACCTTCGTGGAGATGCTGACACTGTTTTCCTGCATGTGCATAATAGCCTCTGACACTTTCACAGAGATGGAGTCTGCTGCGAGCTCCATGTTGAATGGCCCCTCCAACTTCTCTGAAACCTGGTACAGAGCATCTGATGCAGGACAAAAGGAGACACAGAGCTGTCAGTCTGTCAGATAAAACAAGAGCAAAGCCACACTGAGTTTGTGACATATTCTACATGCTCATAGTCAAACATCAAGACAATGGTTCATGTGAAGGCTTAGTAACTGAGGAGAGTCTTGTTAGCTTTATGAGGTGTTCACATTACAACAATGTCACATTAGCAACCAATAAAACCAGGAATGTATGGTCTGGAAGCAATATCATACAACAAATTCAGAATCGGAAGAGGACGGTACTGAAGAAATAGTTACAGTGGATTAAGGAGAAGCAGACCTGGAGTGATAAAAGGAAAAAACTTCAGGGAACGTATGAGTTTGATGAAAGGGAAAAGGAAACACAGGAAGACAGGTCAATTGTGAAGGAGGAGAGCAGCATTAATTTTTAATGAAGAATGAATTCATTAGGGGAAATGGAAATAAACGGAAATAAGCGACACAGAGCATTAAAAGTATTTTACTACCTTTTAGATTTAAGGTTAATATTTTAGAATGTAATTAAAGGTCTTGTAGCCAATAGATTAATGTTCAAGAAAGGATCCAAACTTCAATGTATTACATAAAGTATCGTTGGTATATGAGTGTGTGTAGGCTTTGTGTTGAAATACGTACAGTAATGTAACTAATCCAAAAAGAACACAGAATATTTCTAGGCATCGTCCATCCTACCTTAAACCAGCTCAAATGTCAACTAGTTTGTATATTTCATCCGCCCAAAAGTCTGCCTCTTTGCCTCACCCACCAATGAAGTTGTTCCATTCTGTGTTCAGGTCCGCCTGGTTGGCTAGGCAGCCCTTCATCACGTTAAGGCACAGGGAGTGGCAGGGGCGCAGTGAGGGAACACCGCGGCACAGCGGGCAGTACCACTGGCGCATCAGTCCACGCACACACTCTGAATCAGCAGTCAGCTAAAAACAAAGCAGGAAACGAATTTTAAAACACAGACAACATAACACAGACAATATTAAATATAATACTGTCACACACCACAACTGTCACCCGACTGATGGTTCAGCAAACCATCAGTGGGTGTGGCCTGTTGTTGTGTCAATAAGAGAATGGACAAGAGTAATAAGGTCCACTTACCTTTGTTGCTTTGTTAACAATATCCCTACCAGTAGCCAAACCCTGAGCTAGTGCCCTGGCTGCGATGAAGGCCCTCGTCACCTGAATGTGAAAATCAGGAGGACAGAATAGGATCAGTCTCAACTCAGATAGAAACAATCAGTTATCATGCACTGTTAGGCTCAAAGTCATGTGATTTTTTTTTTTTTTGCTCGTAGTGTTCATGTCAGTTCTGCACTGTTTTATTAAATACACACTTGTACACGCAGTTTGCGGGGCACGTCACCAAACGGCTGTAACTGTTCAGTGTGTTTGCTGACACACTCCAGATAGTCGTCACTGAATTGATACTGGGGGTTGATCAGAGAGAAGACTCGTTCTACCAGTTGGGACCAGAACTCTGAGAGGACCTCTGTCAGACTTACACTGCCCCCTGTGGAAAAACAGAAACTGTCATTCAGTGCCTGCTTTTACATACAAAGAACAATGTATTATTGCATTGATTTCTGAAATAAAGATGCTGAATCGACCCTGAAGCTTGGCCTTTTCAATTTGGGGGTAGTATCCTTACTCAATGTGTCCAGTTTAAAGGAATAGTTCTACAACAAGTAAACGTTCACTGATTTCTCAATAATCCCCATCTCAGTCAAAATCCCACTGAAGATTGTAAAAAATACCAGATTTGAACTACAGGAGAAGGAACAGATTTAAGTCTGTATTTTATCTATGTATTTATTTATTTGGGTGAGCTACAGTTAATTGTAAAAATGCAATCTCTTGGGTACAAGCTACAGCAAGATACAGTTAACCAAAGTACAAAAAAAGATTAGCCTAACAGGCAAGCCTAAGACCAGCCACATACTAGACTGACCATGTTTTTTTTAACACTACATAAAAGTCAAAGAACCAACCAATATGAATGTTGCAAAACAGCTTCCTTTAGTTTTTATGTAATCTATAAAAAAAAAAAAATCTGTGCCATAGCATAAAGTGTGAACCAGGCTATTTTTATTTGTAAATTCCGTAAGCAGTTGGACACTTGTCAGTTTATGTAAATTACAAAACCAGCAACCACATTGTGAATATGCAATTCTACTCTCTCAATCTGTAGTCTACTGCACAGACTCAAATTAGCCATACATGCTTTTTGGCAGACAATGACAGGTTGACTAAGCATCAACAGCCTGTGATTAGGCTTGCCAGCTAGTGGCTGTCATGCCAAAGTGGATGAATCTGGAACAGAAAAAGTAACAGTCTGGCATCCATAGGATTCCAATTCTCACTTTATCTTCCTCCAATTCTCCATAGCGTTTCAAGAGTCCTTAAAGGAGACGACTGAACTGCCAGTACATCTATGAATCATTGTTGCTCCACCTCTGACCAAACCCAATATTTTGCTGCATGCATTTATTCATTATATACTGGTGATAGAAACTTGTGTGGGCTGTAGAACTCAAGTTATTTGCCTGAAAGTTTTGAAATCTGTGTAAGATCATTTCAGCTCAAATATAGTCACTAACCGGAATAATATCTGCGAAGCTCCACAAACAGCTCCTGGAAGACGTGTGCATTTTGGGTGAAGAGCCGCCCGTAGGTCTTGGTAAACATCTGGTTCATAGTCTTCTCTGACAGCTCTATTAGCTCTTTGAAGAACTCTATAGAGAGTCAGGAAACACAGGGATCAGTTATGGATCTGTCACCCACCTCCTCTTCTTGTAATATCCAGGAGCCAGGTTTCTATGTAGGCGCTCAACACTCCCTCCCCTTAGATTAACAGCTCATAGGGACAGTTACATCAGATCCTGCACACTGGTTAAATGAGTGTAACAAGATGTACAGTATGTGAGGTTGTTATTTAGAGTGTTTAGGAGTTATAAGCAGTCTCCCACAACTTTAGTATCTATAAATGATTCATCGCATAGATTATATAAAGACATGAGGAGGAAAAAAGTGATACCAGTCCACAGCAAGTGGGAGGAATAAAGTATGTATTGAAATTTATGCAGAAAAGGTAAGAAACTTCCAACTAAACCTACAGATTTGAGATAATGTGGGCAAATTTGTTAAGTTGCCTCAAATCCACACAACACTTAGACAAAATACCATCTAGGAAGATCTTCTAACCCAGACATTTGTTTGAATTAAGAAGAGTTCTCATGTTGATTCAACATAAATTTGAGCTATGATGGAATACCTGCACTGTTTATAGTATCATCACTCTGCTTTTTTGGCTTCCTAGCACATTTTATGGCTCAGAAATCTGACCATTTGAGATGAAGTGCAGCAGAAGTGCTTTCGTAAGTTTTCAATCAGTTATCACTCATAATCACTGGCTCTGTGGATGGAGGAGGATGAGGCGAGGGAGGATGTGTGTACTTGTGTTCCTGTTTTGCTTGATTACTAACTGAACACGCCTGAGTCATCCTCTCACCATCAAACCTGCGGTGTCTCTGTGTAAAGGTGGTCAAAAGGAATTGGCTGTTGGCTTCGATGGCTTTAAGGAAGTCCCTCTCGCTCTGGAGAGCCAGCGTCTCCTCCATGTGACTGGAGCAGCAGGTGTAGTCCTGAGGACAGAGCCGCAGGTGTTCACCTGGATCAATGCAAAAAACCAGATCGACGCAGGAAGAAATCTTTTAGTGACACAAAACATTTCAACTGAGAAACAGTTATTTTGACTTTAATATTTATGCAGTTTAGCATGTATGATCAAATGGCTGTGACTGCACAGTACAGCTCAACAAAGAGTGAGACCTTTCATTAATGGCATGGGTATGTTTCATATTATTGAGCCAAGACAGGCATTTTTACTGAGAATGTTGGTGAAATTAATTCCTTTGCTCATCCGTCTGTGCTGTTACTGTGGAGAAATCCTAAATCTAGAAATATAGAAAATTTTAATTTCCCTGCATTAATTATTCAGATTCATTCTGTCATTGCTGACTCAGGTTTTTGATGTGTCAGAAGTAATGATAAGCAAATAATGACCAGGGATTTAAAAAAAAACAAAACAGTATTCTAAATGTGGACAAAGGTTACAGTTCTTTGTTTCATTTTACAATGCAAACATGCACAGTAGACAGTCTCAATCTCATCTCCACCCTTGCTGGTTTTCTCTTTGCTTCTTTTGTTCTCTCTCTGTGTTCTCACTATTAGCCCTCTCTCATCCTTCTATTTCCATTTCTAAACTGTCTCTCTTCATCCCTTGCTCTCCCAACCATCTGCTCCCCTGGCCCACGGGACAGTAAGCCAAGACTCAGGCAGTGATAGCCCACACACACACACACAAACACACACACACACACACACAGAGAGAGAGAGAGAGAGAGAGAGAGAGAGAGAGAGAGAGAGACGCAAGCACAAATCAATCAATATTGCAGTTGTTTCAATAACTCCACAGGCAGAGCTAAATTGGCACAAAATAAACCCTCACACTCAAGCACTGCATGGTCTACGTTTTTGCATGACAAACACATTATTCTTAAATTCTGCTTCCAAATATAAAAGCTCCTGGTTTGTTTGTGGATAACACATGCACATACACACATGTACACACACACACACACACACACTCCTATTCTCTAACTGATTTTCATGCAAAGCTGAACTGCCAAGAAGTACAGTAGATCTTCAGGCCTTCATTATTGTTCCTTCACTTGGTCAAACATCCACATTTGCACAAATTTGCACCTGCTCTCTCTCTCTCTCTCTCTCTCTCTCTCTCTCTCTCTCTCTCTCCTCTAACTACTCACTGAAACTTAATTTAATAACTGAAATCCAACTGTTGTTAATCTACATGACATCTTTTTAGTTATACAATTGGATTAACAGCCTTAAACAGAGCCTATATACAGTATATAGGGGCGCAACAGTGGACCAGTAGGCAAAGACTGATTAGGGGCGAGGTTCTTTGTTGTACCGGTGCTGGCAATTTGCTCATCCCCTTAATCATCTTATTTAAACAGCTCAGAGGGGAGGAGGGGGCGGTTGTAATTAGTTTTTAAACCACCATGCATTGTTTTGTTTTGTTTTATGAAAACTAATCCTAATGCCGAATTGTATGTGTGGTGCGTATTAGTGAATTGTATTTTATTTGTTCTTGTATAATTCCTAATTCCTAATTTTGAGTTTATGGTAATCTGCTATAGTTCCGACACTGATTTGCCATGTGTCTGTGCTGAACAGACTTTGTAGTGTTTTCAAGTATTATTTATTTATTTTTAATTATAAATGAAGACCAGAACAAGTTGAGGCGTGTGCACATTCACAGCCACATCTACCTTTATAAGATCTTAAATTTTATTAGGCTACAGATCTAAACGTGTCATATTTCTTATGGGACAATGATGGTACCTTTTCAAAACGGATTTGATGGCGTAATTTAC
The DNA here is from genome assembly GCA_014773175.1 of Lucifuga dentata. Classification (NCBI taxonomy): domain Eukaryota; kingdom Metazoa; phylum Chordata; class Actinopteri; order Ophidiiformes; family Bythitidae; genus Lucifuga; species Lucifuga dentata. The sequence continues at coordinate 91,928 of VXCM01001316.1, forward strand.
GTAATCCCTGCCGCAGGCTACATGCAAACCAGCCTTACCGGAGATTTGAGTCACCGGAGCGGTGCCTGTGCTGTAGCCTTTCTCCGAGTACACCTGCCGGGTGTCAGAGCAGCTCCTTCCCGCAGCAGCCACGGGACTCCGGTTCCCCGACAGGACAGAGACCGTGCAGAGCATCGCCAGCAGCGGGTACCTGCAGAAAGAAAGCCGGGTATCCATCCTAACTACAGGACACAAAAAGGCAGCGGGGGGGAGGGATTGTATCAAAACAGACGATGGGTGCAGCAGATTATAAATGAATAAATGACTGTCCGGTTAGATGCGCGCAAAAGTTAAAAAAAAAAAAAAAAANAAAAAAAAAAAAAAAGTAACTAGGATCCCAAATCGTCAGTCATTAAAAACTCATAGCTTTCCCAATAGAAACACGTCAAATAATTTGCTGCATCCCGCTTCGGTTTTCTATTGCACATATGTTTTCATCGACCGTGTCAAGTTAAATTGTCCTTCCTAAGAGAGATGCTGTGGTGCGTAAATGGAAGGGGAGTGTGAATGGAAGGGGCGCTCCCGTCCCCCAGCATCATCTGGCAGCCAAACGGCGTCAAGAGCAGAGGAGTTAGACACTATAAGAACGGGAAATGGATGACTCTTGCGTTAAAAATAAAACCCTTAAAATTCGGTTTTAAAATGTATCCTCTTAAGGTTTGTAACTGTTAACTGTTTGTTAATTGCACATAGCAACCATGAACCAGTAACTGGGAAAATGTACAAACTCGAGTAGTAGATGCCCCCCCCNAAAAAAAAAAAAATTTGTTGGTTAAGCCTTGGAGTACAAAAATTGCTAAATTATTACTGCTGTGTAAAGGTGCGGCTCTACGCTTTCTTTATGCTTATGCATGCTTATGTTGCTACATGTAAATCCACCTCTGTATTTAATTTGTTTTAAAAGAGGGCTTTTATTTTGAAGGTTATTAGCGGAAAGCAAGCATCGTACTCTCATAATTTTGACACTGATCACATCATCTCAACCACAGAACAATGGAAGCCTGCACCTCAAGGTCCTAAACACGTAAAAACCGAACAGACCGTTTCACTAGCACAAATCGTAGTAGTAGGGTAGTATGAAATTGTTCTGTACAAAGTCATAGTAATAAGGCACCATTTCCAAGCATCGAGATGTTCTTTGACTGAGCATATACTGGGACTGATCTTATTAATATTTTGCAATCGGCAATTATTTAAGAAATTCAGATGATTTGAGCAAAACTAACCAGCCAATATACTGTATACAAAATTAGTCATGTAGCCTACCATCATGTACCACAAGGGTAAAGATATGCAGGCTTTGATTACTAAATACTACACCAGTGTAGTTTCGTGTTTAGGCCTAATTTTTTTTTTTTTTTTAAACTCCTGGTTGGCACCATCTTAGAAAGATAATTAAAAGTGAATGCAGTTCAGGAAACTTAACAGTATTTTATATTTCAGTAGATTCTTATCCCGATACCTACACAATGCTTTGGTTTCTGAATATGAAAGCATCATACCGCCATGACAACAGAACCTTGTCACCTGCTGGAAGAACCAATCGTCAACACCGGACTTTCTGTAAGACCCAATCATCATCAGGTCTGAGGAGGCGCTGACCAATGGGCATCCAGAATCAATTTGTTGCTATTTTGCCGCCTTTCACTCACGGTTCTGTCCGTGACAGAGAAAAAAAAAACCCTATAAGGACGCGTCTGAAGAAAAGATTGATCAATAATCATATCAGCAGGTGATTATAATTAGTATCATATTGATGTTTGGTTTTTCGGATTTCGGCTTTAGGAGTTTGATGCCTTTTAAACAAAGCTAAGTTGCTTCAATTTTGGCGATTGTAAACTCAAGTTAATTGTCCTATAATAACAAACTCTCAAAGTCTTGAAATGAATATTTAGATGACTTACCAGACAGTGAAAATATTTTATTACCCATATATTTTGGATTTTAAAAGTTAGCATAAGTTTGAGTGCCTGCTTACGCTAGTTATGCGGGCCAACAAATTTTAAAATGATTCATATACGGTCGTGTCCGATAATGGACGCATGAAAAAAATTGCAGCTGCCGGTATGTGAATTTTACTTATGAGTGGTAGTTAATATTTGTAATTCTGCCTTCTCTCACACACAGTGGCGTTTCTTTCCACATAGAAACTAAGCAAAGACTAGATTACCAGATGGCTCGTTCACCAAGTGAAGAGTTTGACAGGTAATGCCAACTAGACTTGACTATTGGTTTATACAATTAGTTAAAAAAAAAAAAAAAAAANAAAAAAAAAAAAAAAAAAAGCTTTTGAGTATAGTTTCTTTAATTTAGTAGTGATAAATTGTTGCTGTTATGATGGGGTTTTGGATGATTATTTTCGCTGTCTATATAGTTTCGAGGAGCTGGATGATTGCTCAGATTCTGGCAGTGACTTCGAGGCCCAGATAAAATCTCTGAAGCGGAAAAAAGGGGCAGTGCCTGTGCCACTGCCTGGAGTGCTACTGCATAGAGTGGCAGCGCCACTGCTTGGAGCTCAGGTAAATTATCTAACAAAAAAAATTGTTCTCTTAGATGTGGCTGTTCACCAGAGAATATATCAGGAATATGGTACTGTCAAAATCTTTTCTTTTTTTTTTTGCTTTGTTTTTGTTGTTTGTTTTATACCATACGATCACTTTATCATTTTGAGGGCATCATTGTAATTTTTGTGATCTTTTATGATCAATCAAAAAAGGCTAAACTAGAGTGATAATGCTTTGACTCATCATGCAGATGCTTTGACTCAAAATGCAGGTATAATCCACAGCACTGTGGTAGCTTTTCGATTCAAGCATCACCTAGTCGTTGCCATTTATTCCCCATAACTACATCAATTCAATCAGAATCTCCTGCTGAGCAGCCCCTTTGCTTCTCTCTTTCATCCAAAGCCACCCAAGAGACCCAGGCGTACAGCTACAATGAGGCTAACATCCAACCCTTGTAGTAGCTCCAACCCCAGTCCTCCAGGCCACACCCTGCAAAAGCAGCAGCCCTCCATGTCCATGCAGGCCTCTCCTAGACCTGCGAGGAGTGAAAACAGGGGGGACCAGAGTATCCATGCAGGGGATATGTATGATGCTGTCCGCTCTGGAAAGACTGCCATGGTGGTGAGCAAACCCTCACTTTGAGGGAAGCGTTGAGGGAAGGGGGAAGGGAGTATAAACATGTGAAGGGAGGGAAGGAGGCATCTGTAATGAGATGAGAACCAAGGCTCTAAGAGCCGACAATGAGAGTGATTATCATGCGCTGTCAGTGGCTGACTGATGTGACCCTGTGGAGTTGCCTTTGATGCGCTAAGAGGACGCAGTGCTTCCATTGGGTCCCATAGTCAATGATTGACAGCACGTGTCCATCCCAACCATTGATGTTCTGTGAAGCTCTGTTTCCCCAGTCACTTCTGAGTAAAAACTAATAAAAGAGCACAGAACAAAAGATGGAAAAGAAAGTGTGGTAAGCAGTGGAAAAGAGATTATTACTACACTTACACCACAGTGCTGATAATGATGATTCTGGTTGAAGCTCCATTGTTCCTTCCTCATCCACTCTGAGAGGACTGTACAACACATTCAGCAAGTTTGGTTAATCACAGTTAAAGAAATGTTAATCTGCTCTGTAAATCTCAGTTGGGCAAAACTTTACTCTGTAATGCTTGTACTGTAATTTTAGTTTACAAACTAAACTGATGTTTAGGTTGGTAGATTTTATATAGGTAAGTGTATTATTAGCAGCACAACCACGAACTGAGATTATTCTGAAGAGGAGCATATTTATGTGTAATGGTGCCACAACTGACTTAAATAGTTATCCATGTAAGAGTGTGAATTAAAATGGCCAGAGGAAATAAGGGAAAAATGGCATACAAGCACACAAAAAGCAAAAGACATAAACTGAAAACCTTTCCTTTTTTAACTTAATAGTAACTACGTCCACTTATTTAGTGAAGTTTGCTGAAACACTGAAAACAGCACAGTTACAATTGTTGGGGCGCTTTGCTCACTTTCATAAGAAATGTTAACTGGATGGTACGTACTTGTCTTTTGAAAATATCATCTCATATTAATCACTTCAGCAAATAATGTATTTGTGTCCACGCTGCCTGCTTAACAGCACCAACTTTGTCACAAAAAAAAAAAAATCACTAACATTACACTTGATGAAGACAAAACTGTACTTTCCTTGAATGTAGGCACCTGTGACCTGAAAGCAGTTTTCTCATTGGTCGCTGTCTCTGTGTCAATTTTAAGACGGTGGTGGACGAGTGGCTAGACAGCTACAAACAAAGCCGTGAGGCGGGTCTGCTGGTACTCATCAACTTCATTGTTCAATGCTGTGGCTGCAAAGGTGAGAGGTCAAGGAGATTTTTTTTTTNGAGGGTCAAAGTTCAACAGATTATTTTTCCAATTTCACCACTGGCAGTGATTGGCAATTGACTATTGATCTCTGAGAATACTAACAATGCAACGTCATGACGCTGTTTTAATCTGTCTGTTGATTACGCAATGATTTGCTTCAAGCGAATGGAGAAAAGCTTTGATTAAAAGTTTAAACATGTTATTTAAGTGTTAGGTCATTTAGAGGAATCAAATATGGATGGCCTATATTTCAGGTATTGGTTATACGCTTCAATCCAAATGTAGACCTCTGAGTTAAATGAAGAAAAGATCGACAAACTCGTTTTATTTACTGTAACCTTTTGTCATTATGTGCAGGAGTGGTGAGCAGAGAGATGTTTGACAGCATGCAGAATGCTGAAATCATCAGCACGCTAACTAAAGAGTTTAACGAGGTGAGAAAGAGAATCCGGAAATATGGAATTTTTAAGTAAAGACTGTAAATTTGTTATTTTTGGGAGGAAAGAAGTTTGTGTTGGAAGCAAAGGAATTTGAGAATAACATCCAGATGGACAGAACACACAGATTCAAATGTTAATAAAAATTGCAGACAGGTCAGTTGCTTTGCTTTGGAACTGATCTGAGTCAAAAGCGTTTCCACACGTTTGCGTTTTCCGCCCTTTCTAGGATTCGGTGAACTACCCTCTGTGCACCGCAGGCCCCCAGCTGAAGCGTTTCAAAGTGGGCCTGTGCGAGTTTGCTCGGGTTCTGGTGCAGTCCTGTCAGAACAGCCTGATTTATGACGAGTTCCTCTTCCCCTCGCTGCTGGCGCTGCTGACTGGCCTGTCTGACTCGCAGGTCAGAGCTTTCAGACACACCAGCACTCTGCTCGGTAAGCACAGCGGCACAATGCACAAATGCAATAAAAAATTAGAACGGCACCTTCACGTTGAAATTAAAGCTGAAATGGGTTTTAGCGGGGATATTTATTGGATTTCCAAGTGCAATAAAGCATATTGCACCTGGCAGCTTTAATTCCAGCGTGAAGATAACTTATTATTTTTATTACATTTATCTTGGTATCCACTACCTGACTCGCTGCGACACGCACGCACTCATATTTACAGAGTCAGAGACGCATATCCTGCTGTGCAGACAGGACACACACACACACTCACACACAAAGAATCAGTGTTGAAAAGCTGGATCCTTAAAGCTGAATTTCAGGGCAAAAGAAAAGCACAAATGTTTCTGTCATCTTGTGACAAACCAGTTTGACTACATGGCACAGCATGAGAGGAAGTGCATCACATACTGTGCAAGTAAGTCCCTGTCAGCTCCAGAAGTGCTGACCTCTGACCTCCCATAAGAGGAAGGAAAGCATAAAATGTGCTTTTCTCTGGATATTAATAACGCATTACTTTGTATTGCATTAGTCAAAATGTGCATAGGCAGTAGTCAATTTGCTAGATGTTAATGAAGGCTCGTGTTTGGGCAATAAAAACACTTAAAGGTCCATGCTGGCCATTTTGCATGTTTGAGCCTAATATATTCAATTTTCATACATGTCATGGTGCTGACAATCATTTCCAGAGCATAAAACCATATTTCAGCTTTTCCTGATATTTTGCAAAATTTCTTAATCTTTCAAAATCAATTATTCAAGCGATACAACAACTTAAAAACTGATATTTCGCCTGCTAATAGTTACGCAGCCTTATGAAGTCACGGTCATTTAAATTTTTCCATAAACGCAGGTCTTCTTTTGNTTACGCAGCCTTATGAAGTCACGGTCATTTAAATTTTTCCATAAACGCAGGTCTTCTTTTGGGACTCTATTCCGCAGTGGAGACATACGTTCACTCCGTGCTTTTTACTGCGCTTGAACGCAAAAATTATGTAACTTCGAAAAAAACCTGAATATACATCATGTTCACGATGATGGATTGCCTATTCAAGAACATTTCAAGTATCAAGTTGATTGTAACGAAATGCCCGTCCCCTCACCTCAAATTCTCCCCAGGATGGATGTAGGCAGTTTTGTCAGTGTTGTGTAGCTTCATCTTCATCGTTCATCTGCTTCCATCCTAACAGCCATGAAGCTGATGACTGGGCTGGTGGAAGTCGCTGTGACCATGTCAATTCAGTTGAAGACCACCCAGCGACGCCACGAGCTGGAGAATAAGAAGCCACACGACAGAGCTCCTGACCGCATCGAGGAGCTGCAGCGCACCATTAGCGAGGTCATACGAACACGTGTTGACACACACAAATGCTAACACTGGCCCCATTGTCTACACTGTCCATTTCCTTGCCAATTTATAGGTTCAGCCAAAATGTTAAAGTTGCTCGCTGGCGGGTTTCCTCCCGTCTTTGCATTTGACTCACGTGAATGTGTTTTCTAATGTATTTTTATTTTAGCTGCTGGAGAACAAAGAAGAGCTGTCCTCTTTGTTGAACAGCACTTTCCGCGGCATCTTTGTGCACCGTTACCGGGACCAACTGCCCGAGATCCGAGCAGCGTGTATTGAGGAGTTGGGCGTGTGGCTGAGAACGGATCCTGAGAACTTCCTCAGTGACGGATGCCTTAAGTATCTGGGTTGGACCCTGCACGATAAGGTGGAGCACACACACATACACACACACACTGGACAGGAAGTAAATTTTCTTCCAGCATCAACTGCAGCACTGTGGGTTGTGTGTTACAAATGTAAAGGGTTGCTGTAATTTTGGTCCTTTTCTGCGCAGTTTGAAACTTCCATATCGCCTATGTGCTTTCACATTCATATGAAATGTTGGAAATAGAATCATTTATGTAACACACATGAATGAGCCAAGAAACTGGTAAATACAGCTTGTAATTATTTAGTAAGGACTCTGTATTTATGTTAAAATTTGAAAAGAATGATTTTTATTTAGGCTATTTTAGTAGTAGCATTTCCTTATGTCTACATTACGCTAATCTGCTTTTTTATTACCTCCTGCAAATAATGCCCCTAACACAAGCAATAATGAAAGCATTCCAAATTACACACACACAACTCACTCTCTTCATCTCTCTGTCTCTCTCTCTCTCTCTCTCTCTCTCTCTCTCTCTCTCTCTCTCTCTCTCACACACACACACATACTATGGACCTGCAGAGTATTCCCATATCTGCTCAGTGGACATGTTTGTGTGTACTCTCTGTTTCCTCACAGCAAAGTCCGGTGCGTCTGGTGTGTGTGCGTGCCCTGCAGGGTCTGTACCAGGAGAAGAAATTCATTGGGCGCCTGGAGCTTTTCACCAACAGATTTCGAGTGAGGCGTCCCACTGGACCGGACTCAAACATCACTGAATGCCTGTCTGCCTTCTACCCCTCCGTCTTGCTGTCTTTCTTTTTTTCTGTCTGTCTGCCTCAGTATTTCTCTGTAATTTGTTGTTTCAGCTTGTTCTGCCTCATTTCTGTGTTGTTTCCCCCCCCGGTNGTATTTCTCTGTAATTTGTTGTTTCAGCTTGTTCTGCCTCATTTCTGTGTTGTTTCCCCCCCCGGTGTGTTTTTCCCGTTTTATCCATTTGCATGTCAATTCCTTCTCCACTCTGTATCATTGTCTCACCATATTTGGTGTTTTTCTTTTGTTTTTGTTTTTTTTTTGCATCCTGTGTAATCTCTTGTGTTTTTGCCTTCCTGGATTTCTTTNTTTTTTTTTTTTTTTCATTTTTTTAGGTTTTTACTATTCCTGTTTGTTCCTTTATAGTCTCCTCCTCTGTTCTGCATGTGTGTCTGGATACACTAATTGCTGCCAATTACTGATGGTTAATAAGCTCTTCACAAGCACAACAAAAACCCAAGTATGCCACACGTGCTGCAGCAGATAAATGCTTTTATGCTGTGGCTTAGCACCTAATCAGTGCGGTTATGTGGGTGTGAGCACATTTATGCATGTGTGTATGCGTGCTGCAATGTGTGTGTGCATGTCTCTTTGTTTCTCTGCACATGTTTTTTCCCCCCTCTCTTTGTGTTTAGGAGAGGATGCTCAGCATGTTGCTGGACAAGGACCCAGATGTGGCAATAGAAGTGGTCTCTCTGTTGCTGCTGGTCCATCAGTGAGTCTTTTTGGATTTTAGTAATTCTATAAGATTAAAATGAATACCAGTTAAAGGACGATACCAGCAATTTTGCACGTTTGATCCTAATGTAGTCAATTTTCATACACATAAAGTTACTGATAATCATTTCCCAAAGCATACTACAGGAACGATGAATTAAAAAAAAATTTCCTACCTTCCAGACCGCCATTGGTTTCAGTTCATTCTGGTACACTATTAAAATGAAGATGTTGATACTTGAAATGTTCTTGGGATAGGTAATCCATCATTGTGAACAAGATGTATATTCAGGTTTTTTCGAAGTTTCGTAATTTTAGCATTTAAGTGCAATAAAAAGCATGGATTGAATGCATGTCTCCACCGGGGAATATAGTCCCAAAAGAAGACCTGCGTTTATCGAAAAATTTAAACCACCGTAGCTTCATAAGGCTGCATAACTATTAGCAGGCGAAACATCGATTTTTAAGGTGGGTGTATCACTTGAATATTTGAAGATTAAGAGATTTTGCCAAATATCAGGAAAGCTGAAATATGGTTTAATCCTTCGGGAAATGGTTGTCAGTATCATTATGTGTATGAAAATTTAATATATTAGGCTCAAACATTCAAAATGGACAGTATGGTCCTTTAATAACCACAAAGACTCTATATAGTTAGACCCTTAATTATGCTAATAATTTAGGGTTAAATTAAGCACTATTTCCTTTCTTTTCCTCTTTTCAGAATACAATTGAGGGACTGGGAGGCCATGACTTACGAATGTCTGACTTACGAACAATCCGTAATTACGAACCGACCGCCATAAAGCCTATTAAATTAAAAATTCGAGTTACATACAATGTTTTGTAAAAACGAATGGCACACTATGTTGCGCGTTGTCAGCAGTTCAGCGGTATTATTATGTTTAAGATGTTTTAGTATATCTGGAAGGTTTCTTGTGCATAGAAAGGTAAAATATATACGCTAGATATGCACCTTACGTAACTGTTCTGACTTACGTACAAATCTGACTTAAACACAGCCGTAGGAATGGAACTTGTTCGTAACCTGGGGACTGCCCGTAGTCGAAATTTGAGTTTGTAACATTTTCCAGAAAACGACCACTGAAATATACTTCACAGCCTTACTGTCAGTATTGTTCATTTATTCGCACCATATTGCTGCTTTAAGTAGTTTTAGGCGTTCCATGATTGAAAATGTGATGCATGTTGAGCCTTAAATACAAAGTTAAAAATAATCAAGTATCGTGTATATCAGAGCAGTCCAGAAATGATTTGATTGGCGACTCATCACTGTACTTGTTGGGATTGCTGATGATTCATAGCACGAATCATGATTTCGCACTATGGCCAACACCTCACACCAACAAGTCCAGTCCTTAGCAGTGTGGATTTGTAGGACTTATTAACAGGAGAGAAAATGATATAAGAGCCAGAAATGATGACTCCTGGCTATTTCATGCCTTTTAATCACAGCTATTCAAACTGGTTGAAAAATTGCTGTACATAAATGCATATTCAATCAATTCTGTGTAACCAAAGTCCTACAGCACCAGAAATAATCAAAGTTACGATCTTTCATACCTCGTAAATATATAAACGCAAATCGCTTCTTGTTTTCACTAAATATGTGAAGCTAAAATGTGTGGTTTTTTTTTTTTTTTTTTTNTTTTTTTTTTTTTTTTTATGTGTGTGTGTCCTTGCACATGCTGCTGCATTAGGAAAACAGAGGAAGGACTGACAAGAGAGGAATGTAGCAACATCTACCCGCTGGTTTATGCTTCACACTCAGGCCTGGCATCAGCAGCCAGCATCTTCCTCTACAACAAGTACGCTGCCATCTTTTTCTTCTCTCTACTGTCAAACAAACTGACGAGTCTCAAGGTTTGTACCTGAGCTTGTAAAAGACACTGGTGCCTTGCACTGGATTTGACAAATATGTATCGAATGCTGTTGCATAATATCTTTGTTGGAATAAAACAGCAATTTTCAGGATTGAGATTTTTCAGACAAAAGTATCATGTTTCACACAAAAGCGCTGATGAAACCACTACTTTGTTTCTTATAGCTGAATAAATAGTGTGTATTAGGTTGTCATTAAAGATGCGCAGGTATACTGCAGTCTCATATAATTAAACATTTTATTGCTGTATGTGGCCTCATATTAACAATCTACTAACTTATCCTCATCTGAAAGAGTAATTTAATTTGATTTATTTGTTGATTGCTAATTTAAAGTGAAATGTGTGTGTTTTAGGTTTAAAAGTCTGATTGAGAATGACAGTCATGAGAAGAATAAATCCAACAATGCAGCCTTTTTACAAGTCCTCATTTCCTTTTACATCCAGAGTCAGGTAGTCTCTCTCTGTCGCTTTTTCCCTCTGAAATTTGAAATAATTCGACAATATCAAACCCTTTGGTCGACTTTTCCATCCTCTGTTGTTTGCTATAAAGAAAGAATTCCTTCCCTTACATTTATGGTTCCCAGTTCCACGACCATGGGACGTACCTGGTGGACAGTTTGTGGGGTGTTGCAGGCTCTGAGTTGAGGGACTGGGAGGCCATGACAACATTCCTGCTGCGGGAGACTGCTGAGGAAGAAGGTGAGAAACTTTGTTCATTTAACAGAAATACCATTTGCAAGCTTGATCAGTCAATGTTTGAAAAACGGCCATAATATTTAAAGCAATGGCTTTGTGAAATAGTGCTTTTTCCCTTTTTTTTCCTCGAAGCTCTGTGCAGCACTGCAAAATGCTAAAATGCTGTTGCATCCTGAAATACCGAATTATATTATATACCACGGGTCTACCATTGTCCTCTATTGCTGCAGTTGGCAGTGATTCTGCTTAAGCAAATAACTGGCGCGGCTGTTTTTTCTGCCGGTTAACATGCGATGGCTTAAGGTTGCTCACTTTAACTTTAGATTTTTGCAGAATGTGTTTGACAGCATGTTTGAGAGTCCAATCGGGTGGAAAGGACAACATGTCTTGTGGCTGCACTGTAGGTGCTAACTATCTTACAATCCATCCCAACCAGAGCAACCTACAATTCTGCACNCCCCTCTGCCACCAGATTTCATGTACGAGAAAGAAGGAGCTCTCATAGAGTTAATGGTATGCGCCATCAGACAGGCAGCAGAGGCAACGCCACCTGCTGGGAGAACTCAGAGCAAGAAGGTGGTGACATGCAAACAAACACATGGAGAATCGGGTTCTGTTTTTGTTTTCATTTCAAATTCAGTCTGCGCACGTGCACATGCACATGTACATGGTTGAACTGATGTGTGCGTGATGGACGTGTGTGACTACAGACCCTCAGCATGAAGGATAAGATGATCCAGAATCAAGACAGGAGACGCATCAGCACTCACTTCATTCCTCTGCTGCCGCAGCTGCTGGCGAAGGTACACACACACACACACATACACATGTTATGAGCTGAGTAACAACTTCAGCTCCTGTTCAACTTCCCCTAACTTTATTGGTTTATTTTAATCAGACAGTCATGACTAAAAATTTAATATTGTAGTGAGAACATTATGTTGCACTATATGTTGTCTTTTGAGATTTTGTTTATAAATGCTGAACTTGTGTGTGTGTCTCCTCCTCCTCCCCTTGCTGATCTCCAGTACTCAGCAGACATGGAGAAAGTCAGCCTCCTTCTCAAAGTTCCCCTCCACTTTGACCTGGAGACATACAGCAGTGGTGGGCGGCTGGAGAAGGTAGGAGGNTTCCCCTCCACTTTGACCTGGAGACATACAGCAGTGGTGGGCGGCTGGAGAAGGTAGGAGGGCTGCAGATCTGGACAACAATAGAATTTGAACATGCGAGGAAGTCTGCCTTGTTTGTGGGCAGTTTATTTTCCTCAGAGATACAGAAGTTAAAAACTTTAGTGTAAATCTAGTTTGTGGCTCTGATTAATCTCTTCACAAATTAGCTCATGGTTCTTGTGAATCATTATCATCCCTTATGTCTTCTGATCACTTAAATATGCTCTTTTTCTGAGGTTGGAAGAAGAGCCTTGAGATGCTAGCAACACAGAGAAGTGCTAGGAAAAGAAATGAGAGAACATGGATTTGTTTGCTTTTCTGTCTTCCCCNCCATTCCTCACCCCCCAGTACCTTGATCTGCTGCTGTCCCAGATATGTAGCATAGTTCAGAAGCACACCGAGGCCTCTGTGCTGGAGGCCTGCGCCCGTCTGGCCAATGCTCTCTGTTCCGACTGCTACACCTTCTCGTCCCGCTCGCACTTGGCATTCAGCCAGCTGCTGGATGAGCTGACTGACTGCTTCAACACCTACTTCTCTGATCTGCTGCAGGTGCGCGAGCGTAACGGCGTAGCTCGTCCACAGGCAAATTCAGCACATGACAAAACGCTCTTCTAGTCTTCATGCAGCTCTGTTTCAACACCAGAAAGAAACAAATAATGAAATGGTATATTACAGTGTCTCCCAATTAACTGTTTACCAGCATATTCAAGACATTTCCCCAAATAATTCCTTTTGTGGATTTACAAGAATGCAACAGAAGTCCATAAAATTGTGCAGATAACACACATAAACACACACATTTACTTAGGTAACTTGGTTATTGTTTGCTTTGTACAGTAACCTGATTTCTCAAACATTTACATAAGAAAACCAGTATTTTTTTTTTCATCAGGTTAAGAGATTAAGAAAAACCCAGTTATTTCTACTGAAAGCTGATTTTGTGGCCTACATGTCATTATTGTAGTGAAACAAATTGATTTGGATCGTAACTGTTTTCTTAAAAATGTTTGTGTGTACTAATACTGTACTTACAATGTACTAAGGGTACTGCAGATGAAGATGAAGTCTATAGTGCAGCCACTGCATTGAAAAGGATTGCAGCCTTCAGCAGGCAAGTTTGTGTTGTTATACAGTATGTGGACACGATAGTGCTGGTACTTACTGCTACTTACACAGAGGTGTGTGTGTGTGTGTTATGTATTTCCTAGTGCCAAGGACCTGACAGGCTGGAAGTTGTTTGACCCCTGCCTGCAGCTCTTGAAGAGCTCTGTGGAGTCCAACGACCTGAACACGGAGGTTTGTGGTAAACTCAGGTTGCTGTGGGTTGCAGACAGGAGCTTAAAGAGCTTACAGTGTCAGAATTTTTAATAATTCATGTGAAACCCAGTACTGCTGGAATGTTGTCAAGCAGTTTGATGAAATCTCTTCATTTCCTGTGCCGAGGTGCTGTTAACTAGCTGGCATTACCCTTCATGTAGAGAGAAGTAAACACAAATACGTATATGGATAAATGATTAAATGAATTATTTATGTTTAATACAAGCGGCCGTTCAAACGATGTCCAATTTCTCCTTGTGGGTGTTGGGTTTTCATGTGTTACAAGACACTAAGCAAGAAGTTTTGCTACTGAAAAAAAAGATGCGGTAATTTGCAAAAATGTCTTTCTGGTCAAAATGGTGGTATAATCCCTGTAACACACACACACATAGCATCCTCTCATTAATTCGTGTGGCGGTTCAAACAGGCTAATTGACTTTTCTTGGTGTGTTGCAGCTCCTGGTAGCAGTGCTGAAGTGTGCAGCACTGCACCTGATGTGGGCCAGAAAGAACGTGATCACCTTCAAACCAACCGAGGTGCTCATCTCTCATTATGAAACACTCGTGTGTTGTGTTTTCCCTCCAACGCTGCATTCATAATTGATTGGATGTTTGGCAGCAGGAGCTCTGAAGTGTACGAGTGTGACGTTTGAAGTGTGACGTGATGGAGCAGCGATTCATTTCACTAGCTGTGTTTCAGTCTTTTTCAGCAAGTTTTATTGAAAATAACCTTTTTCCACAGTTGAAATGCAAAATTTTATACAAGGCAACATGTCTTGCAAAATACTTAAAGGACCATACCTGTGATTTTGCATGTTTGAGCCAACCCATATTCACGTTACATTACCGCCAACCATCTTCCAAAACATACTACTGGAGTGGTAAATTTCAGATTTTTTTTTTTTTTTTTTTTTTTTTTTTGACATTATGAAATAGAAAATAAACACATCTCAGACGCTGAGGATAACACAACAAAGTCCAAGTCTTATTTCCTTGCTTTCCTTTTCCTACCTTCCAGACTGCCCCTGGTTTCAGGTCATTCCAGTACACTAAAAAAAAAAAATCAAAATGTAGAGACTTGAATTGTGCTTGAGATATGAAGACATCACAGCAAACCACAAGCCATTTTTTTTTTGTCGAGGTTACTTAATTTAACCGATCCAACACGGAACTGTTGTGCAAAGAAGAAAATGTACGTCTCCGCCAGGGAATATAGTCCCAGGCGAAGACTGCTTTTACTAAATTAAATTAAAGTGACTGTCTTCTGCAGTCATTCTTAGGTGTTAGCAGGCGAAATGTTGAATTTTAAGTTGGGTGAATCACCTGAACATTTGATTTTTTTTTTAAATTTATTATTTATTCACATTCATATACATCACAACTAGACAATAAAACCAAAAAGGACTAACATAATTCTGAAATATAACACAGAAACAACATGACAAAAAACAAAAAAAAGAGGGGCCTCCCAAAACTATTAGGTACCTTTAAGAAACTACAAAGTTCCTCCAGATTTCATATTAATCTTTATCATATTTTTCTTATTTTCTAATTAACATAACTTCATAAGACATTGTTATCGCCAATACATTCATCCCTTCCCTAAAGGTGGGTGTGTCAGTGTTTTTCCAATGCCTAAGAATCAGTGCTGATGCTATGATGCTAGACCCAGACTTAACACTTTAAACCTGAATATTTGATTTTGAAAACTAAAATCCAATTTTGTGTTTTGGAAAAGGGTTGGCAGTAATGTAACATGTATGCGGGTAGTATCTAAAAACCACCAGTGTGGTCCTTTAAACAGAAAACCCTGGTACTGTGAACTTATGTTTCCAGCCTTCCAGTTACCACATCTGTACAAACTTGATGATTCAACAACCTTGACATTCAAATCAGAGAATCAACTCTGTTATCATCAGACCTGGGGGGTAATATTTATTATGAATAATAACTCAGAAATGGCACTTTTTCTGCTGCATAAAATGATTAGCACAGCTTTGTCTGACACTAGACGAATGTTCCAAGCAATGAAGGAATTTCATATATTAAATGATGAATTTCGACACGTCAGCATTAGTCTTCGTAGTTTATGTGCATACAGTTCATCAAAAAAATTATAAGATTTTCATTTTGAAGCAGCTTAAGTGGCTCCACTTCATTCCAGTCACCTCTAATCTGTACTAAATTTTGGCCTGTCGCAGCTCATTGCTTCAGCATGCCACACACACACACACACACACACAGAAAATGTCAAACACCTGCTGCTATGACTACCTGAGATAAACTGATCTACACAAGGAATACCTGTGCGACAGCCGTCACCATCACAGCAAAGCTGCGGCGGCCATGTTGCTGGACTTCCTGTGTGTTTTTGGAGGTCTACCTGCCTTTGTTGTTTATCAGCCCAGCAGCTGTGCAGACAGCAGGCCATTAACACAGCAATCTGTCAGAGAGAGCATCCCAGTCCACGGTCTCACTCACACACACACGCTTTCTCTCACTGCCTCGCTCTTTCTTACTCCATTTCTCTGTCTTTGTTCTATCTTTCACTCTTTCACCCTCCTGTTCTTCTTTGTGCTCTTTCTTACTCACCCTGCTGTTTGTCTCACTGCATCATTATTCATCCCGTCAACATTTGTGTTTACCTAAATCATAATCCCAGAGAAAACGTGTGTGTTCCTCACGTTTGCTTATTTCCATCTCATCTGCTATCATGTATTATAGCAGGACTGAATGTGTTCCTCCCATGCACATACACAAACACAGAAACGTACAGTTTGGTTATGACAATAATGATGAAAAAGTGTCTGATTTTATCTGTGGCTGATCGGTTTATTTTTCCACTTTGTTTTAGTTAGCAGAGACCTTAAAGTGAATAAATGGGAGTCCAGCCTAATTGGTTGGTAAATAATTAATATAGAAGCCTAATTTACATTTAGAGCATCTGGTGGATGAAAGGAATTTGCCCTGCATCTCATTCCTTTCCCACACACACACACAAATGGGCACGTTTTATAAGCATTTTCCTCACCTCTAGCCTTTGATATTCCATCATCTCTCTCTCAGGCGGAGCTGAAGCGTCTGAGGAGGGAGGTGCGTTCGTTCTGTCACGTGTGTGAGACGTGTCTGTCTGTGGATCAGGCTGAGATCAGAGATCAGGTATCAGCTTTGTTACATGTAGAATAATCGAATAATCTCTTGCATGAACTAACAGATCAGGGTTCAGTCGAGGTGAACTTACAACTTGTCTACAACATCTTTACAACTTTTTTTTTTGTTTGCGATAGATATGTTCTCACTAGGTTACGTGTGTGTGTGTGTGTGTGTGCGTGTGTGTCTGTCCACAGGCGTTTGAGCTGCTGTGTGACTTGCTGCTGATTTACAGTGCGACCAGTGTTCGCTCTGAGCCCACCCTCCACACGTTGGTCCACTTGCCCTCTGATTCCCTGCGCTTCGTTCTGGCCACATTCGTGCTGGATTACATCTTCTCTGGCCCCGAAGATGTTGAGTCTGCTGGTGTGTGTTGCACCAAGAGTTTGTGGCAAAAAAAGAAAAGAAAAGAAATGACAAAAACTAATTGCGGTGCTTTTCAAAAAGCATCTTCGGTCGTTTGTCGTGATAACAAAGATAATCGTTCTTTCTCACTGGGAACTGGCAGTTTCCGAACAAGCTCTTCATCTTTCATTATGTGTGTTGGTTGCACGTGTGTCGTGTGGGGGTGTGTGTCTGTCAAAGCCATGTGACTGCTTCTCCTGTTTACATCTCATTAATGATTGACTGTAACAATACCAGATATTACTGGATCTGCTGTACCACAAGACCAATAGTTAAAGGACTATACTGGCAGTTGTGCATGTTTGAGCCCAATATATACCAGCTTACATGTTACGACCTGACAACCATTTCCCAAAACATACTACTGAAGCAGTACATTTTAGAATTGTTTTTCCTACCTTCCACAGTCATTGGTTTCTGTTCATTCCAGTACACTATTAAAATGAACTTGTAGAGACTTGAAACATGCTACAGATACTTAATCCATCACAGTGAACATGACACCTATATAGTCCCAGGAGAAGAGGGCTTTTACCGAGAAATTAAAACCACTGTGCCTTCAACAATTATGCATAAAAAAGTGAAACATTGAATTTTAAGGTAGGATTATCAACTGAACATTTGATTTTGAAAGATTGTGGATTTTTGGATATGGTTTTGTGTTTTGGAAGTTGTCAGTAATGTAAAGTACATATATGCTGGTTGTATACATTAGGCCTAAACATCCAAACTTGCCGGTACGGTCCTTTAACTATTGGTCTTTTAGGCTCACCTCTCACTCCTTTGCTCCAGCTATGACTCTTTGTCTTTTTGTAGATGAAGATAATGAGGAGATGAAGATAACTATTCTGCACAGGAAGCGCAGCCAGCTGGCTGGCTACTGTAAGCTGGTCATCTACGGCGTGCTGGACCTCACTGCTGCCACCGACATCCTCAAGCAGTACAGCAAGGTGGACAAGAGAGGCAGAAAAACAAGTCTGAAATGGAAATCAGCGTTTGTTTGTTTTTTAATACCTCCTCTTAAAATAGGGAAAATATCTCAATTGCAGAGGGTTCACAGGGTATCCACGGGGTCTTAAAAAGTCTTAATTTGATTCCACCAAAACTAAGGCCATAAAATGGCATTAAAAAGTCTCAAATTAGATTTCCAAAGGCTTTTTTCCTGTTATAATGTAACAAAAAAAAAAAAAAAAAAAACATTTTTGAAAAACGTAAAAAATTCACAACAAAAATTGAATTTCGATTTGTTTGAGTCGGAAATTTCCATTCACCGGTTGATGCACAGAGAGGACAGCAGGGTCCATGGATCCTTAAAAAGTTTTAAATTCGTTTATACATTTTATATGTAAATCGCTGTTTTGTATTTTAACGTAACGCAGACCGGAAAACGAACAGCGATAATTTATCGTTGCAGTAGTCACTATAGCGTTGTTAGCATCTTGGGCTAAAGTAGCTTTAAGTAATGTATATTAATGGGAAGTAGCGATGAATATGAGATGCATGTGCAAAAAGTAATTCTAACTCAGTAGAATGGGACTCAAAGACGTGGAATTGAACACGTAGTACGAGAAATAGAGTGGCTGTGAAAACCCGTCAACTACTAACGGTATGTCTCAGTACCGGTCAGCAACACCGAGCTAACAACGTTCAGTTTCACTGCGTGGCTACAGAGGAGGAAGACAAACCAGCTCAGCTGACAGATACGGTTATACCGGAACTGTTTAAGATCACATCCAGTTCAGGTCCCTGTGATCACAGTTCATGTAGTATGAGACATCTCAGGATTTAAAGTAAAGTTTTCTCATGGCTTTTATGTTAAATCATATCATGATGATATATTACACTCATCAATATGCACAGTTTTGTCTAAACTGATCACTATTGGCCCGGCATTTAGAATTGTTCTAACTTCATCAAAAGTACATACAAAATCCTAACACAAGATACTGTATATGGAACTTCTTTTAATAATGCACATATTCATGTTTTTTTGCTCGTGGTAGGAATATGCACATGCAAACAAGAAAAGGATTGGATATTTTCATATGATTTATTTAATAGGAAATTAGTGGCTTGCTGAATTTGTGTGTGTGTGTGTGTGTGTGTGTGTGTAAGTCTCTTTGTTCTTTCCTTTAACAAGTTTGTCAAAAGGAAACATGAATAATGAAGCAAATGTGTAAAAGAGTGGAGGAAGGCGAGAAGATCTTTCTAGAAGCAGTGAAGGTGCTAACAATGAGTCAGTGAGAACAGCGGTTAAAACAAATCATGGCTGGAATGGAGTGATTTTCTACAGTTTAGACATATTATGAGTGTTTAAAAAAAAGACTGATGAAGAATAACGAATATGTTTTTTTTCCTGTCTTTTTCTAGTACTATAAAGACTTTGGAGACATCATCAAAGAGACTCTAAGCAAGACCAAACTCATCAATCCAGTGCAGAGCGCCAAGACTGTCTGTCTGAGTCTGCAGCAGGTGAACATAATGTTTAAATAATCATCATCCACTCCCACCCCCCACCTTTGTAATTTTCATTATGTAAAGCAGCACAGTTTCCTGCTTGTATCAGAAAGTTAATGTTTATCATGTCTGTAAATTTGGAAAGTCACCGATCAGAAAATGATACTAATTTGACATCTAAACACTGCTGTAATTGTGAATGGTATTGTTTTGTTGTGTGATAAGTTAACTATAACAATATAGTTAGCCAATCACAAGCAATGCAGAAATTCTTTAGATCATGCATTGTTTAGTCTTGGTCAGTGAACAAGCAGAAGTGTGTCCATATCCAAATACTTGTTTGTGTATCACTACTTTTGCGTGGCATCTGTGGACATGTTTTGTCTGTTTGTGTGTTCAGATGTTCTCACAGATGCTTTCAGAGGAGAGCAGCAGCCAGGATCTTGGTGAGATTAGAGATTTGGCCAAGAGGCTGGCCATGACCTTTGGAGTTGATCTTAATCGTGTCCGCAGGCCGCTGGTGGCCCTTCACACGTGAGTAACACACTTGCCTTTGACAAAAACACACACAGGTTTTCCTGTCAGATTTTCATTTAGCACATTGAAGGAGCAGATGTTGTGTGGTGACCCACATTCATTCCTGCAATATTACAGGTTTAAGAAGTTATGGATTGACTTTATAGCCATGATGGCATTTATCCAGCTATGAACAACTGCATTTAAATGAATATTGAAGAAAAGAACACAACATTTCCTCTTATATGATAACTTTCAGTTAAAGGACCATACTACCATTGTGCATGTTTGAGCCCAATATATATACAACCCGCATACATGTTACATTACTGACAAACAATTTTCAAAACATAAAACGATATTTTTTCAAATCCCCTAATCTTTCAAAATCAACATAATATGATACACCCACCTTAAAATTAAATGGTTCGCCTGCTAATACTTTTGTGCGATTGTAGAACACACGGTTGTTTTATTTTCTCGGTAAAAGCTGTCTTCACATGGGACTATATTTCCTGGTGGAGACTACATCGTCTTCCGTGCAGCTCCATGTTGGAACGGTTAAATAAAGTTATTACTTAAGCAAAAAAAAAACCTAATAGACATCGTTGTGATGGATTACATATCTCAAGCGTGTTTCAAACCTCTACAAGTTGATTTTTGAAACCAGCGGCAGTATGGAATTTAGGGGGGAAAATTCTGAAATTTACTGGTTAAGCAGTATATTTTTTAGGAAATGGTTATCTGTAATGTAACGTGTACACAGATTGGATGTATTAGGCTCAAACATGTATGATCCTTTAAGTTTCTGTTTTCTATATTAGCTCATATTCTTTTTGAAATATTGTGTGTGTGTGTTTTTTAGCTTCGGCATACGTTTTGCGTTGCACTCGGAGGAGGGGGAGGAGCAGCACCCGAACCTGGCCTTCTTGGAGATCCTCAGCGAGTTCAGCTTCAAGCTATTGCAGCAGGACCGAGCCTCACTGTGAGGAACAAAAAAGCACACACACACACAGACTCATCTCGATCCACAAAAAACATTAATTATGCTGTCAATAAAGTTGTATACTTTTCTCTTTATCAGCGAATCTCATAACTTTAACACTAACTGAAGAAAAGTAAAGCCGATATGACTTCATCGTCAGAAGATTAGAAAGGTCATGTCGTCTCGCTGAATCTAGAGCCAGCATATGAATTTCCCTGCTGCTTTACCTCAGATGTGTTACTTTCAAGAATTATTGTAAAGCAACTTGATTTTCTACTTTTTTCACACAGAGGAAGTTATATTAAGTTAAATTTGGAAGTTGGATTGAGAAGCTTAGATTTTTTTTCTCAGCATTTCTTGTCCAGTGGCCCCAAACTAATGATATAGCTCTCTGTATTTTGGGTAAATTCAGTGGATTAGAGCTAATAATGTTAGTTCTTGTTTATTATCAATGGTGACAGTTATGGGAATGAAATCATTGGATCCAGTCTAAACTAACAGCTTTATTTTGGACTTAAAAATAAGCAAAATAATCTGTCCAGAGAAATAAATCTATCACAAAACTTGCGCTCATCCTGAAAACGTTACTTCCATTTTATTCATGTCACTGCTTTGAATCTGATTTTGCACAATCGACTGAAAAACCAACAGAACCGAATCTCCACACGTGAACAAAGGTTTTGCTTGGTCTTTGTCCTCGCCCCTGGCAGGGCTGCGTTTCTGAAAGCAGAGTGTGACGATGCCACCCTCTGCTGTCCGTCAGTCAGTATGTACCTGCGCTCCTTAGAGGGCCGCTCTTCCTCCAAAGCCAAACAACAGGAAGAAGGAGGAAGGAGGAGAACCAAATCTGCCTCCTCCCACGACACTCCTGTAACGAAACGCAGGAGGACCACAGCTCAGGGTGAGACGGATGGACGCTACACAAATACGTGTGTGTGGATACAGTGCATATAGAGAGAGAGACACACACACACACACACACACACACACAACAATAGTATACTAACGAAAGCTGCTGCTTAATTGATCTGCAGTATGTTGGGAAAACAAGGCGTCATAATCAATATTTCCTTCAGGTTCTGTGTCCAACACCAGCAGAGGATCCTGGCTGGATAGCAGCAGCATCCACAGCAACCTGCCCACCCCCGNGCCCTCACCTCCACTGTCCAGAAACACTCGTCCAGACAAAAGGCCCACGAGCACCCCACAGACTCCACTCCTAGCAGCAGCTTAACTGAAGAGGGGTCTGAGGATGAGTTTTCAAGGTAAGCTGATGTTTCTGCATCGTTACCTCCTGCCACATCTGCAATCTCCCTTCTAAAGTTTGGAAATGATCGCCAGCCTGGTTGATGTTGCCATGGCGGGAAGCGGTCATCAGTCTAACAGTCTCTATTCTCTTCTTAATAATGGATTTGCGGGGAAAAGCTAGTTTGCTGCATGGGGTATATTTTGCAGCTGCAGAAATATTTTCAGCTTGATAACTATAAGTACTGACAATTATTGTTTTTGTCTGTTGTTTTGCTGTTTGTTCAATAACTGTATGTACAACACACCTATATATGTTTTTCATCTGTTAACTCGTATCCTCAAATGGATAGCTTAAAAAAAAAAAAAAGTTCACCAGCTGCTTGGAGCATTTTAGCATCCGGCTTGAATTTATAATAGAGCTTCGAAATGATGACTGGTCACGTAAAAGTGGCTGATAACGTAGGCAAACTTTCCTGCTGTTGCCAACATAAACGAACTGTTCTTCAGGTTCCACATGCGAAAGGCGAGGCCCATCAAACGCCGACAGTTGTNAAACGAACTGTTCTTCAGGTTCCACATGCGAAAGGCGAGGCCCATCAAACGCCGACAGTTGTCCTCCAGCCTGACGAGCCCCACCATTGATGAGCCAGAGCTGGACTCCCGCCTCACCTTGTGAGACCAATTTATTATGAGGATACGAACAGTTTTATTCTGTTTATAATACTCAGAAATTACAAGTATTTGGATTATTAAGTTGTAGCTATTATCAGCTAAGAAAAATCTAAAAGATTGGTGTGTGTGGTTGTGTGTGTGTGTGTGTGCATGTGCTTGCTCCCCAGACTGTCTCTGATTGAAGAGGATAATGCAGAAGGAGAGCCTGAGATTGAGGATTTCCAAAGCAACTCTGATGAAGATACTGGCTATACACTGGTAAAAAAAACAACAAAACAAAGCAATAATAATAATAAAGAAGAGAAAAATGGCCCATTTTAGCATTGACTAACGCTAATTTAAATGTAATAAAGTTAAAAACACAAAGTGATCAGTCAGTTTTACTGTTGTTACAAACGGTATGTTTTGTTAGCCACAAAGGTAGTATATGTGATTTTGAAGTAACGGCTACAGTAACAGATTTGATCCAGTTTGGGTATTTTTAATAACGATAAAACTGAGAAATCACCAATAAAAGGTACAGTATATTAGCTAAGTGCGTACTAGAATCTTAGTTTGTTTTTTTGTTTTTTTTAGCTGGAATAAGTAATTTCACAAAAGGTTAAAGACTACATTCCTGGAAAGCTCAGACTTTCTCTTATCTTTGTCCTGCAGCCTTCAACTCGTCACACCTCAACCAGTGTCCTTGATGAGCTGTTTGAGTAAGAACAACACAGGCCTGCAGGGTTCGTTCCCTTTATGTTCCTTCATTAGGTCATCTCTTCAGTGCTGCTGTAATGTTGTTGGAGGGGAAGAGAAAGCCAAAATAATTCTTGAAAAATGGGTGTAATTAAGTTACTAAAAGTTCAAGTTTAGAAAAAAAAAATTGTTGATATTACTACAGATCTTTGTTACGCTGGTATTATGTTTCATTCTATGTTTTCGTTACTGTGGATAGTTCCTTCTTTTTTTATAAACACATGTTAATATAATATCCAATAAAGTTGATTGAGAAAGCAATACTGATAGTGTTATTGAAAATCTCACATGAGAATGTGTTGACCGGTCAGCAAGTGATCAAACGCACATTAAGTCACAAACAAGACAAACTCAGCTGTAATACAATTTAATGCAGTTTAAGAGAGTATGACAGAAGATATTACAGCTAATTGGTAGTGTTGTGGAATTTGTTCTTAAGTGAAGAAAACATGATGCATGCATTGAGATGAGATGATTCAGTCAGATTTAATGAGAAATCCCAAGAAGCAGCACACAAAGCAGCTCTTAAGTCCGGGATCTGACTCTAAACATTCAAATGCTAATTATGGAATTCTTTTCATACTTATACAGTACCATTGTTGGTGGAAAAATACTGAAAATAGATAAGTAAATTTAAAAAAAACAGGTGCAGTTCTCAAAAAGAAGCTGGATGAAAAGGTCATCTTGTTGCAATTTCACACAAGGCAGTCAGCACATTTTTATCAATCCAAGGTCAGCTAAGCAAGCTTACAAACCATTATGTGCAGTGGAAAAGTGCTGTCTCTGACTAAAGAGTCACTGAAATATTTTATAACTACAGTATTATTAAGTATACAGAATCAAGGCAGTAATCTCATATTTTCTCCCACAGCAGAGACAGAAGAATGTACATGTACTTATCAAGAATTTATGCACCCCTTATCTGACTGTTCAAGCATGGATTCTGTGTACCAGTCTGTGCAAAGTAATGTTTTTTTATTCTCATTAGTTATTGACAAACACGTTTCTGTAACGTTTGGTATGAAATTACGTCATAGATGTGAGTTTGTATATTTTAAGTTTGTTCTGTATGAACCTAGCGTTTAATGTGCGCTATTGTCTTAAGTGCCTGAGTTCACCCTAGGTCATTCAGTAACAAGCAATCCAATCGCTACTTTTCGCGCCACTCCTGACAAATGGGGCGGAAGTTTGTTGGATCACGTGGTAAGGGAATAGCCGCAACTTTCGCGCCATCATGAAAGCCCGCCTCCCCTAAAGTAAAATCGCGTTCCGATAGGCTGTTTGAGACGTCAGACTCGCGCCACATTTTGCACCGCGTCCGCGACCGGGGAGAGCTTCCAGCAGCAAGTGAATGAATAGTCGTATCCTGTGATAGTAGAAGAACAAACCTAAATCTGAACTGTATTAAGTTGGTGTTTAACGTGGGATTTTGGAGATACCTTACCTGAAGATTAACCGCTGCAGCTATGGCTCGTAAGGATTATGCAGCAGAAAAAGGTAATGGCTTGACTTGGATAATAAATGCATGGCAGCAACAGGTTCTTTTATAAAACTCTAAAAAAAATAGATATGCTCTCTAAACTGTTCTTCGAGTCATAAGTGAAGGCGTACCTTGTAATAAATTCACGTGAGAACCCTTCCGATCGTTAGCCGTGCATGTTCGGTGTAACTGTAACGCTACATGTCTCCTTTTGTTCAGCTGCACTACTTTTCCTTCACCACAAGTCAGATTGACCATTTACCTCTAACAAAATTAGAATATTTACTTTTATTCCATGGGTCGTCAAACTTTGTAATATTTCACATAAAATTTGTGTTCACATAAAGTTTTTGCAAAGTTTTATAAACAGTAACAACCATCTGTGTCGCTTTAGTTTGCAACTAGCTTAAAATGACCCGGATGGATTTGCTTAAACAAAGGACCGGGCGCCAGTGTGCTAGCACATGGCCATTAGTAGTATTGAAAGTTAAACGTAATTAATAATATCAGAAAGTTAGGCACGAGATGCTCATTTTGTTGTTTGTTGTTACGTAGAACAACGCGAACTCGTGGATGCCGTCGCCGTGTAACGTTTGTAAAGAGCTACACTTTTAAGTGGATATGTGCCTGTTCGGACATATTTAGCAAAAGTTACGCAAGTCCATGCTACTTATAAGTAAAGTTAATGGTAATTGGGTCAATTTGAAATATAATGGTCAGTAATGTAGCTAACGTTATGTATGTATAACTAAAATAACTCCATGATATGGTACTAATTATGTCGCTGTGAGATTTTTTTTTTTTTCGACAGTGCGACATGAAAAGTTTTAAACGACAAAGCTGGGGCGTTAAGAATACACAATATTCTTAAACTAAACAGGAGTTAAGTTATGCAATTTCATTTTTTTCCAGGGTTATCAAACGAGGTATCTTACTTATTTTTATTGCTTACCAATTTATTGCTACTCCATAGCTAAGGTTAGCGTGCTATCAGGTTAGCCAGGTCTCCCGAACTGACTAAAACTGCCATGTTGTATTAGCTACCGTGCTGTTTTACATTTATTGAATCCAGCTACTACTTGACGGTCTGCTTTACAACCTGGTGGCTTTTACTCTTGCTCAAGGGCAGTTAGAAGCGACATATGTATGATTTGTGGGATTTGAACCTAAATCCTTTGGTCACTAATGCTATTTTGGTCTTAAAGTAAACAGATTGCACGTTGAAGTGGCGTAATAAATTTAGTGAACAGGCATGACAAAGTAAACTAGTACCCAGTCCAGTGTATTTGGTATAGTATATTTACTTGGTAGTCACAATTTTAGTTTTGATTCTTTCATTTCCTCTTGGACAGTGTTTCACGGTGTTTATGTAAGATCATCCATTGATCCAGGTGTTCCTCTAATCTGTAAATAAAAGGTGCAGAAAACCACAGATTTTCTATAGTTTCATCAGCTGCCCTCGGGTATTTCAGATAAATTAGCAACATTAGCTAGTAACTTTATACCACTTTGTTAAGATAAACAGCTTTTCTTTTTCTTTTTTAAAGTATTTATCAATCTAGTTAGTTATCGTCAGAAGATAAATACGCGGATTAGAAAACAACAAGTCTGGACTAATTTTAAGAGCGGAAGGATCGCGGAGGGATATCAGAGTGACAAGGTACCAAGCCATGTGCTGCTTTGTTTACAATAACATCCTGGAACATAGAAATAATAAATCAGAGGTGAAGATTTTTAACTATGGCGTCAAAGTAAGTGACAGATTTCTATGTTCGTTTAAGAACTACTTTAATTTCTTGGGTTACGGAATTGAATATTCTCAGTAGTTGTTCTTTCGAGAAGTGGGGGGTATTTTCCCTAAAAATGGACACTGAAGTGAGCGCGCCTGTTGTGTATTTTGTTATTGTCGCCGTCAAGATATCAGCTGCGTAGCGCAGGTTATTTCTCTCTAAAACTGTGTCGGAAGACATTTTCGAAGCAAACATGGTGCCTACAATTGATCAGCTGCAGTTACAGCGATACTGAAGGCAATAGTGACTCATCGAGATTACAGGATGCCATGTTACTCAACAAAGGGGGTCGTCGCAGGACAACAAATTAGCTCCCAGTGAGTAGGGCCCGCTGTTGTTGTTTTTTAACCCCCTTTTTAAACTTAAAAAAAACCTTTAATATCAGAGACAAACGAAAATGTAAGGTCAGTGAGTAATGATTTCTTTGTTTAAAAAATAACTGGTTGTCTCTAAGGTGTTCTTGATTGTGTTAATGCTGATGCTTTTTGTTTTGTTTACAGACAAATGCAAAAGGTTCCTGCAAGAGTTTTACACAGAGGATGACTCCAGCAAGAAAGTGTTCAAATATGGAGCACAACTTGTATGTATTATGTGTAGTGCCCTACTGTTGTTAGATTGGTTGATTTACAAAAAGAAATTGACAAGCTAGTTTGGGATTGAGGTTTAGTCTTTGTCCTCCTGGACAGCATGGTTTAACTGGTTGCTGTTTAGTGTGGAGATCAAAAGGCTTCATTTATTTTTCTTTACAGAATTGTTCTAATTTTTGCATAAAAGAAGGCCAAAGGCAATAAGTAAATTAAAATATTAGGTTTAGGATTCTTAGTACAGTCTTATTTGGAGGTATATTAGTTGTATAAAAATATATATATTTTTTTTAGTTTTTTATAGTCAGCTAATACAGGGTTAGGGTTAGTGATTGACTTAATGATTTATTTGTGTGTGTAATATCCTCGTAATAAAACAAGTAAGCCAACTAATTTCTTCATCAAATTCTAAATTACATCTGGATGAACTACAATAGCATGCCCACTTAAAAAAAAAAAAGAAAGAAATTTTTCTTCTTATAATACTGTCTTATTATTGAGCAGTGTTTGTTCAAATCCGATCTCGTAATTGTTGAATGGCTGTGCTAATTACTTGCCTGCATGTGTACAGTTGGCACTGGCTCACAGGGAGCAG
The DNA here is from genome assembly GCA_014773175.1 of Lucifuga dentata. NCBI lineage: Eukaryota > Metazoa > Chordata > Actinopteri > Ophidiiformes > Bythitidae > Lucifuga > Lucifuga dentata. The sequence continues at coordinate 120,111 of VXCM01001316.1, forward strand.
GTGGCTCTCTTTGTGGACCTGGATGATGTGGCGGAGGAAGACCCCGAGCTGGTGGAGAGCATTTGCGAGAATGCAAAGCGCTACACGGACCTGTTTGCCGACGCCATCCATGAGCTGCTGCCAGAGTACAGAGAAAGAGATGTGCGTAGGGCTGCACAGCAGATCCTGTGTGGTTTTTACAAAGGCTCATACAATGCTGCTTATAATCAAGACATTATTGTAATTGCCACCACACTTGGACTGGATTTTGGCTGCGGAAATTTGAGAAGATGATTATTCTTTTATATCGAGCCTAATAGCTATGGTCATACAAGTTCTCTGTTAGCATGTCATCTAAGAATATAACAGATTCTGTCTATATCAGGTTGTGGCCAAGGATTCTCTGGATGTGTACATTGAGCACAGGCTGATGATGGAACAGAGAGGTCGAGACCCGGCAGACACTCGGGACGCATGTAACCAGTACCCACCAGAACTCATGAGGAGATTGTAAGTTGAATTATTTTTACAGTTATATTCATTATTATTTTTTTTTTTTTTCCTAAAATAAAAGTTGCATTTAAATTTGATGCTGCTTATCCATAATGACTTATTTTATCTTCGATTGTTTCAAAACAGCACACATGTCAAATAAGTTTAGGTGTTAGTGTAATATTTTTTTATAAAAACTAAAAAAAAAAAAAAAAAAAAAAAAAGAGGTCAGGGCTGACAAGTAGTTTTGTATTTACAGAATTTTTTTAAATTTATTTTTTATTTTTTTCCTTCCCCTACTTCCACAGTGAGCTGTACTTTAAGTCTCCGAGTACTGCTAAACCGAAAGTGGTGCGTGATGTGCGAGCTGACAGCATCGGGCGCCTGGTGACAGTTCGAGGCATTGTGACCCGCGCCACTGAGGTCAAACCAATGATGGCTGTGGCTACTTACACATGTGACCAGTGTGGCGCTGAGACCTATCAGCCAGTAAGACTTCTTGTCGGGGTCCTCATTTAGGTCCTGGGGAAGTGCAGAAATTAAACCGGCATCCCTCATAATGTCTTTTCATCCCTCAGATCCAGTCTCCTACCTTCATGCCCCTCATCATGTGTCCCAGCCAAGAGTGTGTCACCAACAAATCCGGAGGCCGTCTCTACCTGCAGACCAGGGGCTCCAAATTCGTCAAATTCCAGGAGCTGCGTATTCAAGAACATGTAAGGGTGGAAGATGATGTTGCCTTTTTGCCCACAGGCATATTTTAATTCATTTCAGTTTTAGTTCTATCCTGAATTATGAATGACATAATTTACTTCCATGTAATTCAATGTTTTGATTAGATTAACACTAATCAATGTCTTCCATTAATCCAGAGTGACCAAGTACCAATCGGTAACATTCCAAGGAGTATGTCAATTTATGCCCGTGGAGAAAACACACGTGTTGCCCAGCCAGGAGACCATGTGGCCATCACGGGAGTTTTCCTGCCTCTTCTGCGCACGGGCTTCAAACAGGCTGCTCAGGCAAGTGTCTGTTGACCAAAATTTTGGGTGTTTTCTTTTAAGAAACAGGCTGAAGCTCAAACTATCCTGAAGATATGCAGACGGACAAATTCTTGTTTGCTGTATCTTATTGTCAGAACTCTATGAAGAAGTTGGTTTTTCCCCATAACATGTCCATAAAGTGTTCTGATTTGGGTTTTGGTCCATCCAGGGTCTTCTGTCGGAGACTTACCTGGAGGCCCATAGCATCACACTCATGAACAAGACGGAGGATGATGAGCTCGGCAACGAGGAATTGACTCCTGAGGAGCTTCGCAGCATCTCGGGTAGGGGGTCTGTGTGGAAGACTGCAACCTTGAGCAAAACAAGGCTACGTAGAAGCCATGCACGACAAAGCCACAGCTCATTTTCTCATTCTTTCGGCAGCTGAATCAGATGCTCTCCTGTGTTGCAGATGAAGGGTTTTATGAGAAACTCGCCGGCTCAATTGCACCAGAAATCTATGGACATGAAGATGTAAAGAAAGCTCTGCTGCTGCTGCTGGTTGGAGGGGTGGAACAAGCTCCTAAAGGCATGAAAATCAGAGGTAAGCAGGTTTGTGGAGCACCCATATTTGTTAGTTTAACTAGAAGGATACTTGTGTACTGTTTATGTTTTTTTGTTTTTTTTTTCTCAGAGAGAATTTGACTTGTGATAGTTTCTCTAAAGCTGTTGATAGTCTGTGGAGCATTTCTCAGGCGGAAGCATTTACCTCTGTGGTAGAACAGAAATTGCAACACTCATGTCTTCACTCTTCTTCCTCAAGGAAACATAAATGTCTGCTTGATGGGAGACCCAGGAGTCGCCAAGTCCCAGCTGCTGTCCTACATTGACCGTCTGGCTCCACGAAGTGAGTGCAATCCTTATATTGGAGTCCTGCGCTGGTTTAATCATTTGTCTGGTAGGCTATTGTCTTTCTATGAGGACATGCTGGTAAAACATTAACTTCTAAAGTGATGGTCTCCTTAGAAATGGCTAAAATGCTTTGTGCTTCTATGCAAAGTTCTGACCAGTGAAGTGATTAGGAAACCGCAGTAGGTTCAGTACTCTGTTGTCGTGCGTCCTGAATGATGATCGGAGCTTTTAGGTTCTGCATCGAGATAAAGACAAACACTGCCACTGTCATTTCATGAGGTCTCTTTATTTTTTTATTTTGTTTTTTTTTTTTTTTTAACATTCCCATGTCCCCGCTCTTGTCTGCAGGCCAGTACACAACAGGTCGTGGCTCCTCTGGAGTTGGCCTGACCGCAGCAGTGATGCGTGACCCTCTGACTGGAGAAATGACCTTAGAGGGCGGGGCCTTGGTTCTGGCTGACCTGGGCGTCTGCTGCATCGATGAGTTTGACAAAATGGCCGATGCTGACCGCACAGCCATCCATGAGGTGATGGAACAGCAAACCATCTCCATTGCTAAGGTTTGGAATCAGTAATTCTCTTTATCGGAACACTCTGCCACCTTTTTAAACCTAAAGCCCTTTGACGACTCGTCTTCTCTTCTCCCCAGGCGGGCATCATGACCTCCCTTAATGCCCGTTGCTCCATTCTGGCTGCAGCCAACCCCGCATATGGCCGCTACAATCCCCGCAAGAGCATTGAGCAGAACATTCAGCTGCCAGCGGCTCTGCTCTCCCGCTTTGACCTGCTGTGGCTGATCCAGGACAAACCAGATGCTGACGCCGACTTACGTCTGGCGCAGCATATCACCTACGTCCACCAGCACTCTCGCNAAACCAGATGCTGACGCCGACTTACGTCTGGCGCAGCATATCACCTACGTCCACCAGCACTCTCGCCAGCCCCCCACCCACTACACCCCCATCAACATGAAGCTGATGAGGTCTGTGGAGCAGCTCACAAAGGGTCCACAGTTATTTTGGGTTACATATAGGAATTACTGCTATATTTAATACATTGTTAACTTGTTGAATGAGCTTAATCCAAGACATTAGACACTGACAACAAAGTGCCTTATACGTATTGTTAAAGTATGCTTGTTTTCTTTAGCAATTTAATAATGGGTGGCGTGTAATTCCCTCCAGGCGTTACATTGCACTGTGTAAGAAGAGGCAGCCTGTGGTGCCAGAGTTGCTGTCTGATTACATCACTGCTGCCTACGTGGAGATGAGAAAAGAGGCGCGAGTCAGCAAGGATACCACCTTCACCTCCGCTCGCACCCTGCTCTCCATCCTGCGTCTCTCCACTGCGCTGGTGAGAACCGCAGCCAAACTATTAAGCTGTTTCCTGAAGCAGCATATGTGATTCCTGATCAGAATGTTGATCACGTTAAAATTTCATCAGAAAATCTAATGAGCAAAAAAGTTGAAAGTTTAAGTTTGTCTTGACGTGTGCCTTCAACAGTTTTAGGCCGGTGTGCGCTAAAGTGCTTACAGTGCAGGTAGTGATAATAACCTGGCCTACCGCAGTGTGAGCACTTCTTTCCCACGCTGGACACGAGATCTCCTGACTGTCAGACTCCTGGAAATACCCTTCGACACTGACCGTGAGAGCAAACAGAAAAGCAAATGCATACATGCTATTCAATTGCATTTTATCCTGTTTCTTTAAAATCAGCTGACGGATGCTCAGCCTCCCTTCTGGGCCCCTGGTTGTCAAAAGTGCTGTTTGTGCAGGTAGCTGTCATCCAACCTACTGCAAAACCAGCACTTCAGGCAGACAGGCAGGCAACGTGTTGCATGCAGACGTCCACCGGGGGGCGAACCGTTGCCACAACCACGCCTATGTGACAGGTTTGTCTGTTCCTGGTCAGCTTTGCAGGGTGAGCAGTCAGCCTTTGTGCATAGCTGTGCAAACCCATGCAAAACTGACCATGGTTGGAACCAACCATCATGTTCCACTCAGGAACTTTCTCTGCAGGTGGCATGCAGGTCATTCCTGCGTCACTCATCCTGTACAGAGACTAGCTGGTGTTGAGAGGCGGAGACTTGGGCAATTGCCGGCCATCTCAGAGGGCATTGCACTTGTCTCGGTCTGACAGTGCCGGCACAGCGCAGCCTACATAACCCGGACTAGACTACCATCTTCTCTTACAAGAGAATTTTGTCTTTTACCGATCTTGCATTCATATTAATCTTCACTCTCTCCATTCATTGACCGTCGGCAGGCTCGCCTTCGCATGGTGGACAGCGTGGAGAAGGAAGATGTCAACGAGGCCATGAGACTGATGGAGATGTCAAAGGATTCGCTCCAAGCCGACAAGTCCAGCACCGCGAGGTTAGAACCCCAGAGTCGCCTTAATGACAGCGCTCCGTCAGCTCAGACTCCAAACAACTTAAGTGACCGGATGTCTGTATGCTAACATGTTATACTATGACCCAGTTTCCCCTTTATGAGCTTCTCATGCCCCATAATAATAGCTGCATATCCTGGAGGAAGCTGTAAAACTTCTTAGAATTTTTATAGAGCTCTGTTCACACAGCAGCGTGTTCACTCAGACAGGCCTCAGGACTGCCGGCGTGTCGGCTGTAAAACTCCTTGCCGCATGTTTCTGTCGGCTCAGACTTTGCAGAGGTATTCCATAATAAAACCTCACGTTTTAAAAGTACACAAGACAAAATGAATAAATCTGTACTGTAGCCATTATCTCAACAAGCTGACAGAATATCTTTTAATTCACGTTTCAAATCACATTTCTTTTAATTCCCCCCACGTAGAACCCAGCGTCCAGCCGACGCCATTTTCTCTCTGGTGCGAGAGCTCGCTACAGAGGGCGTCGTGGGCTGCGGTGCGTCCGGCGGCATGGTGCGCATGGCCGAAGCAGAGCAGCGGTGCATCTCTCGTGGCTTTACCCCCGCCCAGTTCCAGGAGGCCCTGGAGGAGTACGAGGAGCTCGACGTGTGGCAGGTCAATCAGGCTCGCACCCGCATCACCTTCGTCTGAAGACTCCAGCAAAACCCTGACCTGTGGGATCTCCCTCTGAGAGCGTACCTGAGAAAAACTATCAGTGTTGTTCTACAGACTTGAATAGAGCTCTTTATTTGTCCTTCTCCAGGTTTTCAGAATGTAAGTTGAGGAGAATTTGGACATTTTTAGGACAAGCATTTTTGCAGTAATTCTTGGTTTTGGAAACATAGCTCCGCCTTTTATGAATAAGATTCCTTTTAAGTCAAACACTTGTAAATATGTAATTTCTAAGCATCGATAACTAAGTACTACAGAGTATCCAATATACTGAAGTTTCCAGTGTCTGTGATGCTGAGCCATTCTGTACATTTTATACATCATAATGCAAATCAGTCAGTAAAAATTAATGTTCATCTTTGATTTGTTACTGTTAGTTATAATAAATTGGATGATTCAATATCCTGCTTTAGTTTGTGGTTTATTTTACCTGTGTGCACATGAAATGGAGACGTTGCAGTTGACTGTTTCACACATTGCCCGACTATTTGAAACAGCAGGTGAAAGCGTGTTGCTGTCATCTCTGAACACCTGGTTTGTTAGTGAACTGACCATAATTGCTGCTTTCAGTCGTTCTCATAAAACTCGCTGACGTGTTTTGTCAATCTGCAAAAACAAATGTTTTTTTTCTTGTATATTCTGCTAAAGTCGTTTAAAAAAGGCTGCACAAAGACCATGTGTTTTTACTTACTTAGCCTTCTTCCTCCTAGCTTGGACAAAAAGCTAGACGGTTTGCCTCCATCTGGTTCTGTCCATAGTAACATGTTGTGCTTCCCTCCTGGTGGAGTTCATCTCCACCAGGATGGTGCTCTCCATGTTGGTTTTGGTTGACCTTGTTTCTCAGCATATGCCCTAGCTACCATGAAGGACCATTCTGATGATTTTGCATGTTTGAGCCAAATAAACCCGCATACACATTATTTTACATAAAGGATCAATAGTAACGGCATTAAAGGACCACTGGCATGGTCCTTTAATGCTACCATGTGATCTCAAGCACCTACTTGGCATTTGGGCTTCCTGTAGAGCTCATCATTGGAGATCTTTCCAGGCTAGAATACCCCACAGGTCCTACTCAGACATTAATTTTGGGAGACATTGAGTTCTCATTTCCTGTTGGATTACCTGTTACTAAGCAAAAACTCAGTTGTCTGTTCTGCTTGGGTGATGCATTAGTATTCTGCTTGGTTGGGACTGAAAATTCCACTTTACATGTGTTTATAACGGAGGTAACGTTAGATTTGAAATGCGGTATGTTCATTATGAAAGTTCATTCAAAATGGTATGTCTTGTCTTATTCTGACTGTGAGCACTTCATACTTTTATAGGCCGAGGTAACAAAACATCAGGTCTGTTTTTCAGAGTTGGTAGCCGGTTTGCTGCCTTCTGGCCACATAACTGTTAGAAAAGCAGGTGTTCCCTGGGTGAAAATAAGCACTGTTTTCACCAGTGCTTTACAAATATCCAAAGATAAATGTAAGTTTAAGGTGACATGAGTTGTCATTGAAGATTCCACCCAACCCCCCACCCCTTTTTTTTTTTTTTTTTTTTTTTTGCCTGAGATATTGTGTAGTAGGCAGCATTTTCCCCACAGAAGCGGTTCTCTCAGCAGGTGATGCTTTCCTTCCAGACTTAATGGGGAGTTTCCATTTAAAGTCTGTTCTCTTTATGGCTGTGCTGCTCAACTTCAGGGGCTTTTATTCTTAATTGGCACCAGAGGCCCCTTATTAAACAGTATTAAGAGAGAGGTGGAGACAAGATTTTAGTTTCAACGTCTCTGAAATCCTATTGGGTGGGAGATGATGCGTCAGATGAGTGACAAGGAGATGTGTATTTAACCCACTCAGCATTGTTGCACCAGTGAAGACCACTTCCTAGGTGAGTAAATCATGAAGGTATGGTGATTTGTGTGATGAAGATTTCTTAATGATTGATAATCTAAAATGGAAACAGCATTTTATACTGAAATGGCTGAAATTCTACTCCTGTAGCTGCTGAATTTCATTTTTTGTAACAATTAATGTTTATGTTTAGAACCAAAGTAGTTCTGTAGCTTCCATTGTCGCCATTGTGTTTTTCACTAATCTAAATGTGTGTAGGTCAATCAAGATGAATGCATCAATGCTTGCACAGATTTTTATTCGCATTGTTTTTTGGGGAGGGAGCTTCAAATTATTTACTGGATATGTTAGAGAACTCAGGGTGTGAGAAGATGTTAGAATTTTAACCAAAAAAGTGATCTATACGCCCTTTTCATAGCTATTAATCATTTTGTTAGAGCTGTCCTCATTTCTGTTGATGTATATTTCATTTTGCCATCAATCACTTCTCTGCCGTCCAGTGTTTCAGGATGATTTCCCCCTTATTGCTGGTGCGGGCACTATGCTGTCTAATGTGGCTCCCAGGTTAGTCTAAGTCTTTGTTATGCAAGTGTTGCAACATATGTAAAATAGAAAATGTGAAAATGATCATCCACCAAATGATTTGTCTGCTCTTCCAGGTCTGCTGGAGGCCAGGTCCATGTTGAATGTCATGAGGCAGGAAGGTAAGTCAGCACATAAAAACCTTCTAACCACAAACATGTTTTTGAGATTCTGAGCCTCATCTCTTCTTTAACAGGGATGGTTCCTGTCAAAGATTTTAGTATCAACTCGGAGATAGCAAATGACTTTCTGACTCACTCCAGACCGAAGCGCAACGCGGATCTGAGATGGTACAGAGGGAACCCAGACTTCCAGGCTTACTACCGCTACTACAGCAGCATCGGACACACTGAGGGGGTGAGACAGAGACCAAGGCCTAACGACTGATCTGTGTTACCTGGCAACATGTGATGCTGCATTAATGAATGCGTGCATAAATTCTTATTTTGGATGAGAAGAATTTAATATGTGATTCCAGGGATTTTGGACAGTGAATTCTGTAAACACAGATAACTCTCTCTCCAACCTGGAAATCAGAGCATTAACCCTCTGGACCCCAGGCACTTTCTGGGCGGTTGTTGCTCCTGTCACTTTTTACTCACTGTGGGCTCATTTTTCACTGTAGTTTTAAGTCCTGCACCTCTATGGAAGCAGCACAATCATGGTTATATGTAGGAAGAACTCAAAAATGTCTTTTGTGCAGTATAACACAATTATAATGTCATAAATCATAAAAAAGAAAAAAGCACAAGTTGAATTTCTTTGATAATTAATTTTAATAAATTGAAAAAAGATGTCATCTATATATACAACATTTTTTCCAAGTGCCCACAAGTGTTACCAATGTTGGAAAAATAATATAAAAGAATTTAAAAAAAAAAAAACGGGACTATACATACTGAACTATTTACATTATACACAGCCTCATTACCATAATAATACAATTAGGTGTGTGGGGGAGGGGCAGCAGTGTGCACTCAGCCAATGACTCGCTGAATTGTTGTCACATGATTCTTAAAGCTGTAGCAGCCGTTTCAGGCTTGCTAGTTACAGCGAAAAACGCAGAATTTTCTGCTTTTTACAGAATTTGGATTGTACAAAGGGTTTATTTTTTAGCGAAGTTTAAATGAGGTCATTATAATAAAGTAATTTTGAGGAAATATCACTATTTTAAGCTCATTTTTGTTTACGTTTCTTTACTTCGGTGTTTAGCGCCTGTGGTTAGTTCAAGGACCGTCGGAAATTTGAAAATCCAATGATTATTTTGATGTTTAAAGTTTCTGGCTATGACAAATAGAAGAAAACATGCCTTTCAAGGTCGTCGGTGACCTATAGTGTCCAGATTAAGACTTTGATTGATAAAATCAACTGATGCATTTTTGATTTAGTTCACTGATTTAATTACTACTTTGCAGGCTGAACATATTTATTTGAGATTATAATATAAAAGAATGTCTGTAGAGCAACTCTAGGACTTTTTGCTTAAATGGCTCCATCGTTGCAGTTTGGTCTCTTTGTCTACTGTTCAGTGTTCAATGCTGTTCAGCCAGACACACTAGAAGAACTCAAATATACACTGAAAATATAAGAAAAATAATTAAAAAAAAAAAAAAAAANAAAAAAAAAAAAAAAACACACTTTATCTCCTGAATTCTACAGATCAGTCCTACAAAAGTGCACAAATTTCAAATATGTGTCATCCAGCCTCATACTAGAGGATTATGTTCAGATTTGTCATAAACATTTGAAATAATTGTTACCCTCCAACTCTGCTGTACTTTGCACAAACATTTGCACAAACATTTAATCTCAGTCTTTGTCTGTCATCCATCTTCTCTGTCTCTTAGCTGTATGAGATTGACAAACTGCGGATGCTCTACCAGCAGATGAGGTATCTGGAGAACACCTACGGTCCCAACGCCTCCTACTTCCAGAGCAAACTGGGAGTTCCAGTCCTCATGTGTGACCCAGCCACAGACAAGAAATGCAAAGTCCCTCCTCCTCCTCCAATGAAAGGGGCCCCGAAGCCTACAGAGCCCCCAANCCCCCCCTCCACTTCCTCTCCCTCCAGCCATTTCCCAGGCTGATGTCCTCTACCTGTGCAACATCAAGGATCCACTCTGCAAGCCCCACATCGTGTACCTCCCCAGCGGTGCCGTGCCTGTGCTGTGCGACCCCCGCTACCACCCCCACTGCACACCACAGAAGGCCCCCCCAGCCCCAGTTGCTGTACCCCA
>VXCM01001316.1:130355-175544 GCA_014773175.1 Lucifuga dentata
GTCGTGCTCCCCCCACCGCCGCCCCCACCCCCACCTGTAGAGGAGGAAGATAAGGAGGAACCCGTGAAGGAGCCTGTGCCCCCTGCACCCGTCGAGAAGAAAGTGGCCATGTACCCCAACCCTTACTACTTCCCCTACCCGTACGACCCCAGGGATGATCTGTATGACCCCGCCCGCTTCCAGTACCCACAGCCTCCTGCTGCTGACGAGCCCGCAGAGGAAAAATAGAGAATCCAGGATGTTTCTGAGAAAACGAAACAGACTTTTAAAACTAAAGGTATTGAACAAAAACATCAAAGTTGCATAATTGCACATTTTGGGGCACTGCAGTATGTAGCTTTCTTATACATATCTGACATGTCTTGAGAGTATAACCTGTACTAAAGCTGTATTTGCATCCTATTAAACTGTAAATGTGTTTTACCATCACAGTCATGGGTTCAGTGCACAGCAGTTTGTCAACAAAAGTGTGTAATCAAGTGATTTTGACTGATGGGTTAATAAAAATGTCAAAAATCAGTGACTGAGTATTATTTTGGCTTTAAAAAAAAAACCAAGAATATGCAACTATTCATGAAAATAATGGAAAAACATTTGCTCCTCTAAGTCTAAGAAAGCAAACCTGCCAACATGCAGGCTGGGGGTCATTATGTCGAGTTCTGCTGTATGTTTAATGCCCATAAAAATGCTGATTCCTGTTCCTTCAGCCTGTTTTCCTGTTGCATGTGTCTGTATCTCCAAAGGCAATTGAACAGCAGGAACATGACTTCAAACGGTGTGTTAACTGCAAACACACCAGCAATAAACCTGCAGCTACACCGACTCCACATAGCTGACTTTCATGAGCTTGCTTACGTGCACATTTCAGCTTTTTTACGAGTGGTGCGTTGGGGTGTAATTCCTGGGATGTCAACATTAGAAAGGAGATCCCAAGTCCCGTGAAAAATCAGATTATTTATTAACACAGAAACATGAAACAGTAAAAACAGAAGAGGTCAAATAATATGTTCATGTACAGCGGATTCCATTTTGTACACTTCTTTCTTTTTACATGACTGACTGGTTAATTATGTGCTTTTGGGAAACACTTGCCTGTGAAAACGGTAAACTGGTTTGAAAAGCTACTGTTTTGTTTTAAAGAACTGGTGGATTCGCTAACCAAACACAAAAAAAGAAAAAAAACGGCACATCCTGCAGCACTCGGTTGAGACCGCTGCATCTTGGCTTCGGCTCAAAAGAAAAGTCCTCTCATCCTGCGGCCGATGCCCTGTCTGTCGTACAGGACGTTGAACTTGTTGATGAACTGGTTCATACTGTTGCAGGTCTTGGTGATGGTGCCTAAGTAGGCCATGAGGCCCACATCATTACATTGCTACAGGAGGAAAACAGAGGTGCAATTACACAAAAGGCAACATGGAGAATGAGTTTGGCTTAAAACACTAATGACTTGGTGACTTACCTACTTTCTCTGACTTGTAATCATTTAAAACTTAAAGGACCATACCGGCCATTTTGCATGTTTGAGCCTATATTCAATGTTCATACATGTAACATTACTGACAATCATTTTCCAAAGAATACTACTGGAAAGGTGAACTGTAAAAAAAATGTTCCTACCTTCCAGACCACCATTGGTTTTATTTCGTTCTGGTATGCTATTAAAATCAACTTAGTGATATTTGAAACATTCTTGGGATAAGTAATCCATCATCGCAAACGAGACGTATATTGAGATTTTTTTTTCTAAATTACGTAATTTTAGCGTTTAAGGGCAATAAAAAATGCAGAGTGGTCTGAAAATGCTTCCTAGTGGTGCATTCAAGTGCTGTACTGATAACGGGAAGCATTTCAGATCACTCCGCACTTTTTATTGCGCTTAAATGCTAAAATTATGTAACTTCAAAAAAAACCTGAATACACATATTGTTTGTGATGATGGATTACCTATCCCGAGAATGTTTCAAGTATCAACAAGTTGATTTTTGATAGCGTAACAGAATGAACTGAAACCAATGACGGTCTGGAAGATAGGAAAAAGTTTTTTTAATTCACCGTTCCAGTAGCATTATTTGGGAAATGATTGTCAGTAACGTTACGTGTATGAAACTTGAATATATTAGGCTCAAACATGCAAANTGGGAAATGATTGTCAGTAACGTTACGTGTATGAAACTTGAATATATTAGGCTCAAACATGCAAAACATCTGATATCGTCCTTTAAGGACCTTCAGTCATACTGTATATAATTTATTAGTACCGCACAAAACTAAAATTTACTCTTTTCGACTGACACACTAATATAGAAAACCAAACATAATCATTTAAGACAAAATTTATACAAAACTCTCGGGTGCCTGAGACTTTTGCACAATTCTGTCTTTTGAACACTGTGAAGTTCATCATTTCTGTTGATAATCAACAGCCTAAGATTGTATTTTTATGAATAACTGACCAGTGAAAACAAGCAGAGAACCTGGATTAGAATCTTTCCATGAAAATCATATTAAAGGCTGCAGACTAAGAAAAGACAGAATGGTTATCTTTGGAATTGTAGTAGAAGAAAAGAAAACCAGTGTTGTACATAGTCATGTGCCATTAAACAACTTTTTATACAATTCAAAAAAATCCCCAAAAAGTTAGTGAATGTTAGCTAGAACCAGAACAGTCAGAGCCTGTGAACAGAATAAAATGGTAAACTAGATTTAGAACTGACACTACGCTGATTTTTTGGGTGAAGGTGAATGAAGTTTGCTTACATCATAGAAGTCCGTCTTGAATTTTGTGGTGCTGAGGACAGGAAGTCTGTGGCACAGCGCGTTGGCTTCTCGAAGGATCTCGTGGTTAAATGGCACTTCTCCTGCAGAGCGTGAAGATAAAGAGGAAAGTGAAAAGTTTAAGCTAAGATTAATTTAAACGAAGACATGATCAAACTGGAGGTGTGTTTGAGGGCTTCCTTTAATGGTGTTAAAGTCAGGAAAAGAAACATCGAATAAAATAGAAGCTGTTCTCCGGACTTATTTTGATCTGACTTCCCTGTGGAAAAAAAAAAAAAAAGCTCGCTGATCATCTCACCTGTTTCCACTGCTTTGACGTATTCCAGAATGATCTTCACCCTGCTGTGGAGCATCTTTATTGCGCTGTGCTGGGCTATGAGATGTTCAGCCACTGAGAAACACAGAATGTCAAAGTCAAGCGATACACAGGTTTGTTTTTTTAATGATGATTTCTGATATATGACTGTGATGTTGTAAACCTATTTGCATGGGATAAAGGGTCTGTATTCTGCATCAAAACTTGAGAGATGATCGAGAATTGTTCCCACAGTAACTACACGTCAAAGATACTGTATGTCAGTGGCATATTAATGAGCAGCTTCATATTTAAGAATCATTTATACTGCTTTCTCTAATGTAAAAGTGAAATAATTAGCATAGGAAACCTAAATAATCTGCTTTAGAACTGCATGTTTTAACAATTTATATTAAGATAAGAAAGAAGAGATCCTGACACAAACGAGAGTCGTGGTGCACAGAAGGGCGAAGGGTGGTGTGTTTGTGTGTGAGAGAGACAAAAAGAGAGAGCCTGAGTGAGAGAGAGNGAGAGAGAGAGAGAGAGAGAGAGAGAGAGAGAGAGAGAGAGAGTGAGTTTGTATAAAAGATGCCAGTTTGAGGCGTTTATAAGTTAGGAAAAATAGCTGTGCAATGTTTTTTATCCTGAAAGACGCATTAAATCTGGTGCAATGTTTTATGAATTCCCCCAGTCTCAACTTTAAAATTAATATACGAATGTATAAGATGAATACAATTATCAGCTAACAGGATGCTAACAGCTCTCGCTGTGTTTGACTCTAAAAACAGAAGCAACAGCTTCTCGTACCTGTTGAGTTTTCTCCCGTGCCGGTGGCTGTCATTCGAGCTACGTGGTCGACGCCAATCCTCTCTGCTTCCTCTGTGGCCAGAGTGTATGTCAGCTCAGCAAACAACATGGTAGCCTGGATTTAAAACAAAAAAAAATTACATTAGATAAAAACATAAATAGACATGGATTTAAAACCAGCTTCAACAAACACCATATGCATTTAAAAGAAATACTTATATTCAAAAGATAAAGTGTCTGTTGTTAAATCCAGATTTTTATTGGATTGAAAGGTTTGTTGCTGTGGTGATTATTAAGAGATTTATGGGCAGTTTACTAGTTTACAGTAAATGTGGGTCTTTACAGCTTATTGGTATTCATATAAGTTCAATATAAACATTACCTCGCCACTGATGATGTCAATCACGGATTCATACACACTAACAGGAAGCTAAAGGAGGAAAGCACACATTGGTTAGATAAGCGTCACCATGGTTTCTGCTCATTCATTCATTCATTCATGAAAAAAACAATAAAATCACAAGTGGAACGACTTACATCCGTGTGTTTGGTCATTGGGTTGAGCTTAAGGAAGAGAGGGCTTTCAATGATCTCACACACCTGAGAGAGAGAGAAAAAGGAAAATAAGTTATTATGCTGTCTGATAAATTATCAGAATTTAATAAAAGCAATCTCTGTATTGGATGAAAAACAGAATTTGTCAATTGTCATCTTCTGCTTTTCTTCTACTTTCAACTGCACCTTTGACCTTTAACCTTTGCCTACCTGCTTGTGAATGTGAATGTCTGATGGGTCGGGGGGGCCTCCTGTGGTGTACCAACCCAAGAACTCCATGTCCTTGAAAACCTGTTTGACTGAGAGACAAAAGGAAACATTATATATTATAGACAACTACAACAAGGACTGACATATACCTTAGAAATCTGGATAATTAATAATCATTTATTAATAACTGGATCTAATGTTGGTTTCCCTTAGGCTACTTTTTTTTTTTTTTTTTTTTTTAAGTATATGGGAGGTGAGGGTAGGTTTATTAGCAAAGTCATCATTTTGGTCACCTCCATTCATTCAAGCCTACAACAACATCAGGGTGTTTAATGATTAAATCGTCACAATAAAGCAAAACTTTTACATATCTATGATCAGTACTTTTGCAAACTGTCATAGAAAGCCGTCAGTCTCAAACACTATTTGGTAAATGAGCCGACAGCTGATCTTCCTTGAAATAACTCACAACTGTTGAACTCTTATCGAAACATTTTCCACATTCATCACTATTATTATTTTACTTTATGTAGAAAAGTCACATTCTAATACAGAAACACACAAGATTTTAAAGTTTCAAAAGAATGAAGGAAGTGAGCATAAAACAAAACAAATACAAAAGGAAGCACAGGCAGCACAGTGATTTAGAAGGAGAGACACAAGTCACTTACATTGTTCCTCCTTCGTGTAGTAATACTCCTTGTCAATGTGAACTCTGTCGTCTATGGTGTGAGACAGCAGCTCAAACGAGTTCATCACTTCGATGTTTCTACCCTCCTGCTTCCCAATCAGAGCTCCAATCACTGAGGAGCAAAGTCAGTCAGTTACAACAATAATACTGTCAAGAGGAATTATGTCGTTGCATAAATCTTCTTTGTACAGAGTTGTCGTACATACCCTGCATGGGTCGTCCCTCCTGCGAGCGGATGCGTATCCAGTGGTCGGATATGTTGAGGATAACCAGAGGATGTAAGGCAACGGAAACGCTCCCAGTGACTCCTGAGGCCATAACACTGGGGCCGGCTGCAGTCACAAAGAGGCAATGGTTAACAATATTACAAAGACTTTAGGCTTAAACAACAGCATCAACAACAAACACAAACCATTAGCCAATATGACAAGAAGTTTAAAGAACATATAATATTATACAGTCTCTTCCACCAATTTGACAGACATCAGCAATGCGTTCTGCATGTATAGAAAAGCAATGCTGTTTTCTTTTCTGGAAATCAAAAAAGGCTCAGATTACGTATGCACTTTGGTATGGACTGTTTAATTTCTGCTGCCTCTAAAACTCTGAAAACATATTTATACAATAAAATATAATAAGATTAGAGGGATATATCTTCACTGCATTATAGATCATTTTCCTGTTATATATTTGGATATTGCAAAATTGCTTGTGTTGCAATAGTTATATACTTAGTTATTATGAGGAAAATGTCATGAGAGTTAGTCACCCTGTGATTCCCAGTTCCAAAAACTAATATCGAATAATTTGACAGCATTGTTATATGACAGTCAAGTTCCTCAAACAGCCACATATCATCACAAATTACTAATAGCCAGACCTTACTGTTACTTTTAGATAAGAGAAGATGCAGAGAGTAGGCCTGGGTATCAGTGCTTCACCCAGGGCAATAACTAGAACACCTTTTAGACTGAATTATTCTAGGTTTTTCCTGTAGTAGTAGACATGTAGACAGTAATGTTTTTACATTACTGATGCAAACTGCAGTGTAAGTGCACAGAATAATTCTAATTCATAAATGGAAGTAATTTGTTGACAGTTCTACACAGCGTCACGTTGATTCGTTTGTCAGCAACCTCGCTACTTATCAGATTTAACAATACAAATTCTTTAGTAACCGACACTCAGAAGACGAATTTTTATTATATGCTATAATTCTCATATAAATCTATGCTCATATGCGGCATAAATTATGAGAAAACTCAGAAATAGTCTACCTGTCCCGTCCACTTCCATTCCTCCACCATTGCTCGTCGCCATCTTGTCCGGTTAACGGCGCAAGCGCAGTGGATTTAGCTTGTTGTCAATGATCGACGAGGAAGTCATCAGATAACAAGGGCTCTAGTATATCCATAACACCTTTCCTTACCGGTTTCTTCCGGATTCCTCATCTGGACGCAACCCGTGTGCGTCGGGGTATTGAGTCCGTGTTGCAGGTTTAAGAATTTTGTTTACAAAAATGGATGAATTCAGAGCCTATAATCTGGATTATTTCCCTGAAAATATTTTAATTGACGTCTTGTCGTATCTGAGCGTGAGAGAGCTGGTGAGAGCTGGAAGGTACGGACTTTAACTTCGCTGGCAATATATACATACATATATATATATATATATATATTTTTACTAGCGGTGAAAAAAATCAGCGCCTGCTTTGTGTCACTTGATTAAGTTATATGTTTTTTTCCACTGCGTTGTTACAGAGTGTGTAAGAGATGGAGACGCCTTGTTAAAGACCAAAGATTGTGGAGACATGTCGACCTTACTGCATGGAAAGGGGTGAGAATGTGTCTGGTAAAGTTTGTACCTTCACCTTTTGTCTTCTCTCACGTTTTGATGGAGTGTTTATTAACTACTGAGTTGTAGAAGTGCAGTGTCGTGAAAATCTGTAAAATGTACTGATTCTAACACAACAGTAATGCAATATGATGTAAATGTGATACACTGGCAATATCTTTTGGTTATTTAAAAAAAAAAAATCCACTTCTGTTGTCAAACAAATAGACAAATTCTCATCAAAATGCTCCAAAGACCAAAGATATCTTAAAATCACAATTTTCATGTGATCATCAGTCGAAAACCTAAATGTGTTAAATTTACAGTGATATGAAAGAGAGGAAAACTGAAATTTCTCAAAATTTTAAAGCCTAAATTATAATGTTTTGTATGTTCACTTATTACTTACACAATTATCAAAATTATTAGTAAAACATTTTCTCTTGACATTCATTTAGTCAACTAATCATTTCAGCTATATTACTCTGATGAATTAAATGCTAAATACATATTGGTTGTGTCATCAAATACTGACAGGAAATCTTTCTGTTCTGCTCCCTCTCCCTTCCCCTCAACACACACACACACGGCATGGATTGTCAATCCTTGTGGGTTAGGTGACGTCCCGCATCCTATGGGGGTTGCTGCGTCATTACCTGGGGTGTGGTTTAAGATCGCTGCGCTTGCGGGGGTTGCTGCTCTCTGTCCGAGGGGGCATCTTTCTCTCTGAGTCTTGGCTTAAAGCTTTGTCCATAAAATGCCCACGCCTGCGTAAGCTCTATCTTTTGCATACAGACCTGAGAGGCCTGTCCACTTGCCAGCTCCTGCCTCCAACTTTGCAAGTTCTGGAGCTGTGTGGCTGTGAGCTGCCTCCTGTATTTTTCAACCAGAGCCTGCCCTCTGAACCTGCTGGTCCCCCAGAAAAGGGAGGGGCCACATCCAGGAATCAGGCAGGAAAAGGGCTCACCTCTCCATCAGGGATTGCTATTGAGAGGTTAGTCCTTAACAATGTGCCATCTTTTACAGACCAGCACCTGCAGAGTTTGACAACATGGGAGATGCTAGGTCGTCTGGAGTTGCGTGACACTTTTCGTGTGACAGCTAATGGGCTCAGGAGCTGTGCCGCCAAGGACACTGGCTCTGGTTTAGAAGGGCTATCAAAGCTGAGATTTTTGGAAATAGGCATCACTGGGCGACAGGGCTACCAGTTGCAAATGGCCTCCTTGGGGTTGGGGGCAGGATGGCTTGGGCTTGAGGAGCTGAGCTTGGGTGGCAAGGAAGTGGGGCCAGGCTTGCTCTGTGCCAGCCGCCTGAAGGACCTGAAGCGTCTCTGCCTTTGGGCCTGCACGCTCAGCGAGATGCAGATATTGCGGAGCTGCAGGATGCTGCGTGGACTCTGCAGACTAGAGTTTTCTGAGGTGTTCTTCCAGCCTCGGCAAGGTGCACCAACAGCAGAGGGGGAGGCTGGGGATGAAGAAGAACAGGACAGCAGGGAAGCCGTAGGTGGAGATGGTGGCAACGATGACAATAAAAAAGTGGAAATGAACGATCCCATTCCGAGCGTGCGTCGCTCGCTGGCTGTCCTGCTGCCACACTGCACCGTAGTTTTCACTAACTGCTGTGTTCAGACAAATTCAGACTAAAAAAATATGCAGAAGAATATATGTTATATATTCTTCTAAATAAGCAACTATATGTTCTGTTCTTTAGCCTTAACACTTGTATAATTATGGTCACACCTCCAGAATTTTTGTTAACATGAATTATAATGCGAGCCTCACACGTGCATACTTAACTCAGCTGAAGTGTTAAAGAAGGGAATGTTGCTGCTCTGTTACTGTACAATGGCAGAACACTGAAGCATATTGTTGGTAAAGAGCCATCTGTTTCCTGTATCTTCTCCCTTTTCACCAGTGTATACCATCACAAACGTCTGTCATAAGCAGGTGTGTGATTTTAGGTTTTTGTGTGACAGAATCAGATAATTAGAAGTCATCAGAACTAAAATAGATAACTTATTCATTCTGTGCTGTTTTTCCTTTTATCCAATATAATTTTGAAATTATGAATAAGATAGTGAATTATAAAAAAAAAAAGTTATTTGCAAAAATTATTTGTCATGAGAAAACTAAACTACATGGACATGAAGTTATTTCTATGATTTTCATTGTTTTGTAAAGCAAAAATAGCAGTTGTAATGTTTGTTCCTGAAATAAAGCATGTTAAATTTAAAGCACAGCTTTATGAGGGCAAATTATTAACGATGGACTGTCACAACATTTTGTCCATTTTAATAAATCATTCCTAAGATATCATGTTGTCTTTTATTTTTTGCTGCATTTTGTCAATTGCATTTTTCTCATTGGAGACTTATTAAATGTGTTCTACTGAAAGACTGAAAAGGTCTCAAGAAACACAACCGTTGATCAAAAAGCGCCTATGAGGGTTGATTGATAAATTCTGATCTCAACACACATGAAGTTTTTATGATAGAATTTCTTAGCTCTACCAAAATTGTACCAAACATGCAGTGAGTGATTATGTGCTTGTTGGCCCCTTGCCATATTTCTACACCCACCCTATCTATCTATATCTATATCTATCTGTATCTATCTCTCTGTCCGTCCGTCCGTCCGTCATCTCCTCAAAGAAGGGTTTTTTGAGTTTGCAGCAGTGTTAAGCATAAGATATAACAAGAAAACCTATGAAGGTTCCATCATGCTGGGCTGGCTAGGTGAAAATGGAGAATTAGATGATTTAATCAAGTAAAACTTAGATAAACATGTTTAGATTAATATATGATAAGCAGCACAGGAGGATGACTAGCTAAGGAGAATGACTACAAAAATTGGTGTAATCAAAATCCTCAATGGAAGTACAAAATGTGGATACAGTGCATTTTAAAAAAAAAAGCCAAAGGACATTAAACGTAACTAAGAAACATCAGATTTGTGTTATTACTGTATTGTAGGAGAAAAACGCTATTAAAAATGTTTTAAGTTGGAGACACAATGACATACAAAACATTTAAAAAAAAAAAAAAACGACTACAAAAAAAAACTCAGGGTGGGTCGGACTTTCACACTCTGACCGACATTGCCTTTCACCAATCACACACTTCCGCTGGTAACAATTATGACCAATGGGAGCCTTATGTGCGGTGAGTGTTGACCAATCGGGAACGTCAAGACTGGTATTTTGAAAACGTTGGCGGCCGTGGTGGTTCAAAATAGAAAGACTGTGCTTTCCACTTAAAAACTTTTATACCACATTTCTTCATTACCATGCAGGTAATTTTTATGTTTTTGCTTTTAATACTCAAATAAAATGGTCGAAGTGGAGACATCGAATGATTTCAATGAGCGTGAAGTCAAGTTAAAAATAGCTAACATTAGGCTAGCTAACTTCCTGAGCTAACAGCATACTGTTCGCCTGTGATAGATAATAACGTGTATACAATATATACATTTAATAATATATTGTGATTGGATCATAGATAAATATTAGTGGAGGGTATTTAACCTCTGCAGTTGTAATGTTACGGAGTTGCTGTATCCTGTAACCTCAACATCCTGCATGAATGCTGTGCTTACCTTAACGTAGACATGTTAAATTAACAGGTTAAAAATAATGGCAAAGCAAAATCACATCCACAGTAATATATTGTAAGTTTATGTNAAATTAACAGGTTAAAAATAATGGCAAAGCAAAATCACATCCACAGTAATATATTGTAAGTTTATGTAAGTTTATGTTTGTGTGTGTGTGTGTGTGTGTATTCATTTCTTTATAGAACAAGGAAAATCAGGAGCCCAGGGGTTTTCAGAGACCGGTGAGTTTAATAAGATGTATCTATGTCTTATCTTACGGGGTTCAGCCACCCTCTCATAAAATTAGAAAACCTGCCCCCATTGACTGGATTTCTTAAGGTACTAAGATCATGTAAACATTTAAGTTAATATACATGTGGTGGCCTTACTATCTTTATTGGCCAAGATCAACTTATTTATTTATAAAACACATATATCATTAACTACCAACAGCCTTGTTATATTAGTGTGCACACTTTTTTTTTATATGAATCGTTAAATTTTGTTGCATTGTTACGTTAAAGGTGGTTTAAAAAAAAGGTCCAAATGTCACGAAATCTGCACATTCATTTAAAGGAATGTAGACTTTCTGATTTTTCTCTAGCTGTTGTCACTTTCTTTTATAAAACTAACTAGACTAAGTACTGCATTTTTGGTTTTTTTCCCCCTAAATATCAGTTTGCAACCCCAAGCATGGTTACAGGCCCACAGCGTGTTCAAGTGACACGTGCAGAGACAGACAAACATGCTGTCACAGGTAATGTTACCCTCTTTGCATGCAGTTATCATTTAAACCCCACAGAAAGATGTGTGTTTTTAGATTTTATTGATATTTCTAGGCCCTGGGAGAGAGTGTGTCAGCTCATCCTTGAATTCAGCCGTAAGGTAAGTACATTGCCTCGGTTTTGTGTTGTTTCCAGTTGAGTATAACCCACAACAACATTTCTGTTGATCCTTCTACTTTTTAATCAGGAAAATCACCATAGATGACTTTGACATTGGTCGTCCTCTGGGGAAGGGCAAGTTTGGCAACGTCTACCTCGCGCGGGTGAGGGAGCTGCAAGCTGTTGTGGCACTGAAAGTTTTGTTCAAGTCACAAATCGAGAAGGAGGGTGTGGAGCATCAACTCAGGAGGGAGATTGAGATTCAATCCCATCTCAAGTTAGTGTCCAAGTAACTCTTCATCACCTATTGTTTGCTGATGTTGAGCAATCTGCTAAAGCAAGTTCTTGTATGTTAATTGTGTTCCTTGACTATGGATGATTCAGAACTGAAGTTCTTTGTGTGTTTGTTATTACTCACGTATGGTCAGTGAGTGCTACTTTCATATTGTCCTCTCTTGTTGATCTTCCGGATTATGATACTAGGACAAGATATGCAATAGTCATGTTTCCATTCTGTCAGTGTCTGTTTCTTGGTTATAAAATTTTGCTATTCACAGTTTGACTGACAAGCATTTTATAATGCTGATGCTTGTTTCCCAAACCATGTCGGTGTTTTTGCAAGTGGATTTTAATACAAAGGGCTCATCTGGCGGACACCAGATTAATGCATTCATTCATACAACTCGATGAAGTCAGGATTGGGATTTTGTGTTTTTAACACGTTGATTTAAAGTTCCCTTTGCTCAGTTTTTGAAACCCAGCTGCATAGAGTAAGAAAGTCCAGGCTGCCAAATAAAATTTAATCTCTGCTGTCTCCTCAGGCACCCCAACATTTTGCGCTTCTACAATTACTTTCATGACCGAACAAGAGTGTTTCTGGTCCTTGAGTACGCCCCACGTGGTGAAATGTACAAAGAGCTGCAGAGATGTGGGAGATTTGATGACCAGCGAACTGCCACAGTAAGAGTCAATGCTGTGTTTTTAATTTGTGCCGTTTCTTCACTGTTAGTTAAAGTCATTTCTAAATACTCACTGTATCCTGTGTTTAAATAGCAGCATAGACACTGAGTATCTGTTATTATACTTATACATTTTTAATTCTTAAATTTGCTCTTGTTGCTTTATCCTTATTTTTATTTTGTCATATTTTTTTATGCTTAAGAAGAACAGTCTGGGAAGCTACCAGAAAAAGTATTTCGCTGTTGTTATACTTGGATGGCTGCACATGACAAAACTTTGAAACTTTATTAGAGGCAAAATCTTTGCTGTGTTAATACGATCATGATACCTTTGAATATCTTATTGGTGTGCTCTGTCTCTAATAATTTTTAAATTGTAGTACATGGAGGAGATATCTGACGCGCTGATATATTGCCATGAGAAGAAAGTGATTCATCGTGACATAAAGCCAGAGAATCTGCTTCTCGGCTATCGTGGAGAGCTGAAAATTGCCGACTTTGGCTGGTCAGTCCATGCACCTTCTCTGAGGTGAGGGAACCAAATCCTTTGTTAATAACTAGTGTCATTTCATAATATCAGAGCAATTGTGCATCAGTCTGTGTCTGTGTTGCTTGTTTTGCTGTCCACACAAAGCTCTTTGTTTTAAATTTCTCCAGGCGTCGTACGATGTGCGGGACACTGGACTACCTCCCTCCAGAGATGGTCGAGGGTCACACCCACACTGAGAAAGTGGACCTGTGGTCAATTGGGGTCCTCTGTTATGAGTGCTTGGTTGGAAACCCACCGTTTGAAACTGCAGATCACACAGAAACATACAGAAGAATTGCAAAGGTTTGGATTTCTCGTTTTGTTTTTCTTTGACTGTTGTATAAAATTTGACACACTGTTAGGTTCCACCTGTGCACTGAACATACGTTTGCACAGCAGATCAGATTCAGCTGGCAGTTAGTTTGGTCACATTATCATCTGTTGTAGATCAGACAACAGTATAGCACGGTCAGGTAGCATTATTTATTCATTTGTGTTGAATATGAGGATATTTGGGTGAGGTAAAGCTGAAAATCATGTCTCCATTCTGTAGATTAATGGCAGTCTTTGGACTGTTGAAGATCAGCTGTTAGCTATCATGAGATATACTTTCTGAGTAAACTCTAATGCAGCTGTTTTGATGGAATGAACAAATGCCATCTTGCTGGTTTCCAGGTGGATGTGAAGTTCCCCAAAATCATCTCAGACGGTGCACGGGACCTGATCTCTAAGCTGCTTCGCCACAGCCCACTTTGTCGTCTCCCGCTACAAAGTGTCATTGACCACCCATGGGTGAATGCCAACTCCCGCCGGGTCTTACCTCCAATCTGCCCTGGCAAGAAACCCTGAGCCCACCAGCTGACCTGCTTTCTTTCTACTGGGGGGGCTTGTTTTAACTCACTCAGGAGAGACTCTGGGCTGGTGTTTCCCCATTTTACTGCTGTGGGATTGTTCTGGCGCATGTTATGATGTGTAGCATCATAACATGCTCTCCTGTACAGTTTGATGTTTATTCGTGCCTAGTATGTTACCGAGTGTTATGTGTTTTTGTTATTTCTTCTTTTTTGCCTGTATCTGGCAGTACTTTGCTGATACCAAAGTACTACTGTAATAGTTTTAAGATGTCATATTTGATGAGGGTGCGGCTAAAAACCATGATTTATTTTACTTAAAGTCAAACTTTACGTTTCTAATAAAGAAATCCAATGAAAAGGTGGATTCCAAGTTTGGGTCTGGCTTGCAGAATTTCACAAGGCAGTAGGTGAAATACCGATGCTGTAGCAATAAAGAAAACACATCACCGGAAAAAAAAAAATTAAAGTTTAAAATTTTATTTTTTTCTAGATTACCTTTCTATCCTACTTCATGAAACATGCCATGGGCCAAAAATAATGCTAAACCAAATTGGTTTAGCATACTTGATATTATGTTACTTTCTTACATTGACAAAGCTGTTTGCTCGGTTATGGCTTTCACGGTAGCGTGGCCGAGCGGTCTAAGGCGCTGGATTAAGGCTCCAGTCTCTTCGGGGGCGTGGGTTCGAATCCCACCGCTGCCAGACTTGTTTTAAACTGTTCTTTTTGGTTTAATATATTAACTCCAAACATTTATGGTTTGTACTTAATGGAAATCTAGTCTTGTTATTCAAATAATGATGACTTATGATAATGATGTGCTTATGTGACCATACGCACGCAGCTGCTGTAATCAAAGGACAACACAGTTACCTAGCTGTAAATATTAGCGTTTTAAAACGATAAATGTCATGACTCATGAATTCTGCGTAGCACATTAGCAGTATATTATCTACGTCAGTTAATCGGAAAAAAATCGAGTTTTCTAAAATAACTTGATAACATGTCACGATTGCAGCACTAGAGGGCACCAAAAGAGTATTTGTTATCAGAAGCGAGAATCCAAAATAATATAAGATTAAAAAGCATTGTTATGTGTACTTCTCATAATGAAGCACTTTTGATAGTAATACGTATGTATCTTCAAAAACCAAAATAAGGTTGGCATATTATACATTAAGCCATTATACATGGTATATATTAAACATTCTGAGCAGAAATTATCTAACAAGAAAAAAAACAATCCTGATAGTAATTTTATTTTATTTTTTTAAAGTACTTGTCACACTTAATTCTGTCAGATCTTCAAACAAAATTAATAAAGACAGACAGCCTGAGTAAACACAAGACTGCACAATTGACATAGGCCTTTTTTTCTGACAGCTATAGATTTTCTTTTTTCTCAAGATCACCAAGTTATTACACCCAGTTATGAAACATTGTAGGGGCTAAAGTTCTTTTTTTTTTTTTTTTTTNTTTTTTTTTTTTTTTTTTTGGACTTGTATCCAAATAAGAACACATGCTGGTGGAAGGCTGAGAGTTTGACAGGCAATTTACATATTTCAAAATCTTAAGCAGACAGTACCTTCGATCTTGTTAAAAAGTGCAGAAGGAAATAAGTACTACTGGCTGATGATCATTATAAAAGATTAGAGCCATTTGAGTTCAAGTACTCCATTCATTACATCAAAACCAATTGCTTTTATCCTACTTTATTCATAATCATTTAATACATCCCCTCTTAGATTTAATTATTGTCAGAGTTTGTTTTTTTTTAATCCTCCAGTCCTTAAAACATAGATTAGAATGTTGTGCAGAGTGAAATTGTCTTTACATAACAATTTCCAATACAATACAACATGATTCTGAAAAGCACATAGCTTAATGGGCGGTTTTAATTGATGAAAATCACACAAAACAAAATTAAAACCATTTATTTTAATTAATTTTAACTGTGGCCCAATTCTTAGCGTTGTTCAATAAAGTTAAAAAAAAAAAAAAAGAAACTTCCGGGTTAGTGGCGGTACATTTCATTTTCTTCCGGTTCAAATCCTGCTTCGAATTTCAACCATAACAGAGAGCTGGTGAATTAAACTGGGACATTTTCTTATGTTTTGTCAGTATTAAGACTTTTAGCCTCACACATGGCAGGTTTACCGCCGGGAGACCCTCAGCTGGTCTCAATGATCGTCAACCATTTAAAAACACAAGGACTCTTCGACCAGTTCAGGAGGGACTGCCTGGCAGACGTAGATACAAAGGTAGATACAAAAGTTTTTATCTTGATTAGACGTTACGTGTTTTTTAATTACGTAACAGTTTGGGAAGAGATATGCCTGTACACCAGTTATGGTGATAATACATAGTATGTCTAGATACCCATTGTTTCGAGCATTGTGTTGGTGTTTCGATACTATATCAGCTTTAAGTTACAGTATCTGTGTTGTTTAGGTTCAATTTGTCATTATTTTGCTATTTTTAGTAAAAAGGTATCACGAAACTATGGTACAAAAACCAGCTGAGAAGCGACATCAAAAAACTGTTTGTACAAGCCCTCTGTATTTTAATTTGTTTTTAATATACATGGAATAGATGATAAATTAATGTTTGTGCGTGTTTGTGTGTCTGTCTAATCGTGACTGTATATTTGTCAAAGGAAGGGGAGCGCATAACTGGTGTGTAGCTATATATTTGTATTGTAGGTTAGGCAGTAATGAAAATGAGTGTTAAATGCAGCCATGGCTTTGGTCCTTTAATGTTGGTTTCAGTGTATTGTTGTATGTTAGAGTGTGGATGCTCATGATGCAGATCCTAATATTCAAAATCTCTTACAGCCAGCTTACTTGAACCTGAAACAAAGAGTGGACAACTTTGTCTCAAACCACCTCTCTAACCACACATGGAGTCCACATTTAAACAAGAACCAGCTAAGAAACAACATCAGACAGCTGGTGCTGCAGTAAGTGAAAACAGAGTCTTCGTCCTCTTTTTCTTCTTAGCTCTAGTTCATTAGAAATCACTTTATACACTGACAAGCTTGAAGGAAAACGCGACCTTGTCCTTTTAATGTTTGATGTTTTATGTATTGATTTTTCCTCATGCTTGCACATTTTTGATTTTGTCTTGATTTTGGTCATGTTCCCCTCAGATCAGGAATGCTGGAACAGGGAGTTGACAGGATAGTGGCGCAGGTGGTGGATCCCAAAGTCAATCACATCTTCAGGCCACAAGTGGAGAGGGTGGTCAGTGAGTTTCTTTCTCCTGGCAGCTGTGCAGAGGAACCGTCTGCCCCACTGCCTTTAACAGAGGCGAAACCAGATAGCAGCATTCCTGAGCAAGGTGCAAAGCTATTTTTTTGTTAAGCATGATTGCTGTTTGGCTCTTTACTACACCTCACACATTGTGTTTACCGTGGTGGTAGTACAAAGTAAAAAAAGATGAATTTCTGTTTGACACTCAAACAGCTAACACATGTCATTAATTGATATAATTCCAGACTCGTCTTCTGTCCCAGCTACCACTGCATCCAGCGATGCCATGTCCATCCTGGACACCATAACATCTCTCAACCAAGAGGCAAGCTGCAGGGCCAGCTCAAGTGTAGAGAAAGGACGGAAAGGCCATGCTTCAGAGGAGCCCATGCAACTAGATGAGGAGAGTGAGCAGGACATGAGTCTTGTTGAGGAAGGAGACAGCTACCATGATGGGAAGGCAGCGGAAGAGGCAGAAGAAGCAAAGCCTGCGTCAGAGGCCCAGGCCCTTGAAGTCAGGACAGAGGACACTCAGGAACCAATGGATCTGGTCAAAGAGAGATTATCAGAGGAGGTGAAGATGGAAGCTGAAGAGGCTGGAGTTCAGGAACAATCAGAACAGGAGAAAGACAAAGCTGCCAGTAGAATAACTGGAAGACCAGCAGAAGAGAAGCAGGATGACGATTCGCTAAAATCCACAAGTCAGGCTAGGCAGAAAGCCAGAGAGAGGATAAAGGAAGGTGAGCTGGTGCATCATCAGTGTCTTTTTGATGGTCAGAGCAGCATAAACTACATGCACAAAGTATTCTCGATACAATCTCATGCCCTTCTTTCAGGATGTATGTTCATTGTCTTATACATGTTATGGATATCCATTTGCAATTCTATGGAAAATTACCTTATCTAGACTTAACAGGATTAAGTGTAGGGTCCTCTTGTAGGGTTTGTTATGTTGTGTTGTGGCCTGATACTAGATTAGAGAATAGTTAGTGGATTATGTCAGAATATAGCAGTTATTTTTGTGACATCCAATCCGGTGTTTACGCTTTGCACATCCCTATTTACGTTTTTTCTTGGTTATTACAACCTTGGAAAGAGAATACATGCATAAGACACATAAAAACAATAATTGCTGTCAATGTGTTTGTTCTTTTATTTTCACAGTGCAGTGAAGAGCAAAACAATGAAAAATAAAGTTTAAAAAAACAATGTGTCTTTGTCCTGCAGAATATTTGTTGGAGGACTCGGACCTGGAAGGCCTGAGCGACATTACAGTGAGCTCCGTCCACACCAGCGATCTGTCCTCATTTGAGGGGGAGAGCGACGACGATCAGCCGCTGTCCGAGTCTTCTGAAGACGGGGAGCTTTTACCAGATGGTCTCTGCTGCAATTTTCTATACCTGCGTGACTTTTAATAGCACAAAATGTTAATAAGTTTGGCTTTTGAAGTTTGAATATGTGCATGCTGTTGAATTCTGACATGTGATGTGTCTTTCTTTATGTGAGATGAACGACGGACAGCAGGACAAAAGCCAACTGCTGGAGACGCAGGAGAAGATGACAAAGAGCGTAAGCCTAAACGCAAAGCCTATGTCCACAAGCCCTTCCTCTACTCCCGTTACTATAGCGACTCGGATGACGAGATTACCGTGGAAGAACGTCGCAGATCTGCAGTGAGTTGTACCAGCTTGGAAATATATAACAACACAGAATACTTTAAATACATTTATAGCTAAAGCAAAGGCTTTTAAAGCAACACAGATTCTACCTGGAATTATTATTAGTTGGTTGTTTCATATTCTGTCACATGTAATACTTTTTAAAGGGTTGGGGAGCATTGCTGATCCAAATTTTTCACACACATACATACACAAATATGCACACTTACACTCCTCATGTCTGACAGTTAAAATAGTTAGAAAACCTTTTTTTTTTTTTTTTTTTTTGCATGTGAAAATAAGTGTTGATTTGTTTTCTCTGCTTTTTGATGTTCTCGGTTTCTTGATGTGTCTTTTTCTTCGCTCGTGTTCTCTTAGGCCAAGGACAAAGAGGAAAGACTGCTGAAGAGACAGCAGAACAGGGAGCGTATGGAAGAGAAGCGCAAACAAAAAGCAGTACAGGCCGAAGAACAAGGTATTCCTGTCCATCATGTGATGTCACCTTTTCTTTCTCTCCCAGATTTGAAAGCTCAAACATGCAAAATGGCCGGTATGGTCCTTTAAAGAATAAGAAGTGCACCTACGGTTTGAGGAGCACTCATCTCTGCTGCAATGTTTTCATCCTCTGGTGTTTTAAGCTCAATTCACCTAGTGGAAAAAAAGATGCAAAAATACTGTTAGGTTGTTTTTTTATGGTCCTTTAAATGTGACATGAAAATAGTTTTAGGCTAGTTAGTTTAGCTTTAATTAAGTCAGTAGCTAATTACTGTTATTAATTTTCTACACAGATCAGAAAAGCCAACAAAGTGGAAACTCCGCTGCTGTGGAGGGCCCCAGGGCCAAAGAGGCCCGAAAAGAAAAGAAAGTCCTCGAAAAGAAAATGGCTCTTAACAGGAAGAGGAAACTAGATTCAAGGTGGGTCTTCAGAAGCTCAAACCTGAATCAAAGCAGCTGCTGCTACAATGTTGAGATATTTTTGTGAACGTTCATTGTATAAATGCCTGCATTTTCAACCCTTCAGGAAAGAGGGAGATGCTTTGAGCAAGAAGAAAGGAGATATAGGAGGAGAAGGATCCAAGAAAGTGGTACGTCAAAGCCTCGAACACAACAGATGTCAGATTAAACAGATCGCTGGATTGATGAATTGTAACATGGAAGTTTGTGTTTTGTTGTTTCCCTATTAGGAAGTGAAGCCAACGACCTCAAAGACGCCACAACAGAAGCTGACAAGGAAAGTGTCAGAATCAGCATCATCTGATGAGAGGCACAGAAGAAGGAGCGGTAGCATCTCGGAGGATTCTAGCGATACGAAAAAGCTGCCTGACAAAAGCCGGACACACTCCTTCATCTTGGATTTGGAGCAAGGTTCCCAAGAGTGTCTCAAGCAACGTTCAGGTGGAAAATTTGATCGACCATGGCGCAAAGAACTGCACGCTAAAGAACGCAAAGAGAAAGAGCGGAGCTTGACAGATGAGCACGCCAAGCTCAAACAAAAACAAGAGAAAAAATCTGAACATCCAGCAGATGAATCTCAGCAGAAGGATGGCACTGCTGGTAAAATGTCCTCTGAAGAGAAGGGGGAGAAGAAGATTAAGGTCAAAAGTGACAAGAAAGTGTCAGGAATTACAAAAGATGAAAGAAAGGCATCTGTGTCTGAAGGCGTGGGTGACGAGGTGGGTCCAAAAGATGCTAAGAAGGGGAAGGCTCCTTCCATAGAGACTGCCAAAACAGAGAAGGACAAAGTTAGGGAAAAGGACAAAGATAAGGATAAAGTCAAAGAAAAGGTTAAAGGAGAGAAAAGTTTAGCTAAAAGCGACATGAAGCAGCTGTTCCGCCCTGATTCTGCTGGCTCATCTGAGGATAAATCTGATATGGAGCCTGGTTCAGACAGCACCAAGAAGAAAGATAAACACCCCAAGGAGGTCCTGAAAAGGTCAAAGAGCCACACAGAGGACAAACAAGGAGACAAGCCCAAATCTAAAATGGAGAGTAAAGACGGTGAGAAGGAGAAGACTAAAGTGGATCAGGATGGCCAGAAATCAAGCAAGTCCAACTCTGAAACTGACAAAGATCCTAAAAAGGCCAAACAAACAGAAAAAGGAAAAGTTGTGGAAAAATCCAGATCCAGATCCAGAGAGGAAGCAAAGACTCCATCATCATCAAAGACGGAGAAGAGAGGTCAGAGTGTGGAAATCAAAAGTAAAGGAGGTGCAGTTATTAGCAAACCTGAAGCACCAAAGGAGAAGAAAAAAGAGGGAAATGCAAAGGAACAGCAGAAGCTCCCAGAGGAATCCCCCCAAGAGAAATCTGAGGTTAAGAGCACAAAGAAAAAAACAGAAAAGAAAGGTAAAATCCCAGAGAAGAAAGATGACACACAAGACGAGAAGAAAGTACACAGAGAAGACAAATTTGACAAGTCTGAAAAGTCCTCAGAGTCCTCAGTCTCATCGCTGAGTCTCGAGGCAGAGGAGCAGCCTAAGAAACTATCTCCTCTCCAAAACACAGACTCAGATCTCACTGCTGCCGTCGTTTCCACTCTTCCCACGTCTTTCTCAGAAGATACCGGAGACGCACTGAACGACATCACACCAGAGCCAGATGACGGTGAAACAGAGTCGCGGCTCGNCCGGAGACGCACTGAACGACATCACACCAGAGCCAGATGACGGTGAAACAGAGTCGCGGCTCGGCGAGATGGGACCTCGTTCTGTTCTGGCCGAGGCAGACGCTCTTCTGACTCTGATGGATGTTTGCACCTCAGCAGACGCGAGACTTCCACAGGAGACCACCGAGATGACACTTCACGAGGCTGATATGACGATGAAGGAGGCCGCGCTGACTCTGCTCTCCATGGATCCCAGTAGCGCAGTGTCCAGCGACTCAGCCAGACCAGACACCAGGGGAAATCCAGAGGTGAAGCCACCCATCTCACAACTAACGGAAACTGTCACAGTTGAAGGTGAAGAGCAGTATCTTCATGGAAATATGCAAACGGTTCCTGAACCTGAGCTTCCAGCCGCCGAGATACCATCAGTTTCAGCTCAACAAACCGATGAAGTTGTTCACAAAGAGCTAGAAATTGAAGGTAAAAAATGTTTTAAGTGGCTACCTGAGCGTGTCGGAATAATTCAGAAGTTTAAAGCTACGTGTGTATATCTTCACAGTCGTGGCTGAAAGCCCAAAGAGAGAAACGGAGATGCCAAGGGAAGAGACATCAGTTTCACTCACTCCACAGGTAAAACAAAAGTCATTTTGTAAACTGCAAAAGCTTTTCAGTTGGGATTTGATACACCACCACCAATCTCCTGAGCCACAACAAATGTTCGGTTTTCTTTTTAGGATTATGGTGTTGGTGCAAATGAATTCCCAGCTGCTTTGAATGAAGAAGAAGAAGAAGCCATCATTGCAGAGATGAGCCCCGAAACACAGCCTGATGACACAGCGGCACCACCAGCTGACAAAGATGGTAAAATGTCTTTTGTACTTTCTTGTGATCCTTACAGCTGTTTTTTTTTTTTTTTNTTTTTTTTTTTTTTTGTTTTGTTTTTTTTGTGATTCCCAGTATTGCCTTTGATGAAAGATAAAATGCTTTCGCTCATGAGACATTGTCTGTGTATCTGCCTTTACGACCTGTAATATTTCTGCTGTTGTGTCTGAAACAGAAGAGGTCAGAGGAGGTGCAGAGGAATGCATGTCAGCTGTCGTGTCTGATGCACGTTCCACTGGAGAAATGCCAGAAGCTTCCAGTAAACAAGGTGAGGAGGACTGGAAAGTTTTCTTTTCTAAAAGAGCAGGCTGTCTGGTTGAGAAATTAATAAAAGTCTCATCATTCATTTAGATGAAACACAGCCAGATGTCGCAGAAACTGAGACAATCCCCAAGGTGAGTTACAATTTACACTACACTGATGCATTGCAACAAATTTTACATGATGTTATTACATTTTCGTGCTTTTTTTATCCGCGCGACTGACAACTGAAACTCTTCTGTCTTTGAATAAAAATAATAAAAGGTAGAGGAGGAAGTAGTTAAGGACAACCAGGCCAAGATGGACACTGATGATATTAGTAAGTGGACAACACAAATCTTTGCATACAGGATAGTAGATATTTTAAATTAATTGATCAAAAGCTTTAAAACAGCCAATAAAAAAACAACCTCGCGGTATTTTTGCATCATTTTTTCCACTAGGTAAAATTGAGCCTAAGACACCAGAGGACAAAAACGTTGCAGCAGAGACGAGTGATCCTCAAACTGTAAGTGCATGTCTTATTCTTTAAAGGACCATACTGGCCAGTTTGCATGTTTGAGCCTAATATATTAAATTTTCATACATGGAATGTTACTGATAATCATTTCCCAAAGCATACTAATGGAACGGTGAATTAAATAATATTTTTCCTACCCTCCAGACTGCCATTGGTTTCAGTTCATTCTGGTACGCTATTAAAATCAACTTGTTGATACTTGAAACATTCTTGGGATAGGTAATCCATCATTGCAAACAAGATGTGTATTCAGTTTTTTTTTTGAAGTTAAGTAATTTTAGCGTTTAAGTGCAATAAGAAGCATGGAGTGAATGTATGTATCCACCGGGGAATATAGTGCCAAAAGAAGACCTAAGTTTATTGCAAAATTTGAATGACCGTGACTTCATAAGGCTGCGTAACTATTAGCAGGCGAAACATGGATTTTTAAGGTGGGTGTATTGCTTGAATATTTGATTTTGGAAGATTAAGAAATTTTGCAAAATATCATGAAAGCTGAAATACAGTTTTATCCTTTGGGAAGTAATTGTCAGCAATGTAACATATATGAAAATTGAATATATTAGGCTCAAACATGCAAAATGACCCGTATGAGCCTTTAAGTCATTTCTCTCTTTACCTGTTTGTCTCTTCTGTGTGTGTTACTGAACTGTTCATCTCATTGATGCCTTTCAGATGGAATCTGATGTTCCGGAAAAGACTGAGGAGGTCCCAAAAAGTGGACTCGAGTGTCAGTCCAAACTAGTCAAACAAATCAGTGAGTGATTAGGCTGTTTTTTTTTTTTTTTTTNTTTTTTTTTTTTTTTTGTTTGTTTGTTTGTTTTTTAAATGGGCAGAATTTTGAGTTTTTCTGTGTTGAGTTTTTTTAATTGATCTATTGCTCATGGGAGAATAGTTTTGTCCATTGTCTGTTTTATATAGATGGGAATACTTTTTCTTTTATTATACTCTCAATATTGATTTTCATGTTATGTTTTTCTGATACAGCAAGATGTTTCCTTTTTATTGTTTTAGGTAATGTCTCCAGCTCAGACAGCCAGGAAGATGAAAAGGGATCAGAAAAGGCAAATTTTTTTTAAGCTGTTTAAAATTTAACTTCTGATGAATATCGCCATCTGTACTGACAACTATTTGTTTTTCAGGAAGAGAAGACGGAGGGGAGAGGACGACGCAAACGAAGGCTGTCCAGTCAGAAAGTGACAGCAATGAAAGACTCTGGTATTGTACCTGAGATCAAAGATTATATTTAAAGAGGCCGGTTTGTCCAAGTGTGACACCTGGATTTACAATGTATAAATAATGTCATAATTGTGGAGGTTGTCTGTGATCTCCAGTAATTATCCTTAGGATTTGATCTGTGAGCTCAACTGAAATACAGACTTAGTTTTTCCAGTGTGAATGTGCGATTAATTCCTAATTCAAGTGAAGTCTGCAGGAAATACTCGTCCAGTATGAATAATAGCTAACATGAGGCACCAACTAAATTTAAAGAGCAGCATTACCCCTACTGCATTTTGCATTTTATGAATATAAAATGATTGTCTTCTTTATGATTTGTAATTAGGTGATGATAAGGATGAAAACCGAAGTCAAGAGCAACCATCTGCTGAGGTGAGCAAAGACTTTTTTATATCATATATAACCATGATTTCTTTAACATTTTGTCTTTTGAAATACATTAAATGAACATATTAAATGAATATACATTAAATGAATATTTAATGTATATTCAATATACAATATACATCACACAATATAACTATTCAGCATTCCCAAGTCAGTGTATTTTGACTCCTTGTTACATTTTGTGTTCAGGAAAGTGACAAGGAGAAGATTCCAGAAGCCAAAATGCCGAGAAGAGGACGATCATCCAAATCCATCTCTGAGATGGAGGTGGAGCAACCTAAAGAACCTGAGAAGTTGGAGGAGATGCCAAGCCACAGGGGGAGGGACTCAGAAACCCCAGCCAAAGAAAGTGCTGCTGGTACGCTGATCCCTTTCAATTAGGAACCAGGCTCTTGTTAAGGTCTGGAAAAGTAATTCATTTAAAAATCCTCTAGTCGTGAAAGGTATGTGATGTTGCTGTTGTTTTGTCATTATCAGATAATAAAAAGAAAGATGAGAACAGCGATGACGAGAACGCCAAGAAAACCTCATCAGGGGAGCTGGAGGAAATGGAAGAGGTATGTTAAGAAAAGGGCAGCATTTAAACATGTTAGACGTTTTGCATTATTAGTTTTTTAATTACGTGCACAGCACACATTTCTGCACATTTTTCATTTCACATTTCATGCACACATCTTGATGTTGAATTTTTGCCCGTCACACATGACAATAGAAAACTGTTAAAAGTGACAATCGATATTTTATAAATAGCACAACAGTTTGTGTACATTTTGTTGTCTTATGGGTTTGTAATTTTATAAAAACTGTAGACAACTGAAGACGAAAGTGGACGAAAGAAAAGCAGTTGGCAAGAAAGTCAGACAAAGCCGCCATCCCCGCCTCCAGAGCACAGCGACGGTGCAGAGGGCACCAAAGAGACCACCGATACACGTATGTACATTTTTAACCTATAGCTCACATAGGGAGAAGGGATTTGGAGTTAAGTGGCTGCTAACCAAATCTCAACAGATTTTTTTTTTTTTTTACATTGAAAAAATAAAATGACCTTGGTTTTGACCAATCAAATTCCAGGTCACCCTTCAGTGACGAGGAAGCGGTCGGAGGAAATGGAGGAAGCTTCTGAGGAATGTGTGGAGGTGAGATTTGTCTTGGTGGAACTAAAATCTCTGATTTTCAGCTGCGTGAGTCTTGATAACATCATTTGAATGTTACTCATTCAAATGATGTTATTCTACAGGAGACGCAGGCTGCGGAGGAAGAAGAGAAAGACAACAGTGAACAGGAGCAAAGTAAGGAGGCTGAGTGTGGTGACACAAAGATGGGATGTTAATGAGTTTATTTATCTTGATCAACTTAGTTTTGATATCTTGCGTTTGTGTTTTTCCAGTTTGTTCTCCTTCAGTGAGCCAAGAGGAGGCGAATCAGGAAAACTCCAGTGAGAAGAAACCAGATGATGTATGTTGTCTGTCTACTAGATTAGTATTCTGTCTTTATTGTTTAGATATAGTCTTCAGTCTGATCCTTTTTCATCTTTAATGCTCTCATGTAACAATTGCTATTTCATGTACATTTCTCATCTTGTCTGACCTGACTTGGTGAATTAATTTTCAGAAGTTGCCAAAATTTGTTGTTTGTTGCATTTCCAGACTGAGGAAGAGCACCACCAAGAGGACCAAGAGACAACTGCAAAGAAACCTGCTCGGAGAGGGAGACCTTCAAAGACTGCAGGAGCCACAGAGGATTCAGGTGAGGAAATGCCATTTCTGAAGCCAGAAAATGAGCTTCTAACAGCTTTGCACTTATTATCAGTCCAAGCTGATGGTATTTCTAAGATTTCAATTGCTGCAGTTAATCTTAGATGGAAGGCAGTAAAAGTGAGACAAGACTACTTGCTTCCTTCTCAGTCTGATAGATGAGCTAATATTTTTCAATATTTTCTGAAAGTGGTTTGTCTTATTTAAAAAATAAGTTTTGGCTATCAAACAATGTCAGAATGTCTGGTGACAGATAAAAAGCCAGAAGAGAAAGAAACTCAGCAGAATGATGAGGAGGAGGATGACGGTGAGAAAGAAGAAGAGGAAACTAAGACCAGAGCCACTACACGTTCAGCATCTCGTCTGGAGGCTGAAAGGTAATTTTACAAGCTGCGGATCCAAATAACAATAAAAGCAAAAACAAGACTAATGGAGATGTAATGGTTCAGCTGTGATCAAAACTGCAGTTTACAGCAGAAACCTGCATTAAAAACGTGATTAACCCTCTATGAAGCCAATTAAAAGGGACTTATGGGTTTTTTTTGTAGCATAATATAGTAGAGAGTGTGTTGAACATTGTAAAACTCTCAAAACTTATATAACCTGTATAAATGCACCCTGAAAGCTTTGTCTTGATGAATCCTTTACTTTTGTAATATGTTGATATTAAAGGACCATACCGGTCATTTTGCATGTTTGAGCCTAATATATTCAATTTTCATACATGTAACGTTACTGACAGTCATTTCCCAAAGCATACTACTGGAACGGTAAATTAAAAAATGTTTTCCCTACCTTCCAGACCACCATTGGTTTCAATTCATTCTGGTATGCTATTAAAATCAACTTGTTTATACTTGAAACGTTTTTGGGATAGGTAATACATTGCTGCGAACAAGAAGTGTATTCAGGTTTTTTTCAGAGTTACATAATTTTACCATTTAAGCACAATTAAAAAGCACAGAGTGAAGTTATGTCTCCATTGGGGAATATAGTCCCAAAAGAAGACCTGCATTTATGAAAAATCTAAACTACCAAGACTTCATAAGGCTGCGTAACTATTAGCAAGCAAAACATCCCCAAATATTCAAGTGATACCCCCACTTGAATATTTGATTTTGAAAGATTAAGAGATACTGTAAAATATCAAGAAAGCTGAAACACGGTTTTATCCTTTGGGAAATGGTTGTCAGTAATGTAGCATGTATGATAATTGAATGTATTAGGCTCAAATGCAAAATGGATGGTATGGTCCTTTAATATCCATTTGTGGGTGTTGCCAGCTTAGTATTGGTACAGCTGACCAATCAGAACAGAGAGGGTTTTTGGTTTTGTACAGGGTCTTAAAGAGACAATACCCATGGCAAATATAGCCTGTTTTCACTCGGCGTGCACTGTGGTGCCACAGCAAGGGACGGTAGAAGTGGATCAGTTTTGGATTAGTGTTTTGGTTTTTTTTTTTGTTTGGTTTTTTTTTTGCACATTAAATCATTGCAAAGGTTTCAAAAAATGAAAATAAGGATAAGGAAATCTGTACAGTATGTCTCCTTTAAAGCTTGATAACAGAAGGTACAACATGCCGCACTGACAAACATCTGCAGATAAAGCTCGACAGCGAGTCAGATTGATACGGCGTCAAAGAGAAACCGATCAGTGTAAACAGAGTACCATCATTTGTTATTGACACAAGACATTATCATTATATCTGCAAATTAAACCATGTAAATGTTGTGGTGACATGGACATCATCTCTGTCATATCCCATTAAATGAAATTGGGGGAAATTTTAGTACTAAAGCAACAACTGTTGTTTCATATTTTGTTTTTGTTGCTTCTAGAAATAAGCCAAGTAAACCATCCACCCGGGCAAGTCGACAGAACGGCAAAGAGGAGACCGCAGCTGGCACACGGTGAGTTTGTCTCATTGAGCCGCAGCAGAACGAACGGGCTTAAAGGGGAATCCGACCAAAACCGACTGCGAGGTTATGTCTCCGTGAAAGAGAACATTTTACCAAAGTTTTCCCGGAATTGCTCAATGTTTTGAGTTATTAGCTCTCAAAATAAAGAAATAAATAGCAAACTGTTTAAAAGGAAAAGTACACTAAAACATCTGGAAATACGTTACAGATAAAGCAACACTGTGCGTAAAGAACATCTCAACCTATTCAACTTGACATATTGTCTCTTTTAAGCTGGAAATGAATAATCACCTGAAATGTGAGCCTTGTTTTTCACTGAGTATTTTAGGTTGAAGACATAAATTTATCCACAGCAGAGTTAGTTTTAAAAAATGCAGATGTAATTCTGTTTTAATTTTTTCATTACATCTGTAACAAAATAGATTACAATATTGGTCTTTAAGCATGTAATTTAGTGTTGCTTTTTTAAAATTATCTTTGTATTTTCAGAATTTTGATTTCCTTTTAAATGGAATTCTGGTAAAGCCTTAAATGTGTCTTGAAACCAGTTTTCCAAATATTCCAGTCTCCTGCACACCTTTTCCCAGGAGTACCTGAACACACCATGCTCTCGTCTGTGCACGTTTATGTGTAACGCAGAACTGCTGCTTATTGTAACTGTAACTCTTCAGACGAATTTTTTTTACAACCCCTAAATATGACACTTAGACAAACTGACTGACTCTTGCTCCTTGTTTCCCTCCTGCAGAGGAACGAGGGGCCAAGTGGCAGCAAAGGGGGGCCGTAAACGAGAAGCCAGCCCCCCTGCGGTGCGAACGCGGGGAGGACAGAAATCAGAGGAGCCCCCTTCCAAAAGAGCCAAACGCTAAAAGGTTTGACAGGAGTGGACTGATTTGCCCCAGCAGCACTGAATTTTACTTTTTTTTTTTTTTTTTTCCCCAAAACATGGATACCTCCGTTTATTCATGTGTGAACCCAGAGTTTTCTTGTCCAGGTCAATCAGCATGTTGAGCTACTTTGGCTTCATTGACTGGAGATATTGAAAAGCTCTGGATAGTATTATACACTTTCCTCCGATGGTTGAGCCTAAACCTGACAATGCGCGTAGAAATCCATCCGAATACCTTCTGCTATGCTACACCCACATGGTTTGGATCAGACTTCATCATTCGTCCATTTATTCTAGTGAAACACAGTATTTCAGGCCAATCAAAGGCCTAAAGTCTCACAGGGTCTTGCTTTGAGATAGAGAGGGTGAATTGAAATTATCAGTCAGAGGCCCGATTGCAGCGCTCAGTGCTGCTCAGTGCTCCGTTACACATGTTTTGTGGATTTTTTTTTTGCTTTTGTAAATCCACACGTGTACATAGAAATCACTGTGAAGCATCTCGCTGTCATTGTGAATTTTATAAGTGAATATTCATTCTGTGAATGTAATCGAGGCAGTTTCCTCACCACTTCTTTAAGCTTTTTTTGGTTTTTATACTAAATATTCATAAGGTAAGTTTTTAGTTTAGTTTTTCCATCAGCCTACTAAAATAGAGCAGTATTAACGGAAACGTGATCATAGGAGCAATAGCACAGTTTGTTGTTAATCTTTTTGAAGACACATTTGTAATAAGACCTTGCAGAGTTCTGTTTCATACAATCTGAGATCTAGTTATTGAATTAGAGTTATGGCTATTAGCTAATGGTGTTCGTTGTTGCCTTTATTAACCTACCTGAAATTATAAAGACATATTTCACAACTGCTTCCACTTTTTCTATAAACTACTTTGTTTTTCTTGTCTGATTAGTGTATCTTTAAAATATTTGTTACTATTTTTGTAACAGGGTAATGAAGCTGATGATACAAATAGCTTTTTAAAGTTTGTTTTTAGTTTTTCCCCTTTCTGTTTTTATCTGACAGTGATAAATATGATCAGAATTGTTAAAAGATCATTGATATATAGATGTATCATTTTTTTCATGTAAACAGCTGTGAAGAAATCCTTCCTTAGGCAGAAATCTTTGTTTAAGAAGAGATGAAATGGTGCACAGAGCAGAATAATCAGATTTGTATTAATTCACCCCTATTATGTCTCAAATGTCCCTTCTGTGTTTCCTAAATGGATGTGCTGTCTGTAATGTGTAAATAGCCAAAGACGTTACCCAATCAGCTCAGCGCGGAGAAGAGGAGAGGACATTCCTGCCTGCTAATGGGGGATAAAACTGACAAACTAAGAATGAATTATTCCACTATCATTAACATGTTAGGAGGCCTTAATCGCCACACCTGAACTTATGGGATCCAAAAGCGTGGAGAAAGGTTACCGAGGGCTAAAGCTCTCCGAGAAGGAGGCTGGTTGAAGTTTTCCTACCATTCCTGCGGATTGCTAAATTTGAATCCTTTCATATATTCCCTGGTACTGCAATCCAGGCTTTAAATATGAGCCCTACACCTCTAGTTTAAAGGTTTGGATGGGCTTTTATTTAGCCACTAGGACTGGCAGATGAACAGCGATCCTTTCACTCATTTATGCCATTAGAGCTGCTTAAAGGGTCATTTGCTTTGTTTTATTATAGTTGTTTGCATTGTAGTCCCAAATGCTGGTTGAGTTTTCCAAGCAGCTCTACAGCAGTTTGAAGGACTAGACTTAGACTTGTTAATAGGCGGATTGTATGGAAGAGGTGGAAGGTAAATTATTTTTATTTTTTCCTATTAATGATTACAGGGGCACTCATTAGAGCTCATACCTCCCCCAAGGCCCGATAAAGAGATAATAATCTCTCTCTGCAACTATTATGGACACATCAAGACTGTTTACGTGATACTGAATCAGCATCATCTCAGATACACATTAGTGTTTGTTGCCTGATTCTATCCCTATTTGTTACAGCCATTACTTACTTTACATTTTTATTAAGGAGCCCTCTGTCCAAACACATGCAAATCCTCCAGATCTGGATTAATTTCCAGATCCTCCAGATCTGGATTAATTTGCACTTATTGATAGTCTATCATGGGATAAATATGCCTGATTTTTTTCTTTGAGATTATTGGCTTACTTTTGCACAAAGTGACAGAAAAAAAATACCCAATTGCACAATGTTAAGAAATCATTTTTAAAAATTCCTGGATTTCTCCCCTGAATGAAAATTTAATGGGTTCTTCCCTGGGCCATGCGCCAGACTTCCATAAAGTTTAGTCAAAATCAGTTCAAAACTTTTTGAGTAATCCTGCTACCAAACAACAGACAAAAACATAACCTTCTTGGCAGAGATAAAGAGATTTGAATGTGAGAGAAGTAGACAAAAGGAGAAATACAAAACCGTAACCTAAATTTGCAGCCTTAAGACACAAATCTGGGTTATAACATTCTGGGTTTACATACTAACCTACTTTTAGGTGCCATTCAGTGTGCTTGGAAGTACTTTAGTGGTACTCAAGTACTGCATTTTCACTGATTTATACTCATCTAAATGTGTAACAAAATCCAATTTCTCACACAACATGTGTTAGTTAAAAAAATCACTGCAGCACTAATAATGTTAAAATATGCTGTCAGCTGTACCTAATATGTTTGGATTCTGGTAGGACAGAGTGCATGAGAGAAAAGTGACTGCGATCCAACACACCAGCAACATAAGTGCCTCAGTGTTTGATCAAACCTCCTCATATCTCTCCACTTTTCCTCTTAAGCAAGTCCGGTTAGTGGGTAGTGGTGCTGTTGATCCTGCAGAGTGCTGTGGAAAGATGGTGGTTTCACACAGCTGTCAGCTGGAATGGAGGGGATCCCTGCAGGCCTGCTGCCGGGATGAGGGGGCTCGCTGCCTCTCCATGCTGGGAGTGGTCTTTCCTCTACTGGGGATTTGGCCAAAGCGACTGGCACAGAATATAATGCTCTCCCATTCAGCCACTCCTCTCACAAGACATAAAAGTTAACAGGTGTTTAACGTCAGAAGTGTTTCGTACGAGGCTCAGACAAATAGCCAGCGACAGGCAGCAGGGAGGGGTGGTGGCTACAAGTTTTTTTTTTTCATTCTTTTGCAATACTGAANGCGACAGGCAGCAGGGAGGGGTGGTGGCTACAAGTTTTTTTTTTTCATTCTTTTGCAATACTGAAATAATTCTGCAGCTGAAGCGAGATCTAGATTGACGTCTGGCATCTATAGCCGCAGCAAGTACACACCAGTGTGTGGAGATACTGCTGATGTGTGTGTATACATGAAACTATAAATGCTAATGGGTTCCAATATGGAGCCTATCTGTTTCAAGAAATTACATCTACATTGCATTGCAACTAAAATACTTCTGTAAAAACACAACTAAAACTCATTAATGATAATGACTTAAAAACACTGGACATTTTTGTCTGAATAAATAATACATTTCCAAACCGTGGGAGGAGCATGTTGCATGTTTGAGCCCAATAAATCCAACCCGCACACATGTTGCTTCACTGCCAACCATTTTCCAAAACATACTACTGGACCGGTAAATATTAGAATTGTTTTTCCTACCTTCCAGACTGCCACTGGTTTCAGTTCATTCCAGTATGCNGGTAAATATTAGAATTGTTTTTCCTACCTTCCAGACTGCCACTGGTTTCAGTTCATTCCAGTATGCTGTTAAAGGACCATACCGGCCATTTTGCATGTTTGAGCCTATATATTTTATTTTCATACATGTAACCTTACTGACAGTCATTCCCAAAGCATACTACTGGGAACGATGAATTAAAAAATGTTTTTCCTACCTTCTAGACCGCCATTGGTTTCAGTTCAATCTGGCGCACTATTAAAATCAACTTGCTGATACTTGAAACATTCTTGGGATAGTTAATCCATTATCGCAAACAAAATGTATTCAGCTTTTTTTTTTTTTTTTTTTNTTTTTTTTTTTTTTTTTTGAAGTTATGTAATTTAAGTGCAATAAAAAGTGCAGACTGAACTGAAAATGCTTCCTAGTGGAGCATTCAAGTGCTGTAGTGAAGAACTGACAACAGGAAATTTTCAGATCACTCCGTGCTTTTTATTGCGCTTAAATGTTAAAATTGTTTCCTGTAATTTAGAAAAAAAACCTGAATATACATCTTGTTCATGATGATGGATTGATTACCTATCCCAAGAACTTTTCAAATATCAGCAAGTTGATTTTAATAGTGAACCAGAATGAACTGAAACCAGTGGCGGTCTGGAAGGTAGGAAAAACATTTTTTAATTCACCATTCCAGTAGTATGCTTTGGGAAATTATTGTCAATAACATGACAAGAGTTACATGTATGAAAATTGAATATATTAGGCTCATGCAAAATGGCTGGTATGGTCCTTTAAAATCAACTGGTTGAGACTTGAAATATCCTCCGGTTAGGTAATCCATCACAACAAACAACATGCTGTTATTTTTTGTCAAAGTTACTTAATTTAACAGATCCAGCAGGGAGCTGCACCAAAGAAAATCTGTCTCCAGGGAATACAGTCCCAGGAGACAACTTTTACAAAAAAATTATCACCTGAACGTTTGATTTTGAAAGATTAAGGGATTTGGCAAAATAACATGACACGGTTTTATGTTTTGAAACATCCTTGGTAGAACGTAATGTGCATGCAGTTAGTATTTATTGGGCTGAAACATGCAAAATTACCAGTATGGTCCTTTAAAGCTTTCTTTTAAAGGAGGACTCCGTCAATTTTACACATTAGATTCAATTCCTTGGTTTTATAGGAGTGATACTGAGCATGTGAACACAGCTATAAAAGGTTTCTGTGGTTGAAAGTTTGTAAAATCTGAAAACAAAAGACCTCTGTCACAGACGTCTCTTTGTATTGGTGCTATAAGGACTACAAGTGTGGGAAAAAATGCAAAACATAAATATCATTGATGCATCCACATTTTTTTTTCCACTTGTAATCATTAGCAGCAGTAGAGAGATGTCCATGACACCATTTTTAGACATCACCCTCTACAGCCACAAAAACTTTTATGCTACACAGTTGTTTTCACATGCTAAATACTGTAGTGTTAATATGTAAAATTGGTGGAATCCCCTTTAAACAGTCAGCATTTTTTTAGGGCTAAATCTCATATCTGCAAATACTCAGAGCTCGACAGAAATCCAGCTGCAGGCTGACATCCACCTTACAGTCTGAAAAATAACCTCTTAATACCTCAAGAATTTCCAAATGGCGCTTGAAGGTTTTCATAACTCCATCACCTCCTCTTCTCCAGATTGGTGTTTTACATTTGACGGGTTAGCCGTGAAAAGAGTCTGCTGCTTTGAAGCTTTGAAGGATGTTTTTATTTAGGCCTCGCAGAGCCTTCAGGCAGCCGAGGCTCTTCACAAGCCTTTCATGATGTGCTTGAGCTACATGCATTATCTGTTGCGTGCCAGAGGCAGATGGACGCT
The DNA here is from genome assembly GCA_014773175.1 of Lucifuga dentata. Lineage (NCBI taxonomy): Eukaryota > Metazoa > Chordata > Actinopteri > Ophidiiformes > Bythitidae > Lucifuga > Lucifuga dentata. The sequence goes on from VXCM01001316.1 coordinate 165,204, forward strand.
CGTTTGTCAGCACAGCAGACCCAAAAATAAACTATAAATCATGTCTGCACTTTCTACACAAATTAATTGGACTGTAACAGTGCCCCCCCCCCCCNCCCCCCCCACTGAAAGTGCTTTTGCTCCTGTGTCTTCAGCAATGTAGCCAATGCTGAGATGTTTTGAATAGCTTCCAAGAAGAGGAGGAGGAACTTGCAACTGCTGCTCTCTGCTTGTCTCTTGGTTCCATTTACTGTATTAAGTGTGCTGTCCCAAGGCTCTTCCATTTAGTGCTCCATCGCATGCGAGGATAATTTTTCTTTGGAAAAGAAAAAAAAAAAAATTTGGAGGGTTCAGTCATAAACGTAGGCGACTAAAAGCATACTTAAATCTGGCAGTAACCCCCCACCCCACCTCCCTCCCATCCCTTTCCTTCCACTTTTCAGTGTTGAGGTTGATTAAGGCTGCTATCACGGTAGACATGATATTTGGTGAGTTCAGAAGACGTTTTGGGAGCATTTATTGCAAATGACTCTTGGCAGTGCCCTCTCATGTATTACTCCATCTGAACACAATTTGGCAGCTATTCCCACATATGGGGGANGGGGGGGAGGTCGTGCTGTGAGCCTCCTCCTCCTTCATACCAGCAGGCAAGAAAAAGTTCAGGACCTGTCATAAACACACCCTGGAGAGGAGGGGAAACAGAGATGTTACCATTATCATACCATCAGGCAAGATTTCTGCTTCAGTCACAAGATTAAAGTTACAAGGCAGGAAAGGGGCTGGTGGGTGGAGGAAAATGTATTCCACTGTGCCGTTAGCGTAATCTGCCATTAAACTTTATTTCTTTACAGGAAAGGTGGTGGGAATGTCGTGCTTGTGTTACACTGGGGAGGAATCCACGGAGCACTGAAGCAGTCTGCGCAGATTAACACATGATGTGTCACTGTAGATAGAAAAAGAAGCCACAGTGGTTTTGATAAGCATTTACCTTTTCCCAGCACGGCCATTAGGATGTGAACGCCTCATCGCCATGACAGCAGATTCTCCTCTAAACCAGCAGAGGGAGCCCTCCTGCCCAAAAAACATTTCTGCTTCATGTTGACCGTAAACAGACAACAGGATTTTATGTAAACAGTAAAGTTTTTTTGTTTTTTTTAAAGAGTTCATTTATAAAATCATGTTTTAAGTATTTTTTAAAATCATGTTTTTATTGTGCATTCCAGGTAATATCACTCAACCCGTTTGTTTATTTGTTAGTTTTTACCCCAACATCAAATCATTTGATTATTACCTGGACCATTTAAAAAATGATTTAAAATAAATAAATCCTGAGTTATCTGTTTTTGCAAATGAACTTTTTATTTGCTTTTATGAATGATATACATTGTTTCATTACTCATACTTTTTTTTTTTTGTTTGTTTTTGGCAAAATTGATTGACACAGCTGAACTGCCAATATGGTTATTCTTATTTTACAGCAGCAGCAATAACAAGTAAAATAAATATAAACTTTTTTTTCAAATTTATCTTTGGCAGATAATTAACTCGATTCTGTGCATTTATGGATGCAAATGTGAAGTCAAAATAAAACCAGCTGACTTTTTTTTTTTTTTTTTTNTTTTTTTTTTTTTTTTACCTCGCTATCTCTGTTTTTAATGGGTGTCTGAATAAAAGCTAATTTGGTGCTTCTGTTTACATTTCCTGCCACTTACAGCTACTTACTGCTTATTACGCTTCATCCCAGTGTGGTTACCAAAACACGGAGGAAGAAACCCACGCAGCTCTGCTCCGCATCACACTGATACTCACTTTGCTGCACAACTTGCAGACAAGAAAGTCCTCGATTTTACTTATTTTTCCATTTTCCCAAAGTAAAGCTCTGTATATGGGTCAGTTCCAGAACAATACAGACGAGTGAAAGAAGCAGGCAGAGAGGGGAAAAAAAGAGAAGCTGCTTGTTCTACAATAACCAAAGAGAATAAAAAAGCAAAGTGATGTACAGGACCACTTGTGTATTGGCCTTGGGTGGAATGACTTTCTGAAGGACATTATGTGTGAAAATATCCAGATGGTCTCAGTGGTTTTTGCTTTTCCCTTTTCTAGTTATGTTTTCTTTGCTCGCTTTCATCCCCAAGGTCACATCCACTCCTGAGACAATGCCACGTAATGTTTTTCACCAGCTTTCAATTCATTTTCACGCAGCAGGAACCTCATGCAAATACTCAGCCTTTTCATTTCGTAATTCAGTAGAAAAAGAAACATCAGTCCCGCAGATGAAATAACAGATTTTGTTGGGTCGACCAATTTACAGTAAAGTTTATTTCGAGATTAAATTTGCACCAGAATTCTGGCATTCATGCATTTAACACATTACTGGGAATTATAATGCTCTGTTACTATAAAATGCAATTTTAGTATTTTACGAATGAATTGACCCAGAAGACACAAGATGTCAAAAGTCAGTGATGAGGTTTTTTTTTTTTTATTTGGTTTTGTTTTTTTGGCCACTAGATGGTATAATAAATTCGTGCAACGGGGCAACAGTATACCAAATTATTTTAAATAGGTATTTATAGGTAGATGTAAATATTATGACGCACCTTACAGCCGATATATTTTATTATTTTTAAACATTCCCATAACAAATTTTATACACTGAGTGACGTTCATACATCAGCTAACATGGTGAGAAAAGCTTTAATATTGTCATTTTTGCTCGATTTTCAGAATTTCAGGCTTCAGTGACTAATGGCAATTTGTTAGTTTTTTTTTTTTTCTTGAGTGATTTACATGACGTTTAAGGTGAACGAGTCATATGTGCATTAAGCTCATAAATTCATATTTTCTATGCGGAACAACCTGCAGGTGTTTGAATCGGTAAAGTTAATCTATAGAGCAACTGCGACCTGATAGTTATGATCTAATTTAAAATAAGCAAAATAGAGGAAAAGCATGATTAAATCAGCCGTTACAGCATCTGGTCGGCCGTAAAGTGTCTTTATGTTCATCTGCCAAAAACACACCTTTGCTTTTCCATTTTATAATTAAGAATTATACGAGTATAGGGTTATTGAAAATGTTTTTCTTTATTCTGTTTTTTTTTTATATCAGCTAAACGTTTGCCTTTTAAAAGTAACCTATTTTATAACAACGGCAATAGTAGTGTAATAATAATTTATATGCCCGTTTATATGCCTCAATAATATTAAAAGTCAATGATGCAGCACTTAGGATCTAGTTTATATAATCTGATCTAAACTCCATCTAAGTATCATGCTATGCTGAAGAAATTGAAGCATATAAAGAGTGGATAAATTCATAGAGATTCATCATTTATCTACGCATCCCGTCAGCAATCCCACAGAAATATCAGATTGTAAAAAATTTGAAAATTAAATACTTAAGTTTCATAAAGGTATTTTGCCATGATCATGCCTTCAATAACACAGATATTTCTTAATTTGTCCAAATAATTCCAATTACATATTAATTAAACTGTATCAACTGAATAAAATAACTCGCCTTGTACGTTCAACCAAACTATAAATCAAAATGTATGTTGATTTAGCAAAATTAGGCCACATTTTAAGATTCGACAAAACGCCTAGGGAACTCGGCTCAGACAGACCTGAGAAACGACATGAGGTCATGATCCGGATCTGAGGCAACAGGCCTGAAACACTGATCCGCTAAATGATTCAGACCCAGTCGGTACATTTAATACTTAATAATAATGTCAGTGCTTAATAATGATCCAATTGAATTATTTATTTTAAGCCTTCGGTACGTCGAAAAGCACACAGCCTCTCTTTCAATCCCAAAAAAATTGACAATATTACTGTCCATCCTAATATTTAGCCTTAAATATATATATAGATAGATAGATAGATAGATAGATAGATAGATAGATAGATAGATGGAGAGAGATCATTTGAATTGTTTTCTCTTCGGAATTTTATTTATGGCAGATTACGAGAGCTACATATTCTAAAATAAGAGGCTCTTCATTCAACAAAATTTATGAACCTGATGATTGGCTCTTTGAAGAGCCTATAAGCTATGTTTTACATAGTTTTAGGAACAATATATAACATAATATATATAATAATTTGGTTATGAGGCCTACCTGCTCATGGCGAATTATAATGAAGTCTCCACCTACGGAGGCGTCAAAAAGAATTACTTTAAGGACTGTGATGGTTTAATAACACATGAACGATGATGGAAACAACTTGACACGCGGCTCTTTGTCCAAAATGCTGCCAAAAAAGAAAGAAAAAAATAACATATACAAAATAAATTAATAAACGTGGAACTTCAAGCTTTACGCAGCGGGCACCCAACAGTCCTGTATGGATGGTAAAGGGTTAAGTTTTATAAAGATGTCACGGCCCATGTATTTATTGTCTGATGCTGCATTCAAGGAATGAGAGGAAATGGGATATTCGAAACTCGTATTTGAAAATGATGTTCGCCTGACTTTTCGTGCGTAATTATGCTTCACCTCCACTTTCAGGTGCTAAATGGTGCTTAAAAATATTGTTGTCTCTGATTGATTGCACTTGCTAGACTCAACGTATGCTATATTCTCAAAGATTTAAGAGTGTTAGACAGGAGAGCCTGGTTTATATGACACGGAAAGTTTCCAATTTAGTATAATTAATATTAAATCTTCTCTGATGAAACCAAAAAAACCAAACAAATCATATTAGCGACGCAAACATACACTTTGTTCTTGTGTTTGCGGATAAGATGTACCCGAATAAAAGCAGAGGGGCAACCAGTTTTTTTAAAACCTTTAAATCTCTCTGAGACAATTCCCATTTTTCTGAACGCAGCGTGACGTCGTTTACAGTGGCCAATGATGAGCCGGCTTTCACTCGCTCTCGCCCAATAGGAGATGTTGAGGAGTGCCTGTCAGTCACAGGTGAGGGTGGATAGCAAAAAGTGGGTGAAAAGGGCCGGAGAGTACAGCTAGCCGTGCTGATGGCAGAGCTTTTCGGAGGAGCAGCATCGCGCCTGCCACTGTACGAGAAACTTTCCACGGCTTCTCCTGCAGGGATGCGACCAGAAACCAACGCAAGAGGGGACAGTTAAGCGCCACCAGTGCTCCGCGGAGGAAGTAGCCTAAAATGTGGATGAATTGACTTTTACTCCACCAGTGGAATCGGTTAATTACTCCAATTGAAGCCCGAGCAACTCCTCATTTGAAAATGGCCCTTCGTGGCAACTCGCTAATGCCTTTCTCTATCCAAGCCATCCTGAACAAAAAGGACGACAGCCGACACTTGCCAGATTTGGACATGTGCTTCTCCAAGACTGCGTGCTGGAAAATATTTGGAGAGATGAACGCCGGGGCGAGGAGAGATGATGTGGGGGCTTGTGAGCCGACCGACCTGAAAAGCTACGACTCGGACTCGGGACTCAGCGATGACAACGACAGCAAGGCTGCAGCCGTGTGCAAGTCAGAGAAGGACGGAGATCCTGCGTCGGATGTGCCGGAGGAAAGCCTGCAGGAGGAGACGGACCACGAGTCCGCAGCTGTGGAGAACGCAAAGAGTGACAGAGATCCTAATAAAGTCACGGGTAAGTAAGGCAGATCGACTCACATGCAAAGAAAAAAGCCTCTCAGTTGTTTGCTTGCGCTCTATATTAAACCATAAGGACTCAGTGAACCTTGTGGGTTTAACATCTGAATAAAGAGCACATTGTTAATTCTTAAACACTCTTTTAATGCTGCTTTTTCACGTGTAGAGTCACAACGAGCAGCCTGTTTGTTTCGTTGTATGGCACCAGGCCTGTTTGCGCGTCAGCAGAGGCTATCCACACCCTGCTAACTTTAACGCAGGAAATTTGGCTTTGTTTTACGCACTAATAATTGTGAATAGTTGGCTCATCGTTTAACTTTGGGGCACAACTGGGTGTCACCGGTTGTTAAGCGTCATTTCTTATTTCTTTTGTGGAGTCATCATACATTTAAATTGTGTAAACAATCATGTTTACACAAATGAATTACATGTTTTTCTGGACGTGGTTGATTGCAGCCTTTTAAAGGAAAATAAACTAACTGATTAAAGTGATCAGAATGAAAACATAGTTGATCAGACATTTTTCATTTTCATCTGAAAGCAGATGAAAATTAGTTTTAGACATGAGAGCCTGATTTGTGTGAAGGCTCACACAAATCAGGCTCACATTATCAGAAATAAGCTCATTTCTGATAATGTGCTGAAACAGAAAATTAAAATTTCATTGTGTGTTAATGTGCACACCTTGTAGGGTGTAAATATTTGCTGTTAATTCATCCAAATATGCACATCATGCACCAAACTTGATGCACCCTCACCTAAAATCAACAGACGCGATTCTGGCTCATTTGAATCAACAAAAATGCAGGAGCTCACTTGCATGGAGCATGTCTGTGTGTCTTCCTCTTGCAGACTCCAGCACCCTGGACGAAAAGAGCCTGGACCAGCCCAAACAGAGGAAGAAGCGATCCAGGGCCGCTTTCTCCCATGCGCAGGTTTTCGAGCTGGAGCGTCGCTTCAACCATCAGCGGTACCTGTCCGGGCCGGAGCGGGCGGATCTGGCGGCCTCCCTGAAGCTGACAGAGACTCAGGTCAAGATCTGGTTCCAGAACCGCAGGTACAAGACGAAACGCCGCCAGATGGCTGCCGATCTGATGGCGTCGACCCCTGCGGCCAAGAAGGTGGCGGTGAAAGTTTTGGTTCGGGACGACCAGAGACAGTACAGCCCGGGAGAAATCCTGAGGCCCCCGCTGCTCTCCCTGCAACCGTCCTACTATTATCCCTACGCCTACTGCCTCCCTGCATGGACACTCTCCGCGTGTGCGGGGAATCAATGAGGACTCAGTGACTGTATTTATTCTTTTTTTTTTTCTCCCCCTTTTGCTCCCAGGAAAACAAAATAACTAAACTTAANTGTATTTATTCTTTTTTTTTTTCTCCCCCTTTTGCTCCCAGGAAAACAAAATAACTAAACTTAAAAAGGAGAAGACCTGAGGGGACTGAGAATGAGCTCAGCGTCTCCCACTGAACGCCTCATCGTTTTGATCAGATCAGACCAGGGTTTCCCAAACTTTCCATGTTTTTTTTTTCCAGCATCCCTAAAAAATGCCCACTCCCTCATTTGGTAGCGATCTGTCCGGAGGAACTCCAGAAGACATTTCTCATCATAGGCTGTAAAACTGCAGAACTGTCTGACCTTTGCGTGGGGAGCCTGGCCCTCCTCATACACTGTCAGTGTGTTAAATCTGGGGAGTGAACAGTAAAAATATTTAAGTATTTCTCTTTTTGCTGGGGACCGAGAGCCTCTCAATGACCTCTGAAGCCCCCGGACTCCACTTTGGACCCTGTGGTCTAGACTGAAATTGTCACCTTATGTTGGTTTATATGTTCCATGCGCCTCCTACCTCTGCAGTGATTGGAAATATGCATATTCCATTGACTTTTCACATAACTGTCTTTGTTACAGGTTGTTTTTTTTTTTTCTTGCTGTGTTTGTAAAGGTNCTTTTCACATAACTGTCTTTGTTACAGGTTGTTTTTTTTTTTTCTTGCTGTGTTTGTAAAGGTAAGATATTTCAGCACTTTCGAGTATATTCGTTACGTTATTAAAATGTAAATGCATATAGTGTAGACATGTACAGTGTCGGATTGAAAAGAGGATTGACGGTTTGTTGTATTGTTGGCCTGAAAGTGATCTGTAGCAGGAAGCAGGCTGACAGATCAGCTCCTATTGAAATGTACCTGTTTTCTATTTGTGTAAATTGACTGTTTAAAATCGAAAAAGCATTAAAACGTATCAGGCATTACTATAATTTGGATGTTTTAAGGGTATTATTATGAAGTGCAATATTAGACTATTGAGAAATGTTCGTGTTGTAGGAAAATTAAGGCAGATAGATTAGGTGATATGGTAATAAGTATCAGCAATTATAACAATATATTTTAACCTTTGTAGGTTAGCTTTTTCTTTTTTTTTTTTTTTTTTTTTTTTTTTTGACTGATTGCAGGGAAAAAAATGTTAATTAAATCTATAATTACATGTACCAAGCGCTGCATGCAGTGCTTTTATTTATTATTATTTCTCAATTCTCATCATAGTTTAAATAAGTTTCCAGTTTTTGTTTGCTTTTATGTGAGCTTGACATAGCGTTCAAATACTTTAATAATAATATCTTTAGTATTGGTCGACTTAATTTAGGACAGTTCTGTGTGGTTTGAGGGTACAAACAAATGGGGTTGGAGTTACAGCAACATTTGAAACATATTAAGCAAATATGAAATAAATATAAACGGGACGTTTTCATAGGAGGACACCATCTTCACCATGAAGGTGGTGCTGTACACCGGGCTACTATGGCATTATTCCCAAACACACCTGTCAAACAATGATTAATAGCTGTGTGATTCCTGGACAGGGCAAACTGACAGCTAGCTTTAGACTGCATGTCAACACAAGGAGAGGATATTCCAGGGTTAAGGAGGCCTATGTCAGTGCGCCCAAATTTAAATCATGAGGAAAGAAAAGTCATCCTTCTAGGATTGTGGACCTTCTGTGATTGCACGCTAAATAAATAAAAGAAATTTAACTTTATATTTTCACAACTGGATAAATAGTTTCATAGCCTTTATGATTTTACTGTTACTGGAATGGTAATATTATTCTGTTTTCAGCAAGAGCCTGAACATAAGCGTGGGTCAGCAAAGGAAGCAGCCGTATTGCTAAAAGTCAAAAGGGATTTATTGTGTCAGCTGACATTATGACAACTAGCCTGGACACAGATCAGCGTAGATGATACAAAAAGACAAAGGTTAGCTGGACATGATCCTAAATTATTACATCACAGGGATAATGTCTGTCTTTTATGTGGACATATCAGGGAAGCACTGAGCTTTTACGCACGTCTGCGCACCGAAAGCCAGGCTGGACGTTAGGGAATTTGGGTAGTATTGCTCCATCTTCTTTAACCTAAAAGGATTTTTAAAAAAAACAAAACAAAACAAAACATCCTCCTATTTACCAGTCAAGCCTATGCCCTAAAACCTGATCTCGTTTATGCAGGTATGAGCCACTCGAAGGCCATGGCCAGTGGCATTCATGCTGCTCATTGGCTGGGCTGGAGCTTAAAGGACAGAGGGATACTGGGAAGTGGACGGTCCCACATAACTTCCTTTCACCTGCATGTGGAGATATCTGATATAGGCAGAAATACCTCGGGTGGTTTTCTTTTCAACCCGATCGTTGAAATGCAAACACCCCCATCGATGTGCATTAGTGTCTTCCAGTTATTTTTAGTACAGTCTATACGTGTGTGCAGTTTATGTGTGGGGATTAAATTAATTATATATCTTAAATAAGTTCTGGATATCTGGGAAAGATAATCATACTGAGTTTTCAAAAAAATCTAATTTAAAGGACAAACGTAGAAATTGAAATTGTATGTAAGTGAGTCACAGAATTACGCACAGGTATATATAATTTTGTTTCACATTTACAAACAATGAAAAATCAGGGTTTACGTTCGCATACAGGTTTTTTTTTTTTTTTTTTTTTCTGTCTCAGGAGCCCAATATGCACATCAGGTGATACGGTGCGCCTGTTAATAAAAGCTGGAACTGCAATATGATATTACACAGCAGAAAAGTGGCTCTTATATGTTAACACAATGCGGGCTCATTTCATTGCTTTATTTGATGTCAGATGTTGTTTCCATTGAAATAATTTTCTATTCTGTTCTGGCTTCAGCTGACCTTAATGTGCCTGTGTGTCAAGGACCGTCCAGCAATTTGCTCTTTAGGTGTATAACGAAAAGTAGCCTAAACACGGACATAATTTTCCTTCACAGACTCTAGCTCTCCAGTTGTTGTTTTATATCAAGTTACAGTATTAATGGTAGAAAACGGACATTTAATAGATATTCTCTGAGACGGTATGCAGAGATGTGTGAAACGATGCTGCTGCTTGATTTAACTGAATTCAGACTCAAGCTGAAAATACTGTTTATTATGATCAGCCACTGCCTGATTTCAGAGAATCTTGTATTCATAATGGGTCACATTTTATCCTGCACGACAAATAAAAAGGGACGGAACCCCTTGAGAGTGAATGGAGCGGGGAATTCTCTGATGCCTCCTTCAGCCCTCAATTTATCATCAAATTACACGGAAAAAAAAAAAAAAAAGTTCCCGAATGACAAATCGTTCAATCTGCTATTGTTGAGTCTTATATTATTTCTTTCTTTTTGTTTAATTAAATAACTCAGGTTGTTTCCAGTGAAAATCTCACTTTTTTAATCGACACATTTTTATGTTCATCCATTTCAAGATGACCCCCCCCC
>VXCM01001316.1:175750-190750 GCA_014773175.1 Lucifuga dentata
GTAAAGTGGCAGGTCTTTTTTATTTTTTTATTTTTTCAAGAAATACAATCAAAAGAAACAATGCATTTCAATATTTTCCGATATAAAACATAGTAGGCTACTAATCAACCTGCTTCCGTACAATTAACACATGTACAATTAACACATGAATACATTAAAACATTAAAAAATTATGTGCCAATACTGGGCGTAGACAGATGTTAAAAGTTTATTCATTTCTCACAGAGATGTTTTCACATATACAACCTTTACAAACTGGTGTAACAACGTTATATTCCCACCAAAGCTGACACAAGTAAGAGCGGGCTATTTTTCATTTTTATAATTATTTACAGCCTTTTTTTTTTTTTTTNCCTTTTTTTTTTTTTTGTTAATCCTGTACTTTGCGAAAAAGGAATGGAGAATGGAGATGTTTAAATCAGGAAAGTTCGTAGAAAATGGATTAAGTTTTAAATATATATCTATATATATATATACATACATATAATTAGCTTGGACTGAATTGCTTGTGGGTCACTATTTTAAAATCACTTTTCATTTTTCAGTCATTTTTAACTTTAGGTGCTCAGTCTCAATATCAAATTCATACATTCATTTCTTTCCTTTTTTTATTTTTGGGTACATTTTCGTGGAACATTTGAGTCTTAAATAGTTGTTGTTGGACACTTAAAGATTAATTAGCATTTAATAGATTTGGTCCTGATGATCTGCACAGAGCTGCAGGGATGCAAACAATGTTTGCTTGTTTTATTTATTTATTTATTTATTTATTTATTTTTAATTAAGATGAAACAGACCCAGTTTTATATAGAATATAGACCTAATCTATTTTTGGTTGTAGGCTATGAACATTTGATGAAATATAAAAATGAGCTACATCTTAATTTTACACTTCATAGTCACAACTTAACCGAATTTCATATTGACACTAAACTTCTTGAATGTTTTAGTTTCTCCACATTTAAGATTTTGCATCTTCTCCTGTGACCTTGACCTTTCAGATCCAGTGTCTGCCTACAAACATTCAAACATTTTAACAGTNAAAAAAAAAGAAAAAAAACCTCTCTGTCCAGTTGGGAAGCTGTCACTCACACCCTCATGACCATTTTGGCTGTACTGACTTGACACTGCCACCTGCTTCAAAGTGGCCCAGGTGCAAATTCCCCTTCATCCCCCATCTAAGCGACATGTTCTTTCCCCTGCAGTAAAAGCAGTGTGAAATAGGAGGACTGTGACTGAACTTTTGCCTTTAAAAACACTCATGATTAGGCATATAAATCCATACTATTACCAAATACCATCGCCAAATATTCTGTGTAACCTTGTGCTACAGGAGTTAGAGGCACAATATATTGAAAGGCAACATTTTTTGTTATTTTTGTACATACATAGATCTCATCTGTATACAAAATTATGCCAAGTAGTAAGGTGGAAAGCAGAAGTAAGAGGTTTTGTATTTAGAGTGAGACATTGTACCTGGAAATGCTTTTGTGTGTGACCACAGGTCTTGATTATAGGTTTTATAGCAAAAATATTCTATATCTTTTTTTGACCGGTGAATGATCAGTAAGACAAATACAAAGTTCAAGATTACTTGAAATTGTGTGTGTGTGTATGTTTTAAATTCCTAATTAGGAATTTAAAAATGTTTAACTTGTTGTGTATTATAGAGAATACATAAGCGTGATGTATCAGATTCCAAACTAATATGACAAATACCTAAAAACATGCATAACTTTAAAAGTTAAGAAAAAACCTATTTGGTAACATGTTACCAAATGTTACATTATGTCTGTACCTGCAGGTACAGACATATACTGCCTTCTAATTCAAAAGTGAACTATAAGCTTTATATTGTACTACATTTTCCTTATTTATATATATTAAGCACTGGATTTTGAACTCATGGAATCATGTACAGATATATTATAATGAAATATCACAAAGAAATTGTACTGAAGTGTTGTGATGTTTTGTAGTTTATCAAAGAATAGACTTCAGTTTGCTGAAAATGATCAAACTGGCTACATGACATCCAGAGAAATCAAATTACACAGCTGGGAGATTCTCTGAGCAAACTTGTGACAGATCAGTGGTACATTTAGTAGCTGAGAGGAAGGAAGGGAATATGTAAAAGGAGTGGATAACTTTGAGCTCTGAAAACTTCATGAACAGCTGTAATTGTTCCATATGCTAAACCAGTGCAAAAGTTGGCAATAATTTTTTTTTTTTTTAATTTTTTTATTTACCCTCTTCACTAAACAGCTCAGACATGGTTTTATTCAGAACATCTAAATCTCAGGCTACAATCCTCATAATCAGCATGCCTGTTTAAAGTTTGACTAAGTTATGGCTGTATGTGCGTTTGTGCGTATGTGAGTTTGTGTGTGGAAGGCTACTATATATTTTTAGGGATCATTGCTACCAATCCATAATGGCTGTTTCAGTGAAATTAAGTTTCCAGATAATAGCCTTTATTTGATATAATTAACATTAAGATAATAATACACTACACCACTACACTAACATACAATTATATCAGTATTATTATTTCAATTACACATTGATAAAATTCTGTTATCTACTTAGTCTGTCTTTGCTACCAGTCCATTCAGTCGAACTGGATTTCCATAATGACCATTATTTTATATTTTCAAAATAAAATAACATAACATCAATAAAAACACAGTTCCATTAATAATATAACCACTCAGTACAATTTACCAAAGTTGTGCATGTGTATGCGTGTGTGTGAGAGAGAGAGAGAGAGAGAGAGAGAGAGAGAGAGAGAATGTGCTTGAAGAAAGAAAAAAGAGAAAGAATGATTACAAAATAATTATATTCTTTCAAACCTCACGCGATGACAATAATAATAATATAATTTTTTTTTTATTGTGATTCTTAATATTTTTTATACATACCCTTTGACCTTTATTACCATGGCAACAGCAGCGCGTCACACGTAGGACGCATCCATACCGCTAGCTTGGCTTCCGGTTTATGGTGTTTTTCTTTGAGCGGAATATTCGGGTGACACCGTCAATATTTCTAACTAAAACGCCAGACTGTGACTTCGGACTTATATTTTGGCTAACTCTCCCCGTTAACCGAAAGCTGTGTACGTTGAGCTTGTTTTCTATCAGTGGAGATTGTGGAGCAGAGCAGTAGCGTTAGTGTAGTCAAAATGGCGTCTGCTTGCCCAGTCAACTGCCGTTTAATCCATCTGTGATTAACCTGATAACTTAACTCAGCAACCGGTGACTGGTGGTGGTGTTTAAGGCAGATACAGTCGGAGCAGCGAAATGTCGGATTCAGAAGAGGACAGCCAAGACCGGCAGCTTAAAATTGTAGTGATTGGAGATGGTGCGTGTGGAAAGGTGAGAACATACACACACACAGAGTAACACACGAGTGTCGCTACACGCGTGTGCGCGCGTGTTACACGTACACAACGTACCCGAATATCAGTTTTCAAGTCTAAAATTTCAGTACCCATTGTGATTTACTGTTGCACGTCTGTCTTGTGTATTTACGGCGCTATGCCTCGCTTTCCAGTCACCATGGCGACCGTTGCTAGTTTAGCTAAGTTGGCTATTAGCTAACAATTGTGATGAGTTATGACGCCGTCAATGCCTTTTACGATTATAGCGTAATAAACCTGAACACTGTAAGTGACAGCGATTTTGCATTGTGTTGTATTGTGACGTTTTATTGACGTTACCGCGTCACGTTAAAGGGAGAATCCACCATAAAGTAGAACTGCAGAGTTGATCTATTAGAGTTTTCCTCAGTTGTGATACTGTCATACATATTAATGTGTTGCTATTGATGCTCACCACATTGCAAGAAGTAAAGCGTAATGTTATACTGTTATTCTCTTTAGTATTATTAGCCAGACATTTGCTAGTTTCAGATTCTCTGATGTCTGCTTTTCTCTGTAAATCATTGTAAATTTCTCTCTGAAATTTACAATGTTTGAAAATGTTTGAAATTTACAATGTTTGAAAATGAAATTTTCAAACGTTGGTTAGACAAAGCAAGCAATTTGAAGATGCCACGTTTGGCTTTGGGAACTTGGGATGGACACTTGTCAGTGTCTCTCTTTTTTTTTTTTAATTATAGAATAAATGAATATTTGAAAAATTTAAAAATAATCAGCAGATTAACTGATAATGTAAAAAACAAAAAATCATTCATTTCAGTTCTAGTGAATGTGTGACAGGGAAGACATAGTTTTAGAAAAAAAAGGAACATTTTGAAGTGACCCTGACAGTAGACATGGAATAATTACATTTCAGCAATGCGGACTGAATATAATAACTAGAAGTCAATAATAATAATCAGTGCCTGTATGATTAAACAAAGCCAAATATTAGGACATTTGTAATAGAAAACAACCAGGTCATGCATTGCACAATTCATTATTGTCATGAAAAATAATAAATTTTACTTTCAAAAGAAAAAATGTTCTGTGAGCCATAGGAAAGATCTCAAAATCTTAAAAAGGGTAGGTTATATTTTCTCCCCTTTGAGTCTATCTTGTTCATCTAATGGGCTTTTAGAGAGAGAGGTAATGATATCTGTGGCTTGATTCCGTTTCAGATCTAACATATTGGATTTTAATCTCACAAAAATCCATTGTTCTAAACCAATTAAGGTTCCCAGTCCTTAATCCATGTTGCCTGTGTGCTACTGAATATGTCTCTTACAGTTCCCTGAAGAGTTGTAGACTCTGTGGTGATAGTGCTGCACTTTCTGGTAGCAGAAGCCCTAGCTGTGAAAAATTTGTCTGTTGTGGGTTTAGTATGCTTTTGTCTGCTGTTCTCATTATCCAAAATGAAAATATGACCCTTTAAATTATTGGTATGGTACTCGAGTAGCCTTAGGGTGAAGGCTAAAATACGGATTAAAGTCAAATGGTGTCTGAGGTTGTATTTTCATTACCTCACCCTGGTCCCACCTTTTGCTGTCAGTCAGGTAGCTGAAGTCGTAAGAAACATATTGGAGTATCAGCTATAGCAAAAATTCTGAGAAAAGAAACCACGCAAGGTTATATTTTCCCATTTACAGATGCCTTTTATTAAATTAAAGGTTTAATTTTGTAATTTTGAATAAGTAGTGTAGCCTCTACCTATATACTTCACATTTACTTTCTACAATTTTCTTGTTGCTCTGTGAAATTAAAGTTAAAATAGTGCACTGTATTATACCAAGTATGACAGTTGATAAAGGAAGGCTACAGTTTGCTCGGCCTGGCTCTTGCAGCTGGTGGCTGTTTTCTGTTGGTACCTCTCTCCTCTTGGCCAAGGACCCCTGTATGCTTTTGGCTCCAGAATGAGGCACCATTTGAGAAAATTATGTCTGGTCAGCCCATCTGAGAAATGTTGCTGTTTTCTCATTCGACCGAACAAAATAACAACAGGAAGAGTGTTAAATGTGAAGACCTTTATGCATGACTGTCTAAACTGTGAACACAATATGCTTTTGCCCAGTTCATTTGTTGCTACTTGGCTAAATATACACAATGCCTGAAGGGTGCTCTGAAGGATTGCTAATTGCTATTAGTACCTGAAGCCTTTCACAACCACCAGATTGAAATATGCGTTCAGCATATTCTTAAATTGTTTTAAAAGATTTCAAAGCAAACAGTCCATCCTTCATCCATAACAGAAGAGTTTTTTCCCCTAGTCACACCAAACAATCATTTGCAGCAAAGCAAGAAGGTTGTCATGACAATTCAGCCATGTTTCTTCTTTGCTGCACCTTGAATTCCCAAATGAATGCGTGTGAATGTGAGGCAGGGAATTCAAGTGCTTTTCAGCTGCACATCCCCTTTCGTAACTAATCTCTCCTTCCTCTGGGAGAAAGAAAATGAATGTAGCAGTAATGGTTAGACCCAATGAGAAAAATGAATGTTCTCATTCTGTAAAGCTGACATTTTCTTTTGGGGGAGGAGGGGGCAGAGAACACACACAACTCAGTTCCCAGTAGATACGCTACATTAATAACCCTCCTCACACTCCTGCCAGGTGTCAGCCCGTCACTGTCTGAATGACTTACCTGCTTGTCTGTTTTGGGCAGAAAACAGGAGCCCTGCCCCCCATTTTGAGCAGGCACCACTGACTGACATCTTGAATGCCGCTTTCCCCCTTATTAATGTCAATTTGCTCAGCAAATTGCAATTGGATCAGTTTTTCTTGGACAACTTTTTTGGAGTTATTTTTGCTTGTGGTCGGTTGTCCATTTAGTAGTACGGAGCAACGTAGGAAGGCTTCTCCACCTGAGCGAGATGTTTTTAAAATATGGAGTCTCACATTCAGGGAGTCTAGTAAGATGCTGAGCTGAAGCGACACACAGGTCTATTTTTCACCCCATATTCCAAGTCACTCGTTCTGTTTTTGCTAAATACTTTTCATTCCCTTTCCTATAGGATGTTGAAAGCTTTATCAAGGCATGTTAATAATTACTTTATCCCAGCAATGTTCTCTGCAGGCAAATTTGTCATTTCATCTCTATGACAAAAACAGCAAAACTGTCATTTGAGTTTAAAGAGAATAAAGTGACAGTTTTAATACTGTACTGTAAAAACACTCTATATCTCTCATGCGAGTTGTGTCACATGGACATAGACAGCTTTCCATTTTTTTCCTTCTCTAGTTTCCTCTTTCAGGAGAGCTACCCACATTTCCCGGCACTGGTATCATTGGTGACCCTGCGCTGTTCTCTGTTTGAGTGTCGGGATTACGCCAGCTTTTACATTTGCCGGTTAGTTCAAATTGTACGGTGGAAAAAAGGGCTACGATGAGGGAGGAGAGCCAAGCTACTGGAATGCCAAGACAAATGGCCTACGAGGCCAACGTGAGCATGTGGAATAAATTTTTGCTGTCTGAGCTTGTTATTCCTGTGTTGTTAGTGATTGTTTGGGCTACTTAACTGTACGATTTTCTCCTTGTTGCGTCAGTCACCTCTAGTAATTTTTCAGTCACTCTCAAGCCTGTGAGAGTGAGGTTTGAAAAGTCTGTAGGTTAGTAAACTGTAAAAAGAATTAGGTGGCAAAATCGTGATACTGCATCCTTAAGGACAGGCTCACCAATGAGCCCAGATATCAGGTCTAAATATGAAATATTTTACAATGTTAAGACATCCAAAATGGGATAAATCCAAAAGTTTGAGTTTAACTGTATTCAGTGTCTTAGGAAATCCACCTAGACTCTTGCTTGTTTGAAGCTGAATGATATTTTATTCTGCTTTCCTTGGAGGAATTAATAGAAATCCCGTTTTACTTGAAACAGTACTTGGCTAAAGGTGAACGTCTACTTCTGGACATGAATGGATGCAGATAAGAGTGCAGGCTCAAGTGAAAGCTTGGTGGATTGAAAGTACGAATCGACTTCAAATCCTTCAAACCCTCAGCGATTGTCAAGTAGCACATTAAAAAGCATTTGCTGCCACATGAACACTCAGGGAATCCCATTGCTTCACTTCTCCACTGTGTTTATGTAAGCACGCTGCTCTAAAGATAGCTAACATACATGCAGCACTCCATTTTTTTTTTACTTATCGTCATCCATCAAAATGAATTAAACTTGGCATGCCAAGTCTGCGCAGTGAATTCCCACAGATTTCAGGAGAGCCCCTAACATGCTATTTTTTTTTCTCTCTCCTCAGACACGACAGCGACAGTGATGGAGGTTTTATAATTTGTGGCAATTATTGGGTCTGCAGGCTGGAGACATGACACACACTCCGACACCTGTTTTTGTAATTCGCGTTGATTTTCGCTGTCACAACCGTGGCTGAGTTGCGAGACGACGGCGGAGGCAGAAAATTACGTCAGCACACCTTCCAGTCAGTCGTGACGTTTTCGAAGGTGCTTAAAAATGGATTTGTAAGGATGAAAGTAATGTTCTACAGGGCACACTTCATCATTACGTTGCTTAAGAATAACGGCTATGTGTTGTGGGGCAAAAGAGCCACATGATTAATTGTAACCTTGTATTTTTGTAAACGCTTTGAATGAAAATATTTGAAAATGAAATATTGCAAAAGCTTTGTTTGGCATTAAGTCCGTGTGAACGAAATCAAAGTTTTTCTCTTTTGTGGAATGTGTTCAAGTTTTGCTGACCATCAAAATATAATTTTTCCAGGAAGCACTTTTATTTTCCCTGGAAGGAGTTCTGCAGCATCTTGCAATTTGACCATTGCACTGAGCCATTTTATTTTTACATTTTGTGAGTGTGTACATGCTGAGTATGTGTGCGTTCTTGAATATTAATTTTTAGACCAAAGTTTCTTCTTTATTCTGATGTCCTTTTGAAAAATACTTAAGTTGTTTGAATGACACCTTTCTATAATGATGTCCTGGTCCTCATTCTCTGTCTCTCCCTTTGTGTCTGTGTTTCAGACGTCACTCGCCACCAGGTTTGCACAGGAGGCCTTTGGGAAGCAGTACAAACAAACCATCGGTCTGGATTTCTTTCTGAAGAGAATAAGCCTTCCAGGTGAGACACCTTCATAATCTTTCAGGAGTGCTTGCTTGTTCCAAGACTTGGCATCAACATGCATGTTGCACAAGTAGTTTTAGATTTGTTAATGCTATGAAATATTGCATGCTTTGGCAAGTTTGTCCAGATCCACAATATTTATGTAAAGTTCAATAAAGAGGTCGAGTGTTTGTTTGAACATTTCTCCCCTTATTTTGCTTTTTCCAAGATCCCATGTATCACCAATATTTTCTGTCATATTTAAATTTCTTGTATTATCCCATTTCCAGCGGATATTGGGTTTGTTCTTCAGGTTAACTCAGGAGTTGAACGTGTCTTTTCTGGCCATTCCTCATTGTAGAGTGTCTGCCACTTCTCAGGTTTATTCACTTTGAACGCTCGTCTCTCCAGAGCAAACAGAAAGCTTTTTTTTTTTTTTTTTTNTTTTTTTTTTTTTTTTTATACCACTAGACCAATGGACAGCTTACGTCCAAATGGGCGAGCCTTGCACATAATTCTGCGGGCACACTACAGAGTAAATACATTAACATTTTATATTCATATCATTGATTCAAGGTTCAACTAATCGTTGTCCTGCACCACATAAAACATTCATGTTCTTATTTGTTTATGTTCAAACCACAGAAAGAAAGCCATGCTCTGTATCCCTGTTAAATTTGTAAAATAAATGTTTATTGACTAATGCTATATTTAGACACGACTAGTCCATTTTGACTTCCTACCGTGTGAAATGGGGATTTTCAACATTTTAAATGGCATTTCTAAGACTCTGCCAGGGCCTAAGCTCCAAAAAAAAATCTGTAAAAGTGCCTTTATTCTTTCGTTACTAATAAAACAACATTAAGCAAGGGCAAATTAAGTGCTAAAAGTAAAAGTTGTGCTGATTTGTGAGTTGGCTGAAGTGTTGGCTATTTTGATTTTGTTTCAGTTTCAGGTTATGAGACTTAGGAGAACTAAACCCCCAAAAATGCTGTGGTGGAGTCAGAATGAAAAAAGCTGACCACAAGCACATGCTGGACTCAACTCCTTAATAACAACTCCAACAAAATTCTGCTAATTGTATAACTTCTGTTTCCACTGAGCTTCTTTCCTGAAATAATCACTATTTTTTTGTATGCTAAACTGTAAGTTTTGTTTTAAAATGATATCCATTCATTTATATCAGTATAGAAGCGACAACACTGGTTCAGCACCAAAGTTGTTAAATGGCCTATTTTCTGGGGAATTGGGTGTTGATGAGCTGATGAAGAGGAGGGTGGCTCCGCAAGCTGGGTGGTCGCGAACTTTGGCGGGACCTCCACCCTGCCTTGTATTGGAGCGGTTGTGTGGTTCTCTGGGTCTCTATGGGGCTGTAAGGGTCTTTTGCAGCAGGGGGGAGAGTAGCCTATAGTCAGCGTTGGCCCCTCTCCCCATGAAGGCCCAGCTTGTCAAACTTAATGTACATTTTCCAACGCAGGGAGAGGTGAGGCGAGGCCGGCTGGCACACAACAGCCTCCTGTGTGTGCCTTTTATAACAATACCTCTTCCAGATGTCTCTGCCAAGCCAGTGAGGTTCGGGCGGCGAAGGGGATTGACTAGAGGTGAAATTAACTTGATGAATTTTGAAAAATCTTTAACCTTCGGAACCTGCTTCCCCTCTGTGTCATGCTAGAACGTAGACTTTCTCTCATTGTGCGTTTCTTGCGAAGTGCAAAAGAAAGAAATCGATGTGCCATTGAGACAGCTTGAAGCTTCGAAAGATAAATGAAAGATAAATGAAGTGAATGTCCGAGCACGGCTGGGGGAATGCTCTCCATACCACCAAGGGGCCGTTATTCATTGCACCGCTTATGTGCGGCTTTACGTTGATGTTGTATAGTCTAGATGTAGTGACTCTGAACCTCAGCATTTCCTTCCTGCGCTTTAAAAGGGGACTTATGAAGGGGTTGAGTCGTCCAGCCGTGTCCGCAGCGTACGCTCAGCTACCTATTGCAGCTCCAGCCCAGTGCGGGGCCCTCAACACACTAACATAAACTCCTCGCTGTCTGGTCCTCCCTCCATCTCTTTTTCTTATTTTTTTTTTCAACCACCCCTTTAATTTTCCAGAGGAAGAAAATATTTATTTGGATTTGGTTTTTGTGCCCATCTTTCTCTCCCATTCGCTCCTTTCTCTTTCCACAGGCATCAGGACAAGAGTCTTCTTTTCCTCTTATTTTTCGTTTAATTATTGCTGTTTTCCTTAATGGCACATAATTGTTTTCACTTTTCCTAACTTGGCCAGATGCAGCACAATGCAAACAGCTCTTCCCAGGCTAATAAGAGCAATTTTTTCTTTTTTTACTGCCAGGTATGGGGAATGTTTAAATTGCAGGGTAAGCATACCAATTCATCCCCTCAATCTCTGGACTGGATATTTTTGGATGTGAGGTGTCAGTGACCTGCCAGGCAAGAGCGTTTAGCGTGAAAGATTAATCACTGCTTTATTGTTTCCATTATGTATATCAAAAATGATGACTTTTATTATAGAATCCCTCGCCCAAAACGCATGCTCTGGTTAAAGCTGTGTCATCATTTTCCTGGTCTTATGAGCTTTGTTAAAAGAAACAACTAAATGTTTTAAAAGTACAAAGCATCTGGGATGGAAACTTGCAAAAATCGCAGTATTATCACCTTTTTTTTTTTTTTTTTTTTTNTTTTTTTTTTTTTTTTTTTGTTGCCAGGAGTCTCATTGATCACATGACCAAAGCATTGACACTGGAACTGAAATAAATCTCTAAACATTAACACAGCTTTAGAGCTTTTTGTTTTAAAAATGTCTTCCAGTTTATTTATTTTTTGATATGGTGGTATTTCTTTCTCTCTTATGTTTTTTTCCACCGTAGGCAATTTGAACGTGACACTGCAGGTGTGGGACATTGGAGGCCAAACGTTAGGAGGGAAAATGCTGGATAAATACGTATATGGAGCTCATGTACGGTAACACACACAAGCGCACACAAACACACAGACACTCAAACTTACACTTGGTCCTGTCACTACTTTTCTTGTATTACTCCAACATGAGGGAAAATTACTGTCTTTGATGCCTTCTCTCTCAAGGAGGATAAGACATTTTAAATGTACAAACCAACTGCCTTGTGATGCTTGTCGAAAACTCTCAGCATAGAAAGAATTAGTTTCCAATTCCAAATAGACATGTATTGGTGACCGGTTGGGCTTATTATTACAGTCTCGGCAGTTCCATCCAGAGCCTGCCACTCCCTTCTTCTGGGACCATATCATAATAAACTGTCATCTGAATTCACAGAGAGTTCAGCAGGTTAAACACAGCTTTAAAAATTGGAGCATCTCTACTTTTATGTTTTACTCTTTTTGCTTTGGACTTAATAAATGTCATTAATTTACTGGAGGTCAATACTCAGAGCAAGAAAATCTTTAAAAAAAAACACAGCACGTTTATTGCATTTTCCTCACAATTACCCACATTCAATTCAACTTTGAATGAATAAAAAAAAAATCAAATAAACCCATACATTATTACAGTAAAATCATTTAAAGTTTAGTTGAAGTATTTCCCCGTAGTTCAGCTCCATACATTACGGAGCTTAAGATAAAAATAGGTTACTTAATGATCTGTTTACTCTTACATTCTTTGGAAAACCTTAAAATCTGTTAATTAAAATGATAGCCGCGCTCTGCAAATATTTGTCAGTGTGTCGGCAGCTGTTGATCAGTCGAGTCCACGCGTCTGTATCTGATGTGAGAATTACACAAAAGCAGGATTTTTGTAAGGTGGAAAACTGTGACCATATAGCAGCCATTTGTAGCTACATGTTGGCCTGTAGCAAATAGCCAAACATCATGTTGAAGGTATGGTCTATTTTATAAAACTATTTTGCTTTAAAAAAAAATGGAAGTGTCCTGTTCATTTAGTAAATGATAACTATTAGCTATACCTGCTGAACCGCCTCTGCTATCTCATTCCTTCCACAGCAAGATGTTGTACATCATTGCCACATTATGACACTTTGCTTAGGGAGTTTCCCTCCAGTACTGTGTGGAACTTTCACACCGATCGTTCAGCACTGTGCAGCCTGTAATTAATCATGGTCATTCGGCGAGTCGCAGAGTAATTGTCAGAGTCGCAAGCTGTCGTCACTAACCTTGGATGTTGTGACAGTACATGTCTGCTCAACACAATGCAACAGACACCCATTTAGCAGAGGCACGGTCTTGTTGCATTGTGCAGTAAAAGCTGTAGACTTTTGCGATGGCTCTCATTCATTTTCGGTGCTTTTAAAACAGCCCAAATGAACTAACGATAAATGTTATTTGGCTTGAATTGTGCCAACAGGTCTTGTATCTAATGATTACTTTTTATAAATGACTTCTTCAGGTCTGAGTGTTCATCCAAGCATGTCTCTTGTGTGCATGACACAGATTACAGTAGTGCTGAATTTACCTCAGATCCCCATGTGTGTGTGTCCCCTTCCATCTGTCCCTAAAGCGTTCTAAGAAGAGGAGCAGTGCCACCTACTGTTCCTTTGCGCACTCATTGTTGCTCCTGTTTTTTAATAGGAGGTAAAAAATTAAGTCTTGCACTTGCATCTAGTATCTGGATGCATCAAAGTCTCAAATTAGAGTCTGATGACTGAGTTGATGTTGTCGCTGCATCTTTTTTTGCAATGCAGGGGGTTCTCCTGGTGTACGACATCACCAACTACCAAAGCTTTGAGGATTTGGAAGATTGGCTCAGCATGGTCAAGAAGGCCAATGAGGAGTCTGATATTCAGCCTCTTGTGTCACTGGTAGGAAACAAAAGTGAGTATTACATGTAAACGCTCACGCAAAACTCACACACGCATTTTTCTTGTATTTGATTTACTGTTTGTTTTTTAAACCTACTCAGTAGTTGCAAATGTAATGTGGGTTATCTGCATCAAGTCAGGCAGTATTTCTTTTTGTTTTACACTGATGCATATTTCATTTCACGTGTCTGCATCTGTGTTTATGTGTGGAGGAGTGGGTGTTTGATGGTAGCAGATATGTTTGTTAGAGTACAAGATGACTGATCAGTGTGATAAGCCAGTTGATAAGAAAGTGAGGTTTCGGAGCGATGGGAATGTTGATGTTTGTGCACTCTGGGGAGTGGCTGATGATGATTTAAGATCCCTGGACCAACAGACCTTGGGCACCTCTTATCTGTGCCCCCTCCCCCTTTTAGTCGGTACCTGTCTGGCCCCACAGCCCAAGCTCGTGCTCCTGTCCTGACTCGTTGGTTAAGGAGAAGAGACAAACTCGACGTTAACCAGATGAGTCTCCTCCAGCCTCTCCCCCTATCTGCCTGCGCCCATCCACCCATTTCCAAAATAAAGAGTAATAATGAGGACTCTTTTTAAACATCCTTCTGACAGATGTGGAGTCATGGCTGCCGTCATGTTATTGCAAAGTGAGGCGTCAGTGTGTGTGTGTGTGTGTAATGATGACTGTCCACCTTCATGGGCGATGATAAACGGTCAGCAGAGTGGTGCCTGCACACAGGAAGCGCTTGCTAATGTTACTTAACAGGGACCATAGGTCAGGGTTTAATTCGCCTGTCTGGAGCAGATTCTCTCGTCTTCGCATCTGTTGTATCTTCTAATGCCCCAGCTTTAACGGAGGGCGCCTCTGTATTTAGGCTAGATTTTGGGCATATGGGTGAGTGTGTGTACTGTAATATTTAAGTAGTATACATCCCGCTGTCAGGCTCCTCACCCCCACACTCACACAGTCATTCTCCTCCTAATGGCTGTATTGCTGAGAATGGCCCATGCATGTTTTTTCTGCTCCTAAAGGCAGAAAAAAAGAAAAACAATCCCACACAGATTGCCCCACCAGGAGTAATCAGTTACCTTGTAAGACTTTATGAATCCCTGAACCCTCCCATGGACCCTCCTTTCTTTCAGGGAGCCCAAAGAGAGAGCTAATCTAGCTACAGTTAGAATGTCCATACAGACATTTCTGTTATTTCTCTCTGTCCACCCTGACTCAGTTTTTTTTTTTTTTTTTTTTGCCAAAAACCATGTAACCCTTTTAAATATCATCATAGTACTTTCCAACTTTGGTACTTGGCTCACAATGGAATATGAAATGTTCTTCTGGGAATAGTGTTGAGACTTCTTTCAAATGGTTCC
Organism: Lucifuga dentata; assembly: GCA_014773175.1. Classification (NCBI taxonomy): domain Eukaryota; kingdom Metazoa; phylum Chordata; class Actinopteri; order Ophidiiformes; family Bythitidae; genus Lucifuga; species Lucifuga dentata. The sequence continues at coordinate 190,407 of VXCM01001316.1, forward strand.
CATGATGGACCAAGTCAGGCAGAATGTTTGTGACAACCGAAATAGAAGTACAGACATAACAAGGAGCTCATAAAAACACAACAGATTTATGTCTCTGTTAGGGCTCATCTTAGAGGAGATTCGCATTTCACCTCACAGACATTTTTAGCATTGTTACTAGTTATGATCTTTGTGTATGAATTTTATGTATGTCCCTTGTGTATATACACACATAAATTAAGGCAGCCGTCAGTACTCATTGGTACCCTCATTACTGCCTTCTAAGTATACTGTACATACAGGTGTATACACACTCTCAGTCACATTCTAGCTACATAATTTAACTTCCATGTTTAAATATCTAG